>LS997562.1:27256543-27647010 GCA_000469685.2 Haemonchus contortus | reverse complement strand
TTTCCACGGGTACCCTCCGCTTACGGCCATACCACGTTGAAAGCACGCCACCCCGTCCGATCTGGCAAGTTACAGCAACGTTGGGCCTGGTTAGTTACTTGGATTCGCGGAGGGACGGGCTTGGGAATCCCAGGTGTCGTAAGCTTTTGAAAATTTTCTCTCATCATTAGATTAATTCTAGTTTTCCTATAACTTTTGAACATCTACCAATTTCCACGGGGTACCCTCCCGCTTACGGGCCATACCACGTTGAAAGCACGCCATCCCGTCCGATCTGGCAAGTTAAGCAACGTTGGGCCTGGTTAGTACTTGGATCGGAGACGGCTTGGGAATCCCAGGTGTCGTAAGCTTTTGAAATTTTCTCTCATCATTAGATTAATTCTAGTTTCCTATAACTTTTGAAACATCTACCAATTTCCACGGGTACCCTCCCGCTTACGGCCATACCACGTTGAAAGCACGCCATCCCGTCCGATCTGGCAAGTTAAGCAACGTTGGGCCTGGTTAGTACTTGGATCGGAGACGGCTTGGGAATCCCAGGTGTCGTAAGCTTTTGAAATTTTCTCTCATCATTAGATTAATTCTAGTTTTCCTATAACTTTTGAACATCTACCAATTTCCACGGGTACCCTCCCGCTTACGGCCATACCACGTTGAAAGCACGCCATCCCGTCCGATCTGGCAAGTTAAGCAACGTTGGGCCTGGTTAGTACTTGGATCGGAGACGGCTTGGGAATCCCAGGTGTCGTAAGCTTTTGAAATTTTCTCTCATCATTAGATTAATTCTAGTTTTCCTATAACTTTTGAACATCTACCAATTTCCACGGGTACCCTCCCGCTTACGGCCATACCACGTTGAAAGCACGCCATCCCGTCCGATCTGGCAAGTTAAGCAACGTTGGGCCTGGTTAGTACTTGGATCGGAGACGGCTTGGGAATCCCAGGTGTCGTAAGCTTTTGAAATTTTCTCTCATCATTAGATTAATTCTAGTTTTCCTATAACTTTTGAACATCTACCAATTTCCACGGGTACCCTCCCGCTTACGGCCATACCACGTTGAAAGCACGCCATCCCGTCCGATCTGGCAAGTTAAGCAACGTTGGGCCTGGTTAGTACTTGGATCGGAGACGGCTTGGGAATCCCAGGTGTCGTAAGCTTTTGAAATTTTCTCTCATCATTAGATTAATTCTAGTTTTCCTATAACTTTTGAACATCTACCAATTTCCACGGGTACCCTCCCGCTTACGGCCATACCACGTTGAAAGCACGCCATCCCGTCCGATCTGGCAAGTTAAGCAACGTTGGGCCTGGTTAGTACTTGGATCGGAGACGGCTTGGGAATCCCAGGTGTCGTAAGCTTTTGAAATTTTCTCTCATCATTAGATTAATTCTAGTTTTCCTATAACTTTTGAACATCTACCAATTTCCACGGGTACCCTCCCGCTTACGGCCATACCACGTTGAAAGCACGCCATCCCGTCCGATCTGGCAAGTTAAGCAACGTTGGGCCTGGTTAGTACTTGGATCGGAGACGGCTTGGGAATCCCAGGTGTCGTAAGCTTTTGAAATTTTCTCTCATCATTAGATTAATTCTAGTTTTCCTATAACTTTTGAACATCTACCAATTTCCACGGGTACCCTCCCGCTTACGGCCATACCACGTTGAAAGCACGCCATCCCGTCCGATCTGGCAAGTTAAGCAACGTTGGGCCTGGTTAGTACTTGGATCGGAGACGGCTTGGGAATCCCAGGTGTCGTAAGCTTTTGAAATTTTCTCTCATCATTAGATTAATTCTAGTTTTCCTATAACTTTTGAACATCTACCAATTTCCACGGGTACCCTCCCGCTTACGGCCATACCACGTTGAAAGCACGCCATCCCGTCCGATCTGGCAAGTTAAGCAACGTTGGGCCTGGTTAGTACTTGGATCGGAGACGGCTTGGGAATCCCAGGTGTCGTAAGCTTTTGAAATTTTCTCTCATCATTAGATTAATTCTAGTTTTCCTATAACTTTTGAACATCTACCAATTTCCACGGGTACCCTCCCGCTTACGGCCATACCACGTTGAAAGCACGCCATCCCGTCCGATCTGGCAAGTTAAGCAACGTTGGGCCTGGTTAGTACTTGGATCGGAGACGGCTTGGGAATCCCAGGTGTCGTAAGCTTTTGAAATTTTCTCTCATCATTAGATTAATTCTAGTTTTCCTATAACTTTTGAACATCTACCAATTTCCACGGGTACCCTCCCGCTTACGGCCATACCACGTTGAAAGCACGCCATCCCGTCCGATCTGGCAAGTTAAGCAACGTTGGGCCTGGTTAGTACTTGGATCGGAGACGGCTTGGGAATCCCAGGTGTCGTAAGCTTTTGAAATTTTCTCTCATCATTAGATTAATTCTAGTTTTCCTATAACTTTTGAACATCTACCAATTTCCACGGGTACCCTCCCGCTTACGGCCATACCACGTTGAAAGCACGCCATCCCGTCCGATCTGGCAAGTTAAGCAACGTTGGGCCTGGTTAGTACTTGGATCGGAGACGGCTTGGGAATCCCAGGTGTCGTAAGCTTTTGAAATTTTCTCTCATCATTAGATTAATTCTAGTTTTCCTATAACTTTTGAACATCTACCAATTTCCACGGGTACCCTCCCGCTTACGGCCATACCACGTTGAAAGCACGCCATCCCGTCCGATCTGGCAAGTTAAGCAACGTTGGGCCTGGTTAGTACTTGGATCGGAGACGGCTTGGGAATCCCAGGTGTCGTAAGCTTTTGAAATTTTCTCTCATCATTAGATTAATTCTAGTTTTCCTATAACTTTTGAACATCTACCAATTTCCACGGGTACCCTCCCGCTTACGGCCATACCACGTTGAAAGCACGCCATCCCGTCCGATCTGGCAAGTTAAGCAACGTTGGGCCTGGTTAGTACTTGGATCGGAGACGGCTTGGGAATCCCAGGTGTCGTAAGCTTTTGAAATTTTCTCTCATCATTAGATTAATTCTAGTTTTCCTATAACTTTTGAACATCTACCAATTTCCACGGGTACCCTCCCGCTTACGGCCATACCACGTTGAAAGCACGCCATCCCGTCCGATCTGGCAAGTTAAGCAACGTTGGGCCTGGTTAGTACTTGGATCGGAGACGGCTTGGGAATCCCAGGTGTCGTAAGCTTTTGAAATTTTCTCTCATCATTAGATTAATTCTAGTTTTCCTATAACTTTTGAACATCTACCAATTTCCACGGGTACCCTCCCGCTTACGGCCATACCACGTTGAAAGCACGCCATCCCGTCCGATCTGGCAAGTTAAGCAACGTTGGGCCTGGTTAGTACTTGGATCGGAGACGGCTTGGGAATCCCAGGTGTCGTAAGCTTTTGAAATTTTCTCTCATCATTAGATTAATTCTAGTTTTCCTATAACTTTTGAACATCTACCAATTTCCACGGGTACCCTCCCGCTTACGGCCATACCACGTTGAAAGCACGCCATCCCGTCCGATCTGGCAAGTTAAGCAACGTTGGGCCTGGTTAGTACTTGGATCGGAGACGGCTTGGGAATCCCAGGTGTCGTAAGCTTTTGAAATTTTCTCTCATCATTAGATTAATTCTAGTTTTCCTATAACTTTTGAACATCTACCAATTTCCACGGGTACCCTCCCGCTTACGGCCATACCACGTTGAAAGCACGCCATCCCGTCCGATCTGGCAAGTTAAGCAACGTTGGGCCTGGTTAGTACTTGGATCGGAGACGGCTTGGGAATCCCAGGTGTCGTAAGCTTTTGAAATTTTCTCTCATCATTAGATTAATTCTAGTTTTCCTATAACTTTTGAACATCTACCAATTTCCACGGGTACCCTCCCGCTTACGGCCATACCACGTTGAAAGCACGCCATCCCGTCCGATCTGGCAAGTTAAGCAACGTTGGGCCTGGTTAGTACTTGGATCGGAGACGGCTTGGGAATCCCAGGTGTCGTAAGCTTTTGAAATTTTCTCTCATCATTAGATTAATTCTAGTTTTCCTATAACTTTTGAACATCTACCAATTTCCACGGGTACCCTCCCGCTTACGGCCATACCACGTTGAAAGCACGCCATCCCGTCCGATCTGGCAAGTTAAGCAACGTTGGGCCTGGTTAGTACTTGGATCGGAGACGGCTTGGGAATCCCAGGTGTCGTAAGCTTTTGAAATTTTCTCTCATCATTAGATTAATTCTAGTTTTCCTATAACTTTTGAACATCTACCAATTTCCACGGGTACCCTCCCGCTTACGGCCATACCACGTTGAAAGCACGCCATCCCGTCCGATCTGGCAAGTTAAGCAACGTTGGGCCTGGTTAGTACTTGGATCGGAGACGGCTTGGGAATCCCAGGTGTCGTAAGCTTTTGAAATTTTCTCTCATCATTAGATTAATTCTAGTTTTCCTATAACTTTTGAACATCTACCAATTTCCACGGGTACCCTCCCGCTTACGGCCATACCACGTTGAAAGCACGCCATCCCGTCCGATCTGGCAAGTTAAGCAACGTTGGGCCTGGTTAGTACTTGGATCGGAGACGGCTTGGGAATCCCAGGTGTCGTAAGCTTTTGAAATTTTCTCTCATCATTAGATTAATTCTAGTTTTCCTATAACTTTTGAACATCTACCAATTTCCACGGGTACCTCCCGCTTACGGCCATACCACGTTGAAAGCACGCCATCCCGTCCGATCTGGCAAGTTAAGCAACGTTGGGCCTGGTTAGTACTTGGATCGGAGACGGCTTGGGAATCCCAGGTGTCGTAAGCTTTTGAAATTTTCTCTCATCATTAGATTAATTCTAGTTTTCCTATAACTTTTGAACATCTACCAATTTCCACGGGTACCCTCCCGCTTACGGCCATACCACGTTGAAAGCACGCCATCCCGTCCGATCTGGCAAGTTAAGCAACGTTGGGCCTGGTTAGTACTTGGATCGGAGACGGCTTGGGAATCCCAGGTGTCGTAAGCTTTTGAAATTTTCTCTCATCATTAGATTAATTCTAGTTTTCCTATAACTTTTGAAACATCTACCAATTTCCACGGGTACCCTCCCGCTTACGGCCCATACCACGTTGAAAGCACGCCATCCCGTCCGATCTGGCAAGTTAAGCAACGTTGGGCCTGGTTAGTACTTGGATCGGAGACGGCTTGGGAATCCCAGGTGTCGTAAGCTTTTGAAATTTTCTCTCATCATTAGATTAATTCTAGTTTTCCTATAACTTTTGAACATCTACCAATTTCCACGGGTACCCTCCCGCTTACGGCCATACCACGTTGAAAGCACGCCATCCCGTCCGATCTGGCAAGTTAAGCAACGTTGGGCCTGGTTAGAAGGCTAGTGTATGGATTCTTCGCTCCGAAAGTCGCGTCGCTCTCGCCCTACGCGAGGTATTAAGGCAAAATTCTGGATTGCCAGTGGAAAAACATGGCAGTCGCCTGATCCACTGCAGCTTGACGGAAGTTTAGGGTGCAAGAGCGCAACCCGAACCCCGGCAGTAGCATGGCTCAACAGGCAGAGTGCAGTGATCTGGAAGGTGGACTCGGCCGTTGAGCCTCGGCGCTCGTGAGAATTTACATGAAGTCATTGCCTTATTTCCTGCAGGGTAGGGTTATTCCACTGAAATAGCTTTAGGTGAGAGTGAACAGACACGACGAGTGCTTGAGGTTGTGAGAGCTTTTACATCCGATTAGCATCCACCCTTGCGACACCCGTTCGTTCAATTGGATGATGAATATTTGGATTTTGTTTTGGTCTTTCCCGCCTCCCAACTAAGAAACAACGTATGCGGAAGTGCACGCAAGTTTTAATTACGTAGTTATCATTTTTCCGATGCCCGACGGTTTTACGCAAGAAAATCAAATTCTATTCTGGTTTGAATTGTCAACCAAAAAAAAGAGTCTTTTTGCTTTACATTGAAGGTTTTGAAAAGAGGGATTTAAGCTCTTTCGTCTTAATGCTTAATGCGCCATTAACGCTTGTACGAATGACTAGGGCGCTAATTTCATCCGAATTTTTGCAAGCATCAGAACAAAAGTCATGCAAGGACAACTGGAATAAGCCCATGCAGACCTACTGGATTCCCTAAGCTTTCCATGCACACCGTAAAGTCACTAGACCCCTCAAGAATCCCTCCTCACTCTCGTTTCCAGTTTTGAATAACACAGGCTTTCTATTTAAAGAAGAAGTTTCTAAGCCGGGAACCTCATCTTATTTTGTCAGTTGAGGCTATCTGCTACTTCGATGATTTATTATAAATATTTCCTTTTATTGCCAAAGAGACGTTCCAAAGAGACTGTGAACAGTAGTAAGGTCGACTAGTAATTTTTTTACCAGTCACTATTGACATCTCTTTTCAATTGAGAATTCTAGCACGGAAGCAGTCACAGCAAAAATTCAGAACGTTTCAAGCATTAGGATTTTCAAGCGTCTGGTCAGGAAGAGGGACCTTTGATTCATTCATTTCGGCCCGACGTTGCTTAACTTGCGAGATCGGACGGGATGGCGTGCTTTCAACGTGGTATGGCCGTAAGCGAGAGGGTACCCGTGGAAATCGGTGGATATTAAAAAGTCTTAGGAAAAATTAGTATAAGCTGATGATAAGAGAAAATTTCAAAAGGTTACGACACCTGGGACTCCCAAGCCGTCTCCGATCCAAGTACTAACCAGGCCCAACGTTGCTTAACTTGCCAGATCGGACGGAATGGCGTTCTTTCAACGTGGTATGGCCCTAAGCGAGAGGGTACCCGTGGAAATCGGTAGATTGGTCGACATGAGTTTATTACTTCATAAAGTAAAATTTAAAAGTATCACACAAATTTGATAAAAACCAAGCATCTAGTTCTGCAGAATGATCTGCTTCATTGAAATTGTTCTATATAGATGCTGTCTCAATTGCTGTGAGAAGCGCAAATATCTAAGACTGTTCGTTTGATGCCGTGCATCGTCAAATTCGATAAATGCTCTTTCTCGGCCTACTGTTTGAGATTTTTACGCGGTCAAGTGGAATGGGAAGGGTAGAAAAGCGGTGCTGAAGGTGCTAAGTTGAAGTGGAGTTTGTGGAGTGATTTTCATACCACTACGATGATTTTTGGCAGTCAATTTGAACTATGTAACCTTACTGTTAGCCTGCTTTATGGAAATATGCCTTGCTATATGAAAAAAATGAGATGCTGTTTCCTGTGCTTTGGAGCGATTTCAGAAACTTACATAAAGTCCGAGCTTTGAGGGAGGTAACCATTTTACAAAGAGTTATTGTTCATGACGAATTCAGTAAGAATACTTTCGGTGCGGTGCGTAAGTTCTTCCTGAACGTCGAAATCTTGTTTAAAGGCTAGAAAATGTACCCTCTTTGCAAAAATATGCCGCATATAGGATTTCTAACGATGAATTAGTTTTTTCTCTTGTACACTGGCGTGCAATTTGCAAACTATTGAAAAATGCTGTTCCAAAAGTATATGTATGCATACCGATTGGGCGCCACACACTAACGCGTGCGTCACAACAACGAACGCATCGAACAAGGACGAAGTTTTCACCCTAAGCTTCACCTGAGCTTCACTCCTGTAGAACCTGGGTCATGAGTTGATGCAAAAAGGCCGAAGATGCTACGCTCCCAGCGGTTGTGTCTCTTCCGTCCACTTTGTTGGCCTGTTCCTGACCTTTGCCCATTTTTTGCATTTCCTGGGCTTTTGGAGCTACATTATTGGGTTTTTCTCATTGCACTAACTTTTCCGAAGCATGTTAGTATTTCATAGGTACTAAGCACTGAAGGTGACTCCATATGTGGGGTGATTTCTTTTCGTACAACGTTTTCGTACATATTCGTAAATTTTTGGTCTAAGCCCAGCCCACTTCGAGGATTCGACCACAATTCTTCGACAAACCCTGTCATATTCCCCTTTCTTCTTGAACGTCTTTGAATGAACGGGGTCATCAATTTTTGATCTAACCATAAGTAAGCCCCTTCACCCCAGTGCAGACCTCCCCCTCCCCCCCCCCCCCCAATTCGTGGGGTCCATGCGTTCCTTGGATGTTCTTTAGTTACCTTTTTTTCCACATTTTGGTAAGTTTTTTTTTGACCGGGGAATGGAGTTGGATTTTTAGTCTCAGCTCCTCCCACTCCTGGAACATGAGCACATTTTTCCTATAACCTCTAGACACATCTTTCCCGCGCTCTAGTATGTGATTAACAGAGTTATGAATTTTTAATTCTAGCGCCGCCCTCTCAGGGCAAGCCCGCCCACCTTGGTCTTAACGGCGCTCACTTCTGAACCCTGACCGCATTTCTTCTATCACCTCTAACCTCTACTATTTTCTCCCGCACTTTGGAATGTTTCTGAGCAGAGTTATATCAATTTTCAAGGAGTGGCTTCCATTTCAACGTATGCCCAGACCAGACGCTGGGTTTAATGCGTGTCCAGGGCGCATGGTCTTGCTCAACCCTCTTCTTTTTTTACTATCCTATTCGCCTTTTTTGAGTCGGGTTATGAGCTTATTATGAGTGCAGTACCGCGACAACGCTCCTCCCGCCGTCTATAAGCCCATCTCATTTCATTTGCTGACCCATCCCTCACCTTTACTCATTTTTTTCTCGGGGTCTGAATTGCTTTGGGATTGAATCAGGAAGTCTGCTCACAGCACCGCCCAACTGCGGCACAACTACTCCGCGAGGTTACGCTGGACTCAAATATGCTCAATTCAACTCACCACAAGCTCAACCTTTCCCAACATGATCCGACCTCTCCAGGTGCTTTTTCAGATTATATTGAATTTTGAAATGACAGACAGGCGCGAGCACGTATGTATGTACAGTAAGGATCCTCCGTCGAAGTTGGAAGTTAATAATATGCAGTTAGAGGCACAGTTCCCGATAAAACTGAGTTCTCCACCTAGAAAGACCCAATGGCCCCCAAGGGTAACAGGAAGGACGCTGTCGGGCCTTAAAACCCATCAGTTAGGGCACAGTGGGAGCCCCGTTAACGAATCGCCTACATGCCTCTCCTCTCGACCGATGGTGTGCAGACGAGTGTCGAGGCGATACAGATTGCAATATTTGCACCAGGACCCACACATTAAGCAATCAGCTGATCGCGTAGTGATGAGGCGATCTTTTTCTCCTTTTCCATTCTTCTCTAATATTCTTTTTGGCTGTGATCCTATCCTATATTCTAACTTTCTACCTCAATGGTGCTGACGAGGCGGGTTATTTTTGCTGTCACAAGAGTATTTCGTTGACTTATGCTTATGAGTGGATGAATTTTGAAGGACTTTTTGCTTACTGTAGTCAGCTATTCGCACCGGAACTCGCATGTACGCAATCACACGCATTGTGTAGCTCGTCCGAACTCCCCATTCTTCTTCATATTTTCAGCCTCATTCTCGTCCACCCATTTTTTAACGATTTTCTTGAAGCCTTATTTTATATTAAAAACACCGATTCACGTTCCTTCGCCTTGATCGCACTAATTTCCATCTCTTCTTTGATTTTCGTAATGATCTGGATTACCCAAAATGATCGTGAATTGTGCCTTTAGAAAGCCACGTCAAAATTTGTGCCTGGCTTAATTTATCCATTTCGGAAAAAGTCGGTATCCGAACGACCTGGCGACGGTCTATTTTTGTTTTTTTTTTGAATTAGTTTCTCCACAACTCACTGAGTACTTCCAACGAGAGCGAATGCTTTTGGTTGTAATTATAGTGAGCGTCGTTGCTAATGATGTATTCTCAGGAACATTGATGGACGTAGGACTTCGAATCTGAGCTTTTGTAATTTTTGTCCTACGACTTAGTAAAGCTTGAGGAATAGGGTTGAACTACATATTATTTGTAACACACCATATCGAAAAAAACCAACCCTTTTATGAAGGTTCACTCTTAACAAATGCCATCCCAATGATAAAATCACATAAACTAGACGTCTCGAACAATCAGCAGCTGAGTGGGTCATTGTTAAACCGTATAGTACGATTTCATTACTGGAGTGGGTCGCGTGATGCACAGGAAGTCTTATCGATGTTAATTCTCATTAAGCATCAGGAAGTATGGAGTAGCGGAGGAGTGGGGTTTCTCTCCCTTTTATACAAAAAGGTTACCTTGTCATGAGTGAAATCAAAAATTTGTGTATCATCGAAAACTTGTGTATTCCGTTTGCTATGCACATTAGAACACAATTTATTCTTGGTTCCAAGTTGATCCATTGAAAGATTTTTTCAAACACTGAAGTCGCTGAAAAACTGTCTGACGGCTTTTTTCTCACAGCGACCATTCCGACGACAGCTGTATCCTGCTGGACAACACGTATCTTCACAGCACACTCCCTGAATTACCGTGATTACCTTGTTGTCAATGGGTTGGAAAAGCGACGTCCAGCGACATAATGAACTGCTTGGAAGCGCTGAGCTTTGCTTTCCAAATTCCCTGACACATGACAATTTTGTAGATGGTTTGCAAATAAAGAATATTCGATTTGAAAACCACCGAATATAAGACAGTTCTAGGACGTGTTCTTTTGAATGACACAACATTCATGAATAAACGAGTGTATAACCTGCTATCCCGCTAAAGTCGACCATTCAAAGGTCCAGTTAACAATAAAAATGACTTATGGGATATTTCGCTAGCATAAATCTGTGGCCCCTCCTTACCACATGTGGCTCTGTCATGTTGGAAAACGGCCTAGATAGGGCGTTACAAAGACCCGAAGATTGTCCGATGTGAATGGGCGACGAGTTTCATCGGCACAGTAGAGGCTGCACCATTCGCAAAAGAACCCGTGAAGGAAGTCCAAATACTTACCATGACCCATAGTGATACTGAAAGGCATTTCTGGACAGTTTTGGCTTGATGTATCCAGCTCTTTGCTCGATTGTAACAGCTGAAATCTCGTCCAAATACCCTTTCCATGTCATTTCTGGGGGGACGGAACTTACGTGCGTCCGAGGGTGCGACCGGCAAATTGTGCGGCGAAGTTCGTGGCAATTTGAACGACTTTAGCGGCTATCATTGGGGCCCAAATTTGAAGTAGAGTAGATTAGAAGGATTATCTGACCTTACTAAACTACTCCACTACAAATTTGTCCCCCAACAATAAACGTTAGTGTAAACGCACCAACTGAGACACGATCATCGTCGCACGTGCGTTTCAAACAGTCAGTCGCTGTTCAATCGGAAGGAGTTCACGCAGGTTTCTGTGACGGGTGATGAAAACTGGATTGCCTATGACAACAACAAGAGCGTTGCTGTCACGACGACAATCTGCAGCTCTCTGCTCCAAAAACCCGCTCATTCAATGGAGGAAAAGCGAACAAGAAGAGTTTTTGCCCATCTTCCGGATGATAGCGCTAGACCGTAAAAAAATTCGAGACGTGTGTCCGAGTATCGCGAGGCTTTTACAAAAACGCAGCCTCGCGGAGTCATTTTTACCGGCATAGTGCGATGGGAAATTCACCAACTCGCGATTCCTTGAGTCTCTTACAGTTTGCATTTTGACAGATTTTTGCAAATTTTATGAGCATACTAAAAACGAATCACTCAGAAGATCAGAGGCACACCATGTCAAGTGTCTTTACTTTGACTCTAAATTCCAATTAGCCTGAAGACTCGCTTTTTCAGCTGTAGATCTGCTGTCTTATCCCGAATTCATTCTGTACTCATTCAGTTTTCCACTCAGGACATATTCGCTAAGGAGTCAGATGGTATATCGGGGTATGACCGTATCCCATAACCTCGACAAAGAAAGTCGAAATCGAAGACGAAGATAGAATGCGGTTAACAGCGCCTTCAAGTGTGCCCTTAACTTTTGAAAGGAGAACATCGACAAGTTATCGATGGCTATTTGACACTGCTAGTGCATAGCTCTGAGTTGTTTCTATATGAGAACCTTACAAAGACAGTCAATCAGTGATGTCCGAAATCCCGAAAAACCTATTACAACGCATTATAATGAAATGCTTTGAACACCGATCTAGAGAAGAAAATCTGAAGAGAAATTAAATGGTCAGTGCGTTCTATAAGTGATATTTAAACAGAATTATCTCCTGGACTAGAAAGACATAAATGATTCCTACTTACATCCTGCAATGGGCAGCACATGTTATGAATCTTCCCGTCTTTGTGGACCTCGCAACATGTGGTCAGTGCTGGGCAGATTTTCTCGGGGCCACATCTAACTGGAGTAAGTTCATCTGCTTCTTCTTCCTTAAATCTACACATTTTCACTCAAAAACACTCTCAACAACATTGTAAAAAAACACTTGAGCTTATTCAAGAACTAACTGGGTAGGGATACTTCATCCTGACTGCCGGTTTTTTGCGTAGTGGAGTGGCATCGAATTTCCGGTAAGAGCTTACCACGAAATAATTCTGAAAGCCTACAACTCGAATGACTATGATTAAGATAACTCGATCACATCTTTATATGACTTCAGTTGCTGGCATTAATGGCTCTGATATCCAAAAACTATTTTATCATTCTGAGTTAATACAATTAGATAAATTAATGAATTCCCGGTAAGAGCTGAATTGTTTATATGTGTGACGAACGTTGGGCAGAAGTGGTGTAGTGGCAAGGAGCGCGCTAACACACACTCACGGTTTGAGAGCGAATTCCCGGCTCGCTACCTGCCTAGGTCAAGTCTTTCATTCCTCCGGTCGGTTACTTGGAACCGAACTGGTGTGGAAAGGTGCAAGCGCTGATTCGTACCACGGTTGGCCTTGCCTTGTTCAGTTTCCGACAGTTTCCAGTCAAGCCTAGAGCACTATTACAGTTCATGCGTAAAAGGCGACGATGAAGGGATTCGCAACTTTATGATGAATCATGGACTTTACAGATTCTCAGTTTAGGAGAAAGGGGGGGGGTATGGTGGAGAGGGTGAGAGTTGGGGGACGATGAATAGAAAAGCATAAGCATCAAAATTGGACTACGACACCTAACACCACTCATCACCTGAAGAAAACATACATTCTAAGAGTCACTGGGATACGATTCGCCCGACATGTTGACTGTTGATTAAATTGCTCTTCTTTTTTTAGCTGCAACTCTCAAAGTCAAACGCTCCCTCTAATGTTGACTGCACAAAATGTGGATTGTAGGTGAATACATAAAGTGTATCGCATTCCTACAAATGATCGCTGTGCCTACTAGAAGGACAATTTTATTAGTGTAAGGTGACCAAAATTAGAACACCGAGAATGAAGGACATCATCCTTCTTTTTTTCATCTACCAACGGATGCCACTTTCGAAGATTATCGAGGTGCTTCTTTTGGTGGATTAATTCAATAATCAAGCTCAACAAAGGGTGGGGCAACCTATGTGCGATATTTTGGTATGAAGAGAAGAATACTGCTTACCATTACCATTCATAATAAAATGTAAATTCTTGGATCAGTTGGAGGAAAAGAGTGGTTCCAGCTATGGCGCCCGGCGGGATGGAGAATATGTCAGTGTACATGAAGGTTGATAGCCATGATACAACCGCTCCGCCTGTTTTTGCATAAAACGTACTAAAGGAGTGCGTAACAGTTCTGTTATACACATATGTAGGTTGTTCGTAGCCCTCCATCAATCCTTAGGAGAACTAGAAAGAGTTCACCAGGGAGTTCGATTCAGGCTTAACCGACTCGAGTGATGCACCTCCTACTCAGTCAAGAAACTGCGACCTCCCGTTCAAAATATGTAGAATTGCGATGTAGGGTGCCTCCTTGCATACGACCCCGTCGCAATGCGGTAAGGACCGTAATACTCGAGCAATTACATTGACATCTATCTATCCAAGATACAACACAGAGGAAAATTCAAGGAGTTGTAGGTAATACCAAGGCGGAGCACTTTTAATCTGTAAGCGTAAGGATGATGTTCAGGGCACACCTTCCTGAATAACAACTTCAGTATGTTGAAGAGCGACTTTAGGTTATCATAGCCAATGCATTGCGATTTGAAATCTTCTGAAACGCCTTCTGCCCGCGCTCTTTTAACAAGGTCAAACTGTCGAGTACATCAAGAAGTCAACTCCTCATGTCATGCCTCTGAGTTTGCTGTCTTAGCCGTTCTTCCATAGCTGCACTTCGTCACTATTGCTCAATTGTGCACACACCGGTAAGTAGGGCTTCTGAACTTTTGTCCCCAAAACCGCTTCCAGATTTAGAACTCAATTAGATAGCAGACCGAGATGGCATGGATGACGATATTTCATAGTCTTCAATGTAGGAGGACTCGGCAACAAAAGATGTCCGCTGCCCATAATTTCGAAAAAAAACTTATAGGCAAGTGTGAATGTGCTTGTATGAAAATTTCACTTTCAGAGTTTAGTACTACAGGCAGCCGACACGACGGTTGTGCTATTAGCAGAACTGGATTCGAGAGTTTCGTAAACATTCCAGAGGGTAATAAATAAATATCAAAAACAAAGCTTATCTAGGGCTTGCCTTATCCTGGATACATCGCTGCCCAGATGTATCGCATGTAAAGCCGCTTGGGCAGCAGTGTAGGTGGTCGGCACAGCAATTAGCTCCTTCTACAGGACAACATCCATACTTTCCACTCACGAGCATACAACATGTGCTTCCTAAAATGCTGCTAGAACGATGTGAATTACTGACAACTTCACGGTACCTGATGGGCATTTGCTCCGCCGGTCGGGGCATATGATTTCATTCTCATCTGTTGATTGCTGTGCTTTACCCTTCCTTCGTGGAGGAAATATTTCACCCTATAACGGATACGATTATTCAAACAAACCCAAATTCCCTTTAGATCTAGAGACATAGAAAGAATAATTTCACGGAAACTCGTCCGTAAAACCAGCTGCCCGAAATGAACTCACGTTTGTTTTAGTGCAGTGAAGCTTTTCAGGATCACATTGTGTACCTTGGGGGCAACAGTGGATATGGTCACTGCAGCATACCGCGTTTGGAAAAGGGCAGCAACCCCATTCACCACTCTAAACGATGAATTAACAACCTAAAAACTTACAAGTGGCTTAAAGGCAGTGTTCACGAAAAAATTGTTTCGGAGATTTGCACATGGTTTGAATTCGAAGCCCCCTCTGATACCATTTGTGCAGGAATTAGGTCGGAAAACAGCTGGATAGGGCACGATAAGGCCAGGAACTTTGGGGGACGGGATGCCTCCGCCCCTCGCTAGGCTGGCTACGGGTTTGAATTTTCCTTCACCACTTTCGCATTGGAGCGAAGTTGGCGAAAAATCGATACGCAGGTTGGCAAATTGCCAGGAATGATCAGCTGGTCGACCGCCTCGCACAGGGGCTAGTATTCGGCTGTTATTTCTATTATTCGCGTATCGTTTGTTTTTTTTTGTTATTAATTTTTTACGGTATCATTCTTTAACTTTTCTCGTAAGTTTATTGAAGATTTTAACATATTTTGTGTAGATCATTGCATGCAAATGTTTTTTTTATTTCAGAAACTCCGTTAATTTCGATGTGTTGTCTGTATTGCGGACATTGCGTCGCGTTCGTGCATTTTCGCGCGAACACTCCCTAACCGTCGTTTTTTCAATGTGAAATACGTCCAACCCCCCTTTCCAGCTCTTTTTTTGACCCTTTGTAATTATTTTTGTTCATCGTTTTTTGCGCTTGTTTCGTTGTTATCGCTTTATTCTAGAGTAGTCCTATCAATTCCCGTCAAAAAAGGGTACCCTAACTTTTTTCTAAACACTGCCTTTAACAAGTAGTGAACCTTCTCACCGGTAATCGGCAACATGTGGTTGAGTCAGAACAAGAGAAACCTTCGCCACAATCTTGAGTTACCTGCAATGAAATAGTGCGAAGGAAATGGTCTGGGAACCAATAAACACTACTTCACTAAAGGATAGGAATTTTCAAGACTTTTCAAAAACTTCGAGGAGGGACGTATTATTTCTTTTGCATGGATTAAAGAAACTTCAACAGACAAGTAATAATTATATTACAAAGAATTATAAAGAACAGAAAAATTTGGTGTACTTTGAAGTTCTGGATTTGGGTAAAACTGCTACGGCTGACATCTAAAAAAACTAATTGAACCGCAAGGATCAAGCACTGTGTCGTCAAAGTGTCGAAACGACGTCGACAAGATTCCTCCACGACAACGCTTATCCACATGTCGCAAAAATCGCTATGGTAAAAATTGAGGAAATGGGCTGGGAAGTCCTGCCTCATCCGCCATACATCCCAGACCTGGCACCACCAGATTACTACCTGTCGTGGTCGATGCAGCACTCCCTGGCCGAAAGTTTATAAACCGCAAAGAAGTCCAACTTTGGGTGTCTTACAACTATGAGTCGCAGCCGGCCGAGTTCATCGGGAGAGAGATCGATTCTTCTCATAAATGTTGGCAACAAGTCATTGATAGTAATGGATATTATCTTTTGAATTAATCTTGTTTGATTTCGTTTTCTAAATAAAAAATTTTTAAACTCTAACGCGCATTTCTTCCTGAACAACCTATTATAACGGCAGTATGTCGATTGCGTGGCCCAAAAGGAAGAACAGGCAGAGAAAAAGCAAAAAAGATCAAGACTTCGAGAATTCCTGATGCTCACGGGGTTCTCGAATAAACTTCAAAGTCTCGGGTAACATCAAACATATTAGTTTGTTAGAACCCCAGTACCTCAGTCTTCATCCGGAGAGAACTCTACAAGCTACAATAAACTTCTAAAGAACTGCATTGATCAATGGAAGTGCGAGGTATTAAGTACTGTTCATCCACTTTTACGTCCTGCTGCATCATGTGAAAAACACCCTATGACGAATAGATAAAGCGAACAGGAATCGTCAGCTCTCTCTGCCATGTTTGTCCCTACGTTGTTGATTATCACAGTGGGAGCGGGACTTCTTCTAGGGGATTGATGTTGGAAGCTATGCAGTATCTGATGAGAACCTTAGTTCTTTAACGAACAAATGCTTTCTGAAGAGGCTCTTCTCACACTCGAGAAAGGAGTTTTGTTGTATTTAACTAGCGACGAAGTTCTTCGGATGTAATGCTAAACTACTACTTTTCAAATAATTTTACAATTTTACTTCATATGACCATTACCCTTTTGATACCCCAATTGTTCTTCATGAGAAATAGAAAAAATTTAACAATTACTCACAGAATTGACGGGAACGAATGCAAGTAGGATGATTTGTGCGATGAACAACATTGCAAGGGCAGGGAGAGTGGGCTCTTATCTTGTTGGCAGTGTTTTGATTGACCATTTGATAAAGTAAATGCCATTACACAGCATCTACCGCAATGCAAAAATCATTGAACTTTGGTTACATTGGGGCTATGTATGTCTATGACCCCTAAATTTCGAGTGGCTAACGCTGGTAAATGACTTGAGATACATATAGATGTATTTGACTTTCATCTGAGGGCGATATCATTTTATTGAACAAAGACGTCCAAGGATGTGCAAAAGTCCGCCAGAGACACACTTGAAAGCCATCATTTAATGAGTTTGCAATGTTTGACTGACCTCTTATTTTCTACTAGTCAGGCTAGTCTTTTATCGTCGAGACCTCGTGAAAAGTGCATGTCAAGAATTTCTCAACACTACCCACATTTCCAGTTTCTTTGAAGGCACAGCTCACTATAATTTCGTAACTGGAGAAAGCGGGTGCTGTTGGTATCGTGCACATCGGCTACGCCAAAGGATTGCATCTAGCAAAAAGTGGAAAGCCATCGAGAGGGCTGCCTCTACCCCATGTCTTCCCTGGAATTGACTGACAAGTAGCTTGTGAGTAGCTATCCAGTATCTACCCACTGTTCACGCTTAGGACAGGCTGCCAAAAATTCAGTACAATAAGAGGCTACTAAAGAGGAGAAGGACTGAGATGGCACATTGTACTTTCAGCGCTCAAACGTTCGCATCAGAAACATGTCGTTGATCTGTCTATGCAAGCTAAATAGATCAATCGGATCGAACGAGACGAGAAGGCATCGGCCGCTGCATACCGATTTTGAGGGTGGGTAACTATGTTTCCGAAAGCATGAACAGAGCAGATGCGTCCGCGGTGTAGGTGTCATCGTCAACACGCACTTGGCCATGAAGTTCGATTCACGCGAGGTTCGTTCGTTTGTTTGGGCCTTCAGAGCCGTCTATACTAACGTCACCGGCCATGTCCTTTGTCCTTCCTCAGATATCAAAAGTTCTGCACTCGGTAGTTTCTCCAAGGAAACCACGGATGACTCTCCGCAACCCTCAAAGTTGAAGAACTTGGTATTTTTCACGTTCAGCCTAAGCCCACTTCCCGCTAGAACATGTTGCCATTCCTGCAGCTTGTCCTAAAGTTCTTTTCTACTCTTCGCTATCAGAGCGATGTTACCAGTGTAGATGACCGTCTTCAGTGGTCCATCCATAAAACTGTGTGATGACATCCAGTGTAAGAAGGAGGAGGAACGGGCTCAGGATTGATATCGGGCTTACTGGTGTACCGCAACCGTGACCAGAGACATTAGGTATTTTGGAACGCTTCGTTCTCGCACGGCTCTCCAGAGACGGTTAGCAGTTGAAGGTCCTTTTCCAGGTCGATAAAGTCTATTTAACAAGGTCTACATGCTTCTCAATATTTTTCCATCACTGATCTAGTCTTAAAGATAGCGTCTGTTGAAGGTTTCTGTAGCCTTTGGCCAGACTGCTCCTGTGATGACTCGTACAATTTCTTCGGTGTGTAGTGAGCCTGATCTCCCCTTCCCCTTCCTGCCTCAAGATGGGAACGATGGTACTGCTTCACGCATCTTAGATATATCTCCATTGGTCACTGCATTCAGGAAGCGGGTGAGCCACCTGATCCCTTGAACTCCGAGCATCTTCTACCCTCGATTGGTACCCCATCTAGTCCCATTTTTTTCAGTCTGTATCTTCATTATTCCTCATCCTCTCTCCAGAGTGCCATGCGTCCAGCTGTCGCACCAACCTGGTCGCTGCTCTCAATGGATTTCTTCGTTCACGAGTTTATTGATGTATTCCTCACACGTACACTTTACCTCTTTTTTTCTATTAGGGCGGCACACTGTTTTTTACGACCTCTACGCATTACCCTAGGTAGCTCGATTTCGAGCAAAGGCTAGTCAAAGACGAGGTTGTCTATTTCTCGACCATCGAACTTCTCTTATAAGGCTTTCGTTCCCCCTTCATGCAAATTCCGCCTTGAGTCTCACCCTGAGTTTCTTTGGCACACCGCAGTTTGATCTGGACTGCCTTGTTCCATATTTGCTGGACTTTTCATTGAGGGTCCGGGAGGCTAGCCACTAGTTTTGTCCGCTTGGAATTACCTTCTTCATTTTATGCAGCATCCACCGCAAGTTCCGTTCTCTTCTTGCCCTTGCTCTTTAGGGGAGCTCAATGGCTATGCCCGCTGCGAGGGGCTTGTGCTGCGGGCTATTTCTTCGTCTGCCCTACTGTGATATCTTCGAAAATATTGAAGGACGACAATCTTGAGAGCGCACCAACGATTTCTGTTTTTTTCCCTTCATTGTTCTAGATCACCTTGTAAGTCCCTTTTTTCGCGAAGAAGGTGTTGTGGACTGTCAGGTCGTCGGCTGCGACCAGGTCGAAGACTCCCTCTCCTTATTCGTTCCTGGCTCTCCCCCCCCCCCCCCCCGTATCCCCACCTCCGTGAACCTTTTCTCGGCCCTTCAGATCATCTACTATGGTTAGATGATCAACTTCCAAAACTTAACTGATGGTCTCGTCAAGGCGCACATGAAATCCACCCTTTCCAAACTCGGAGCAGCCAGTCTGCGGTGCATACACGAGTGTCATTGCCGAGTACCTCTCTTTCCATTCTCACAGCCATCTTTCGACGGCTGACCCTGTTGAGGCGTAGACAAAGTCTTTGAGGGACTCGGCTACTGCTATGGCCACGAAATTTCGTTCGGTATCGTCTCCACTGTAGTAGAATTTGACACCTTCGCAGTTTTTCCGGTCTTTGCTCCTTTCCAGCGTATCTAATGTCCAGACATGGGGCATATGCAGATGTTTCGCGTCGCATTTGATCAGCAACTTCTAGGGCTTCTGATTTAACGATCACACTTTCAGGGTTCCCCTTCAAATTTAACATTCAGCTGAGGTCGTTTACGCTTCGGTAGCCTACACTTACTGCCCACAGGACTCGGGCGGGGTTCCTGTGCGTTACTTCCGGGTGACGTCCTAGCTCTGAGGTTTTCTTCTGAGCTGTTAAACCGAGATTGCAACAATGTTTATTAGGCTGTCGTTTCGGTGCCTTCACCTTCTTCGGAGCCTGTGGGATAGCCGACCTTTGTGGTCCACCGATCATCGTCCCAGCATTATCACTGACTCCTCTAGCTACTTTAATCATGACTATTGTGACTGGGTTTCTCAATCAGCCGGCATATCGACGTGGCTTGACGCTGCTATCGACAGCATTTCTGCAGTTTTTGTGAAGCATGGTTTTTGTCCCGGCAGGAATCGCACCCGTGATCATCCTCTATACAGACATGAGTCTACACTCTTAGCCGCTCGACCATCCCTGCCTTTAACTCTTTAGCCACGGAACGGAAAGGAATGAACAAGGAGAAACACTTTCGACTCTATTGCGTGGAATAATAGCATCCACGGTCATAAGCAATTCCAGGACTCATTACATTCCCCATGAACTTGGGAGTCCCTGGTGTTCCTACGATAATGTAGATCATCTCACCTTAAATCGATAGTTCTACCATGCTTTATTTGCATCGATGGCATTTTACGACTTGAACACTTCCCTCGAACGCTCCCATTCTCCCGAGCTGTAGTAGTCCAGCGCATCCTCCTCGTTCGAGAAACATGATGCATAGTATTCCCTTTGTTCGGAGCTGTCATTGACATTGAGCCAGACTAGTGCGTAATATGCCCGGTTCACCTCATCCTCGATTCCTTGGGAGTAAGCAAAGGCATCCCTAATCTGATCGGCGTGTTCATCCTGTATTTGTAGAGATAAAGTCTGCGAAGTATACATCAAGGCAGAAAGAACCGCAGTGTCACAGGTGAGCACGGAGCTGAATGCTCTTCACTACTCCCTCTATGTACATGAATGTTCCCTACTCCACCTTCTGCTCAACTCTGAATCCGGGTTTTCACCGTGCTGACTTCTCGACTTACAATTAGATACACGTACCCAAAGCATTCAGAAATATTCTTCTGTTAAGCGTAAAAGAAGCACCAATCCGTTTTTCATGAATACACAAGCGCTGTCAAATTCGGTCAGCATTCGTTCCGTCTGCTCGATTCTCGTGATGTCGTCTGCACATGGTGTTCTTGGCTCTGAAAATGTTATGGACCTGCCTCACCCCTCTATTTATGTCAACAATGAGTTCCTCGTGAGAGTCCAGAAATCCTGGTCTTGGAAATGTCGGAGAGCCAATGATAATCCTCATTTATCGAGTAGGAACGCTCTGGTTGCCTAAACTCCAATAACCACTTCAGATTCGATGGTATCAAGGCTCCTTTTCAAATCCGTGGTTGTCGGAAACACGGCATCCTGTATATCGCGATACTTCAACGAGTCTTCCGACAGTGTGGTGTGATCGATTGCGATTTCGATTGCACTGAACCCTTTCCGACACCTCGCTTGCTCGCACGGCTGCCTCTCATCCAATATTCTGCCAATCCTGTTGAGGATGACTTGTGTGAAGCTAAGATAGTAGGCGAAAGGTAGACTTGACTGTCGAAGATATCCAAGCAGGTGTCGTAAATGATCTTCTGCATTGACCTTGGAGATGCAATAACTGTTCCATCGGAACGACGAAGGGTAGTCGCGGACCTCCTCCACTGAGGGTTATCTACCACTGAAAGATCTGGTAACGAGGCGACTTTAGGTGAGGGATCGGAGAGTAAATCGCGGATCAAAAGTCGCCAGTACCCAAACAAAGAGGGAGGTGGATTCGGGGAATGGATTGCTCCTTACTGCTGGGCTAGTCGATATTCCTTCTGTATCTCGCCAATGTCTTCGAGTATGCGTGTGTGGAAAGTCTGCGGGTGCGGTTGCTGTCCTGCACATTAGCTCAGCCAAAAGCTTGCATTTGAGTGAGTGGGAAGTGTCCGGCAGACGATTCGGGACCGCCTTAAAATAAAAGCCCCTTGTGCACTCCAGGACAGCTGGCCAGTTAACGGAGCGAACCCACCTCTCACGCCAAAGCCTGGCAAGCTACTCTTCGGTACCCACATGCCAAAAACAGTAGCATGAATGGGCTTCACTACCCTGAAGCTCCCAATACGGCAACGTTGGATAGCATCGCTCGGTAAAGGCTGTTAAAATCTCAGGGTCAAAACAGGCTGCTCAAAAGAAGGACTGAGACCGCGATTTGTATTTTCAAAGCAAGAGCGCTTGCATTGGAAGCATGTATCGAATAATTGATGATGCAGGCTGGCAAGATCAAGTGCGAAGGCATCGGACTGACTGAGACAAGAGAGACATCACCGCTGTTTGAGACTGTAGAAAAACTACTCCTCTGAGCATGCCATAGCAGGAGCGCAGTGTAGGTGACCTCGCAAATACGCACAAGGCCTTGAACATCGATCCATACGGAAGCTCGACAACCCGAATCGGACGCTTAAGATTGAGAAGATGTGGCTAAACATCAGATCCGATAATCTTCTTTACCTACGCAGGAACATCAAGCCACGAAGAAGAATATATGGACCTGTAGAGACCCTTAAGAAAAACCCAACTCTCTTCTAGGTCATCGTCGGTGTTGCTATCGCCACCATTGGTCCCCAGAACGGCTGGAAAGCTACGTATTGGAACTCACATAACGGAATGGAAAGAGCTTGGTGGAAGACTGTCTGAGCTTATCATGTCGAGTCGCACCATCCCCTGTAATTCGTAATTCCAGCAACTCTCTCATTGCGATTCACTTGGAAGTCAGAAAATTCTGCCCGAATGGCAGCGTTGTTGTTCCAGAGAGCTACGTCTGACCGGGCTATCGTCTCCTACGCGTTTTGTCTGTGTGGAAAGATCTGCAAAGTTTAGGAAATGAAGATCCAAGACCATCATTGGTTAAGATCACTTCACTTCCCTTGTGGTTTATGGAAAGACACCGATTGAGACCATAATCGACTTGTCGAACCTCTTCACTGCTAGGAAGCAGAGAATTTGCGAATCGCCAAAATACGATTCCCTTCGCAAAGCCGAACTGACACGCCAAAATGGTGCAAGGACTAATCAACAAGTAGAGCCTGAACAAACGAAGCTGCGCAAAGGACTAATGGAGGAAGATCTAAAAGGGAGAAGAGCATGTTACAGTCAAAGCCGCTTAGGCCAAGAAGAGCATCTGCAAAGATCGCCGGAGCTTAGCTAATAACAAGACTCGGGGGACAAAATCGGAATCACTGTGAATTATCGAACCCACATCTTTTTACATCTTTTCGTTTGTACAATTTTGGAGGATTCAATGAATGAATCAACAAATCAATACTTCGCCACCGTCAACTTTCAAGGGGAACAGGATTTCCAATATATAACATTTTAGAAATGAAGAATCAAACCGTTGTGATCCTCAAAACATCCTCACTGCACTCTCACAACATTTTACGCATTTTGTTATGCAACGGAGCTAAAGTATTTATCTTTTTTTATTAATCCAAGTAAGAAGCTGACAGTACCTGACTGTGTGCTTTGGGCTTAGCTTGAAGCGTTCACATTTCAAGCGGAAGGATTATGGTCCTATGCCATTCATATACACATCATTTTGCTTAAAATATGCACTTGTTTAGGGCATGCTTCTGATTCCATTCCACAGGTTTCGAAGATCCTTCACCTGTGGAAACCTACGTTCCGTCGGAAAGCCACACTGTCCGATGAAGCCTGAATTGGGCGCAGAGAGGATCTCGAAAATCTGTTCCCCCAACCACTGCCGTTTATACCGCGAAAATGTACTTATTTAACTGCATGCATAGGCTGTTAAACATCTGATAAACTGGTTAAATGTAGTACATGAATAATGTTTGCGTCGAACTGCACAAGCTGTTCTGCTGCAGCTGAGATCTCGTCCAAACAACCTTGTCATCACCATTATCCCACCCAAAGATAGAAATGACTCAGTTCAAAAAAATATTCACATTTCGCATTTCTAAGAAATTCGTCAGTTCTCCTCCCACCCACTTACAACCTACACTAGAACGTTCTCTCTGTCATTCATTACAAGTACATGAAATTGTCGCACAGTGCACCTTGAAGAGTGCTAGCCCGGTGCAGATGACCTCCCTCCGCACATCCACGTACGCGACGAGTATGTGGACAGTGAGAAAGCAATCCGAAGACGGTCCAGCCTTCAATTTCCAATTAAGCTGACACTCTTCAACACTTCCTGTAACAAAACTTCTAGAACAAATTAACTAGTTCGGAAAGTCCAGCTGTTTCCCACCAGCGAAGACATTTGGAGAAAGAAATCTAAAATGGGGAAGACGGACAGTAGAATCGGTTTTGTGTAATCGGTCCGCCGCACGCGGCTGTCGCGGACCGTTCCCTTCGTCTTGTTACAGCTCCAGCCTTCTTTGTATAACTCAATCGAAACTTGTTCATTATTTTAGGAAGGATTCTACTGTTAGTTCTTTTGTCGTTGCACTTCTGACCTGCAGCTGCAATCTGCTGCGTCCCTTCGCACGACCACCCTCTCGCCGCCGCGCGACGATTTCGAACCTACTGCACCACACGTGGTAAGTAAAAATTCCACATAGCCATGTTCTTGCTATATTTTCGACCAATTCAAAATCAATAATCATTAATTTGTTCATGTAATGGGTTGTATTACGATGTGAAATGATTTTATTAGGGCAATGAAATGATACATCAATGTACTGAAGGAGGTCAGGTAAAGAAGAGACGACAGTACTAAAAGAAATCACAGATATTATTATATTACACGATATGGACGCGAGGGCGGGATGTCGCCGGCATCCGCGGTCGTGTTAGGACCCAAAACACCAAAAACCTTGCAGACGAAGTTTTAAGAAGTAAATAACATTCTGAAGAACAAAGTTATAGCAAAAAAATAGAAAGAATAACAAATAAAATGCGTGGTTGTAGAAAATGGAAACGAGCAGGCGACAAAGTTGCAACGTATCCTCTGATTCAACGAATAAAGCCGTGTGGAAGTAACTGGTAATTACGAAAAGGCCGGTTTTTTGGAAACCTGAACGTTGTACTATGTTTATATTCCTTATTTGGTGTATTTACATTCAGCGTATCTAGGATATGAGAAATGAATGCACTCTCGATAAGTTTGCAGGAAAGCGGGCAGTGTTATTATTGCTGTTCACAATCTCTATTCATTAAGACACTTAGGAGATATCGGTTCTACTATTCTAACGAAGACAAGAACGTTCATTGATATCCTAGGCTAGGTAGGATATTTCCTTTCAAGGAATTCAATTCTGGAAGCCTTAGGGGAGTTCTAAGGGAGCTGGATGGATCGTGCAGATTACTTGTGCCCAGACTCGACGACAGAGACGAGGACAGCGAGGACGAGAATCCAGAAGAAAGGGACGAAGGCAAGGATGAGTGCAGCGAGGGCAACGATGAAAGCGGTGGTAGGCCGGAGTAGGACGGCAAATTGTTCATCTGCATTGGTTCCACCTTGAACTAAAATAGAGTGAAGGAGGCTAATTTCAGACCACTGAATGACTTCAAACACCCACCTTCATATTTGGATCATGGTGAAGAGACATAGAAGGAGCAGACATGTGTGATGAGGATGGCTGCTGATGTGATGCTTGTGGCGGTGCAGCCAACATCGGCGTGGTGGACGATACGGCTTCATCTTCTCTCTCCATCTTCATCTCTTTCTCGTCTGGCTTACAGGTAGTCGTCTTCCAGTGCGTTCGAAGACCAGAAGGGCTGTAACACGATTACATAGACAGGGACTTCGAAGTGATCTGAAGTTTCGAAATAAGGTGCGAGATATGAAAGATATTCCCCACACATTTGAAGAGCGCCGCTCAAGGAACGCTAACTTTTTGAAGCAAACTTTTGGCCAACTATGAGGGCTCTACAGCAGCTAACACATGATGTATTAAACTATTGGAAAAATCCCAGTGAAGGAACGAAACTTTTGAATATACTTCTTCTTCCATCTATAAATTGCATTGCATTACATCGCTCGAATTAAAAATACATCAAACGGGTTACTGTATACTAATTTTCAAGACAACGGTACTGTCTCCTTGACCCAGCTCCACTTTTTCACTTTGTAATCGCAAGGTCAATTTCTGCCGTGCAAGACGATTTGTCTTGCACAATTAGCGGATATACCCCCAAAATAAGAACTATGCTTATGAATGCTGTGAGGTTTCGGGAGCTGCTAGAACCTTGACGGCAAGATAGGAGTACCAGCAAAATATGACCTCAAGAATTTAGGAAGTTCCACATGCGAAGCTTCAAAATTATTCCCCAAACTGTACTCCTTCCTGAGCTTATTTATCCGTGCATCGCAGTGAGAATACGCAAGTTGAAAACCTTCTGCGATAAGAAAATCACGGCACCGATGTCAGTTTCCGTCAGTAACTAAGCTATTGAAGCATTAAGTTGTTAATTTTCTAAAAAGTAGTAGGTATCTCAAAGTAAGGCGAAGGAAGTAAGATCATTTGAATAGCCACAAATGGGCTCCCAGGGCACGCTTTTTAGACTACGAAATTTTTTGGCACCTGCCTTGAAAGTCTTAAAAACACTTTCAATGTCTCCTTATATTGTCTAGCATTTCTACTCTGCTGCATTGTAGGCAGTGGTGGTGTAGTGGCAAGTGCGCACATCACATACGCATGGTCATGGGTTCAAATCCAGGATCGATATCTGCCTAAATCAACCGAGCCTTCCATTTCTCCGGGGTTGGTTAATTGGTACCAGACTCGTCTGGGAGGATAAAAGCACTGACTTGTATGTACATCGGGTGGCCACCGCAAGTCATCGTATAGGCCATATACGCATTCAATACGCCACTACGATTCTGAACGGAAGTCGAATGCGTGGGCGCATCCCTTAGACGAGATTGATCAACGCCCCAAGACTTTATCCTTTGTCCTTATCCTTTAGGTATGTTGTATAGATCGTTGGAAGAAATCCCAGCTTATTTCAAAACACGACTTGGTACTCTACCACTATGTTGAGTATACAGAGCAGACAGGATCAAACTATCGCTCTTTTCCGTCATGCTTCAGAGTAGCAGGAGCCTATGGAATCTGGTGGTGAGAAGGACGAGGATCTAGCTTCCGTCAGCGGCAAGCAACCACATGTCAGCACCTATTCTCCACCCTTTCACAAAAAGTAGAAGTGATTAGATTACCACCAAAAGCGACAATGTCAAACAGTTCTGGAGAGCAGCGTAAGCCATGCTTTGCAGACAGTAATGCTTACAGTACGATCGTACCTGATGTATTTCTTGCCACACGACATACAGGCGTACGGTCGTTCATTGGCGTGCAACCGTTTGTGGAGGCGTAAGTGGACGTACTGAGTGAATTTGGCGCTGCACACATCACAAGCGTACGGCTTTTGCCCGTTATGAAGTCGCAAATGTGTTTTCAAGTTCGATGTCGATGAAAAACGCTTGTCACAGATGTCGCAGCGATGAGGACGCTCTCCTGAGAACACTCATGCGAATCACGACAAAAAAGTCTTCGGCAGGGATCTTACCTGTGTGCACGAGATTATGCTTTTGCAAGTGCGCCAACTGCGTGAATTCCTTTCCACAGACAGTGCACTTGAAGGGACGTTCGCCAGTATGGGTCCTACAACGACGAAGTTTCTACTTGAGAGTTCCACGACGGAATAGAATTAGACTCACCTGACATGTACCTTCAAATTTGAAAGCTGTCCAAAAGTCTTGTGGCATTCCTTACAAGCGTAACGAGTCTTGCCATTTTCTTGTTGTTGTATATACTGAAAGGTATAACTTGGTTTTATCGCTTTTTTGGCAAAGAATCTAACCAAGCATTACTTTTGGAGTGCCGTATCCCTCGTTGTGATTAGGCGTACTTGATGCTGGGAACGGAGGGGCAGGAAAAGAGGCTCCTCCTCCTCCCCCACCAAAATGAGCCGATACGCTTCCGCCTGTGAAAGCCGGCGTTGCTGCCGAAAAGATTGGCTTCACTTCCTGAACTGATTAGGTTTATCATCAAAAATTTCTTCAACACCATCAAATATCTCACATGAGTTCCGTAAATCCCATTATAATTGCCAAATCCGCTGCCAGCAGTGGCGGCGAGAATTGGCTGAGCATCGCTTGGTCTCCCAGATGCAGTGATTCTGGTAGCTGCAGCAGTGGCTGCAGTGGCTGCTGCGGCCGGTGTTGACTGAGGCACCCACAGCCCTCCGCCACCTGAAAGCAAGCTAACGCTTTATGTACGTGATTGACGCCTGCGATTGAAACTCACTCAGTTGTTGAGTTCTCCTGAAGTAGTCCTGGAACAGGGAAAGTGGATTTAGAGGGCTAGGCCTGACAGGAGCAGGTGCTGGAAGAGACGTGAGGCGAGTTGGGACGGGACGATGGACCGGATTTTGTATGACGTTCGGACGGGTTTGCACCTCTGCCAACGATGGAGGAGAACTGCTGAATTCTTTTCTAAGCAACGGTAAATCCATGTGCTCGCGGTATTGAAGACGATGTCCCCCTAGGTTTCTTACAAACCTATTCGAGTTGCTCTTCTCGGATTCGCCATCGTCTCCGACGTCTACGTCGGAGCTATCGCCACGATCGGCCTTCTCACTACGGCTGCTTTCGATTGCATCACGTTTCATGCTGTAGTCCAACGCCTCTTGGGGTGAGGCTCGATCCTCCATAGCCCATGGCTGTTGTGGAGGCGGAGGAGCGCTGCGCTTTGGTGCTGCAAATACGGCAATGTTGCTACATAGAATAAGGAATTTGCACAGCTGACTCACCCGCCCTAGGGGCTTCACACGAGACCGGATAATTTAGTTTCTGAGCGTAGTCCTTACTGAACCAGAAGGTCAGTTCGCTATTTGGTTTTATCGAACGGATAGAGTAGAAATAGATGTCCTTCTCCATCTGAATTATGGAGAAAGTCACTCAACGTTGACTACTCTTTCTAACTTCTTTCTTAGTATGCTCCCATAACTGAGAGATTCGATGAAATCTTCTAGAGTTTACCTGGCAGGCCACCAAGTTCTGCATTTCGTTACTGACGGCAACATTGACGAACTTCATCCAATTGCAGCGACTTTCGTCTTCGACGACAATTGTCTTCAGGGCTCTTCCACCAGACGGTGACATGACCTGAATAAAAGACCATTGTTCCGAAGTTGTCATATCCCTGTCCCCGTTATGGAGTACAGATGGTATCGACCACATCTCGATCGACTATACCTATGAAAAAATACCCTCAGATTACCCTCCCAACTGCCACGTCCCTCCCATTACCCGAATTGGTGAGTCTTGACAAAGTCCTGGAGCTCAGCCTTAATTCCTCCACTCGTCCTTGACTTTATGCAAGTGCATCTCGAATAGCGACGCTCCTATTGGAATTGCCTTTTTCAGATATTTATTCAGCCCTACTCGAAATGGTATTGAAAAATTCTATTGGCTTCAGATCAGCGGCTATGAAAAAAGGAGGAACTTCATTAAGAAAGACCTGACCAACCTTCCATTCTTTCGGTGAAGAGGTGGGTGCAGTAGGCGTGGAAGGTCCACTTCCAGAAGAACCACCAGCACTGGAAGCTTCAGCCGGGCAGATCGGTGCGCAGTCGGCTCCATTCATTTTTACCTCTCCGAGCAGAGGTCCGAATCGAACACCACGGGGAATGTAATCGACGGACCAAACACCCATGCGCTGAAAAGTACATGCAGATACTTACAGGCCAATGATGACTCGATTTAGAAGCACTGTGTACACAGTCAAGCAATTTCAACGAATCGCTTATCGCAGCGTTTCTTGGTGACGAAAGTAGAAAACAGAACGGAGTACCAGTGCAAAGACACCGTTCTTTTGCAGATCTAGACGAAAATCATACCGAAGGGTCCTGAGTAGAAGGTCGGATAGTAAGATTGAGCGGTAGAGAGGTGATCGCACGGTTTTTCGCATCCTAAAGACAGAGTTTTGATGAAGTCCTGCAGGAAGAATCACTGAGCACTCACCTGGTGCTGAACCGGTTTATCCGGCACATGGAACACACACAACTGCGACAACGTCTCATCGTTTATTTCCCGCCAATCCCAGTCGGCCATACGCGAAGAGTCGTGGGATACTGTAGGAAAACACAACCGTAGCATTGTTGGTAGGATATGTAGAGGTATTTCTAGGGCCAATACCAGTCTTTCAAACAACAACCAGTTCTTCGAACTCAAGATCAACCCAAGGTCTTCTGTTTCTACAACTATGTCAACCTTGGCGATTTAGCTCGAACCCAGGGTATTACATTACTGTGAGAGGGCCTATATGATCGGTATACATTCAGAGCTTCCCCGAAGAAGTATCTGGAGGGTTTCGAATAGAAAGGGTGGAGAACTGTCGCTAATAGGAATACAGGAGAGAGGAGAGCAGTTCGACAAACGCGAGCCTAATCGAATGAAATCAGCAAGGATCTTATGTCAGCAAAAATTTCGGCTTGAGCAGAATAGAACTGTTGAACGCTATGATATGAGCTTTTATGAAAAAGGTATCTTGTCCTTGTTTCACATTGCTAACTATGCAGACATCAACGGCTGAAGACTTCACTTGCTCCCTTACCGTATCCCATTTGGGTAAGAAAAAATTCCTACGCTGTGAATTTCTGTCATAACTAATTGTAAGAGGGGAATCGAAGTACGAACCCGAATAGAACGAATCTCGACATTTCCAGTTAACCAGCTTCAACCAAGGATTTCTTTAGGAACTTGTTTATCAACTAGAGGCCGCTTCTTAAGAGGCTTCTCAAGCTTATTTGGTGACTTCCTTTTTGTTTTGTAATCTTCTGAAGAACCATTTATCAAATATCAGTGGGCAATAACAATCGGCGGAAAAACTTCCCAAGCCCACTCTATCGATAAACGGTTATCTACGCCCCCCTCAAATTTATGAAAAACGACTAAGGGCAAAAATCATTTTGCAGACTGGGATTCCAATAGTAACGAAGAACTAGTTGTTGTTCACTATTTTTGTTTTACGAAGACGATTTTATCAGCCAAAACAGGGCGCTTTTGTTTTGAGTTGCTGATAGCATATCATTAAACGGACATTACTCGATACTGCTAGGAGTAAAGCTTCTGCCAAATTGGATGCATATAGCCATTTCCGAGTTAGATGGTAAAGGAGGTGTTACAACGTTTACGCGATGTAATAAAAGTATAAATCAGCAGCTCACCTTGTGCAGGTTGAGGTGGTCGATTCTGAGCTGCGGGCTGTTGTGGCAGGGCTCCAAACGGTGGAAGCCCTGCTGAGGAGCCATCACCTCGGTCTTCGCCCATCTAAACGTTCTGTCCTCAGCAAAATCTCGTCCGCACAAAAAGATTAACGAAACTATCGAAGGTAACGAAGAAACGGTAGGTAATCCCAAGTAGAATCATGCGGTGAGGTTCAATCAAAGTTGAGATCAAGCGAAAAAATAGTTCAATGAAAATGGAAGCAAGAGCTGTTCGGGGTGGCTTGCCACCGTCATTCTTGTCTGTCGTTGCCGTTAGAGACCAGCCGTCAGAGTTCCCTTATCAGCTCTTCAGGTTTGCCTAAAACTGACACCGACGCTAAGACTGCTATCACAAAATCCACATTGCGGGGTTGATGGAAGTCCCCGGTTCATTCCTGGTGAAACCTTTCCTAGAGAAAGCCTGAAATCCCGGTACGGAGTGAATGAAAACGCCAACAGGCGCCAGCGAGCGTTGATCGGCGTCGTAATTGCAACATCCTGGTGATGACCGGTTGGAAGGCGCTGTATGACTCGCGCAGACCGCGAACTTCTTGCACTTGAAGAGGTCCGGCATCAACAGCCCCTCGTTCTTCCACGCATCGCCCTCTTGAATTCCTCCATCACCTCACAACAAATGTATCCTCGCTATCCGATGAAATTCACAAGGGTTTCGAGAAGAAACATTCAAATAAGGCAGGGATATTTGGAATGGTCAATAACTCTATGGCCAGTGACAGTTCGGGAAAACAGGCTGAATCAGACCAGTGTAGTTCGAAGAAGAAACCTACAACCTAGTATAAGGTAAGGAAAGAAACGTAACAACAAACTCGAATAAGCCACCAAGAGGCACTCACATAAGAAAAATAAATATGCGATATAGAATAACAATCTGTGAACTGTTATTGGAGAAAGAGATAGCTAATGCTTCAACGTCAACGTCAAGGGGAGGGGAGAAGGCAGTCGTCAGAGGCGTATCGTTGGCTGGGCTAGGCGCTCGTCCATCGGCTAATCTGCACGCGAAAAACTCGTTGCAGTCGTCGCACCAAGCATAATGGAGCTGTTTTTGGATGGCGAGAGTGGGCCGTCCAAACTGGACACCCGATAGCCGTTCCAGCTGAGCGCCATCGGATCGAGATCGTCTTGTCTATCTCGTACGCCAATGGGTTGTTAGGCTCACAAAGAAGCTAGACGCCTATAGCCAGGCGCAATCAGTCCTATCAAATTCCATCAAAAGAATAACGTCGTCAGAAACGAATTTGGGGTATGTGTAATAAAGTCGAGGGAAGCAATATTATGGGCCGCAGCTTTCGACCTTTAATCAGGCTGAATTTCGGCGTATGAAGAGAATTTACTTCATATTCCTCAAGAATTTATCGAAAACTCCCATATCTAGGAGACCATTTTCAGACAAGATCTCCACAAAAGACGTTTGGAGTGAGAATTAAGTCAAGACGAACAGTTATCCGGATCGTATCTGTACGGGAGTGAAAGCACCTTTCTATGTGCGACAGTTTTCGCCGCGGACAGAAAATCCGGCACGTCAAATTATAGCGATTTTTCACTTGGAGGTATTGAGAAGATCATGGTACTTCAAGACAACGGCAAATTTCAGTCACTAAAGGAGAGCAGACCGATTGCAACCCAACCACTAACTGGCCGATTTAGATTATGGTGTATTGACTGAAGACCTCTTCTGAAGTCAGTAGTTGAGCCTTGAGATGAGAAGATCTCGACTCGGCTTGAGGTGAGATATATCAACATGGGAAGGGTTGAAATAATACGAATGTGTAGGAAACCGCCCAAAATTCATCGGTAATGCAGAAATTGATTCGCTCCTGGAGAAATAGCAAAATATTCTTGGGAGAATCATCTTGAAAACTTTTTTTTACAATGACTGAGCGAGGGTAGACACCAAATTAACGATTTTGGTGCACAAGCGACACAGTGTGGCCAGTTTGCAGGGTCCTTAAAATTAAGGTCAGGTCTCGAAAGCTTCTCACAATTTGCTGGTTGCTCATAGTAATATCATTGACCGCGTGGTCGTCAACATTCCTTATAGAAATAGCCATTCGTGTTTGTGAAAAGATTGCATGAGATTGGCGCGAAATCGGCCATTCCCTTGGACGCTTCCACAAGTCCTAGGGGCTGCTTGCAACCGGTTTCAGCCATTCTCGGCGATCCCCTTCTGAAAATGGAAATTCTATGGCGATTGCTTGCGGGATGGGATGGCTAGTCACAATCGTAGAATCCCCAACGGACTCCGCACAAGAAGAACACCATGCTCTCAAGTTATTTTGACTAAGCTTTTTCACACACCACTACAATGTTCATCCTTGAATCGTTCCTCAAGCATCTGAACCTTAGGTGTGTGTTATTTTTCCCCCGACGTTTAAAACACCCTCAAACCCGCATCTGACAACTATCACTTCTTCAACTACAGTACTCAGACAGCTCAGCCTATGCCCTACACGTGCAAGCGCCGCCCACTATGTGACATTGACCCCGCCCATGGTTGTTTACAGCGCGTGCTGGGCCACGCCTTCACGTGGCAATGGCCTCAAAAGTACCGACTGGCACGTAACGAGAGTGCAAGGTCGCGTCGGGTGGGAATTAGCGATGACGACGCGCAAGTGCACAATTTCGAGGCTAAACTAAGCTGTACTTGAGCTGACGACTGTATCGGAAGGTAGAGGGGACCGTTGAAGCGACCAACCAGAGGCAATCCAATTGAGATGCAACAAGGTGCGATTCGGGAGGCACCCAACCTTTCCTTACGAAGAAACGAAGAAAATCGTTTTGATGTAAGCTATTACGAATTCCAACACTAGAAGTTGGGATTCCTGCGTGGATTACCGTAAGCCTACAGTCGGACCGTCTTTAAGATGCCTGTTGGGTTATTTTGAAGGAGTGTCAAGCGGAATAAAACTTGTCATAGAAAAGCAAATGCTGTAGCAGTACCAACAAGAATTTGTGGTAAGAATAAAAAGAAACAAGTTAACCGAGCGTAGCCGCAAGCAGCAATTTAGCAGAAATATAATGTTTGTGGTCAGAAAATGAGAAAAGACATTAAATATAGCGGTTTGAAAGGGGCAAAGGTTAACACCGCAAACGGAAGGAAAAATCAAAGAGACAGATGGAAATGGGCAGCACAGAAACTGACAATAGAAGAATTGATTCGAGAAAAGCGCTAAAAGTGGCTAGTGGGTGGCAAGGTAATGTAGTTGGGGCGAAAAGACCGCTCGCCGGAGAGGGTTTGGCGATCCGTCGACCTTGGCCATGCGAAGAGGAGAGGCGCATCCCCACACACACACGCCACTGCAACTAGGTCAACTACAAGGACACCTTGGCTAAGCGTGAGTACTGGGAGCAAAACGATCAAAGCGCAAGTTGAAGCCGTTGCATTTGCCAGTAGAAGCTGGGAGCTCGGGAGACTGCCAATTATGTAGCATTGAGTCGAATCAAAAAAGACGCCGTTTTTTGAACAGAAATTTTCCCACGGCATTTGAACGTTCCAGATTGCTCCATTTGCCGACGATAGGTATTCATCGGCTCTGGAACAGATGATGTTCTCTTCTGTATCAGTTGGTTTGATTCAGGCTGATTTTCCACCCTGCAAAGTTGGGTAGTTCGGGCGGCAAAAATTGGCTAGACCCAATATCTTGTTGAAACCGTTTCACTAGAAAAAAAATCGATCATTGGCGTGCCCTTTACTCAGACATGACCCTTTGTGGCTGATGACTGAACACTTGGTTTTTCTCCTTGCTAGCTTTTGACTTGGCGGTGACCTGCTGAGGTGGCTAGATTCAAAGGTTCGGGATTTCCGAAGCATGGAAAATCCGTGAGAGGTAAAGGCAGCCACTAGGTTAATGGTAGCTGAATTGTCTTTTAAGTGCAGAAATAATTTTAAAATGGTGTCGTAGATTCCTTTATGGGGCACCCTAGGCGTGGATTTCGAATTCGAATTTGAATTATAAAGGAAGTCAAGGAGAAACGTGAGTCAAGAAAGACAGAGGAAAGCTCTGGAAGACTTTGACTTAAGCCTCAAATTTTTCATGGGCTTACCCACTTCGAAGTCCAGAAGTCTGTCCAAAGTTATAACGATCGTAGAAGTAGAGCAACGGCTTTGTGGAGCAGATACAGACCTTGCAAATACTTCAAAAACACAGGCACGAGTCCATCACTTCTTGAGAGAAGTATACATTCGAAATAAGCGCTGAGGTTTGTGGTAATAATGACAGTAATACAAATAGGCATACCATAGGAAGCTTTGTTGTAGTATAGTATTACTGCTGCTTCGAAGAGATTTTTCGTCTTCTACAAAAGTATCCCTAGAGCAGCTGTCCAAGAGGTGACATTAAAGTGGCCTTCATATTCCTTATTTCTAAAATATACAGCTACTACTCTTTTTCAGGTTCACTATTACTTATGCAATTCCAGTTTAGGGAAGTTGCCCACCCACTTTACTCGCTCTCGATCCCTTTCTTCACAAGAGCTATTCTATACCAAAAGTATACATTTTAATGTGGGCATATGCTCATCCCAACCCGATTTTTCCGATCTTACCACTCTCTGCTTTTCCACCAACCTATAGTTCTCGTTGAAGCTCCTGTCGTTGTCCAGCGTGAAGCCGACCAAAACCAGTCGTAGCTTCAGGCAGCCATTACTGTAGCGCCGCGCGATCCATCGCGCTTCGAAACCCAACGTGAGCAGTTATCGTACTTCGAAATGCCGCGTCACGGCACGTTGATGCCGCAAAGCGATGCGGAGATTCCGCAATGCGACGACGTGCGCCCGACTGTCCTTCCCCATCGATAATTCGCGGTCAAGGCTAGTTCCCATACAATTTTGCAAATCCTCAAACGAACCCCTAGTCTAGCAATACGAAAATCGCGCCGAAACTGTGGGCTATTGATCGGGGATTTGTCGGTTTGAGTCCATCCTAATGGTCAAATCCTGATTTTAATCAAAAATAAAACGAGAAAATAGAGACCGTAAGTAACTCAGGCCGATCCAGAAAACAAGGCTCAACTTACTAGGGTTCTCGACAACCGAATAAAACCGAATGAGCAGACAGCACTGTCGTACCTTTCATGATTTGCAGCACTGGAAGGTCATTCGCGCCCCTTCCCCCTTGAAAAGAGAATTATCAATTCAACGGATTACAGACTACATGGGAGCAATCCTCAGGACGTTTGGCTGAATGAGTGTTTTATGGCGGACGGTTATACCATCTAATAACTATAAACCATCTTTATTCACACGTGGGATAGTACAGGGATGGACAAAGAGAACGGACAGTGTCCACCGCTCGCTGAGGACACAGGGGGAGGGCACTGGAAGCGGCGAGAGCCATCCAACCAGTTTCCGCCACCACCATAGCCATAACAGCGTAGCGTAGCCGTCGCCTCATACAAATGCCTCGTCCCTACTGGGGGTTGCGTTCGATAGATCCCTATAGTGAATTGACGGATTCGTAGACTTCGCCGTAGTTCATTGAGCGCAAAACGTCTGACGAGTTCAGCATCAACTGGGAAGTCGTCACAACTCTAACTGCTAGAAGCAACAGAGCAAATTATCACATTTTCAAATACCACTTGAGGATGACCTGACATGGCAGCTAGAATCAGTCGAGCGATTAAGCTTCAACATCCACGCTGCGAACTGCGAAGACAAGGGCATTCGTATCAGCTAAGCTCGAGAGAGACCGCTTGTAAGCCACCTATAGTTCCGGTCATTAGTCTAGTTTTTATTTTCGAACCAGGTAATGACGTTCTCTTTTGGCACATCTGACGACAAAACTAGGTAGGGTCTATCTCACTGTGAGCTTCTCATTGCATGTACACAACTATGCAAGCGATTGACTACACAAAAAAGTGTTCACCGTGGAACTGATTTTAAACTAACTATGGCGTGGGTTTTGAAGAATTCCATGGATAAAGAAAAAAGTCAGACGCTCGCATTTCGACTCACCGTGGTGCAAACCGTGGTAATTACCTATTTCTGATCTCCTTAGTTTTCGCAAGTCTTAATGAAAAACGGAACTCAGACAGCGGAAGGCAAAGTAGTTTTATAAATTGTGTCATCCTGTCATCTGCTAGTAGTTGGGTTTACCAGCCACATGAGCGAGGAGGTAATCCTCAGATCAACTTTGCTGCATGTCCGGCAGAGACTCCGACATCATGTCGAAGCTGAAATGGTCTTCGAACTCTTCAAGGTGAGTATTCTAAAGAAATAACCAACAGCAGTCAAGGCACGTTGGTCACAACCCTCTGAGATATGAAAAGCACTCTCATCATTGATAAGTGACCTTGAACGCCCCTGTATGGAATTAATTTATATTATTTTACCATCACATTTATACCCTTGAGTGACAGAAGAATTGTCTGGGTAGATAGATGTGAGACTTGCGGACTGCACAACAAGCGAGATACCAAGCGTTGGATTCCTCCCAAGTGAATAATTTAGGAAAACAAGATTACCTATCACCAATATCTCCTATCTTCCCGCGGACCATGGATTTGCTTGGGGTGGGCATCAGCAGAGCCTTCCCTTGAAGGGATAAACGACAAAATACATTGGAGTAAAGTGATCCTACATCAAATCGTGTATGGTATAATATGAATACACTCAGAAATAATCGTCGATTTAAATATAGGAGATGTAGAACTGGCCCCTCCGACTCATGACCTTAGTTCTCGACTTGTCCATTTTCATTCATTCGTTCGACTATTCGATGGCATTCAGATCGGAGGACTGCGACGGACGCTGCAGCCAAGGCACGTTGTTGTCGCGGACCCTCTTAGTGAGGAACTGCGCTTTGTGTTTCGGGTGATTGTCCTGATGGAAAACTATTCCGCTGCGATCAACACTGCGAACAAAAGGCCAAATAACATACATCTTTGAATCCATCTTACCCTCCATCCGGTCGAGGGGCCGAAATCCTTTGCTACAGGAGCTGCCGTAAACCATTACCGATCCTCCGCGGCCCTTCATGGTCGGCAGCTGGTAGTTGGGCGGTATTCGGTACCGACAGAACGCCGCACAAACTTTTCCGTCCGTTTCGAACACCAAAAACTTCGATTTGTCGCTCCAGATGACTTTACGCCACTGCAGAACGGTCCAGTTCTTGTGAGCATGAGCCCACCCAATCAAGAGGTGCTTCGCGATTCCTGGCAAAAAGCAGCGGTTTCTCCATTGAACGACGTCTAAACGGACCGGCATCTCTCGTACGGCGCCGTACAGCGCTCACGGATGGGTTCGGTCTCTCAGGCGTCGGTATTTCGCGAAGAAGCTCGGCTGCAGTAAGATCGGGATCGTTCGCTGTAAGCCACACAATGTTTCTGCCGACAAATCGACACGTCATTCTTGCTACTCCTTGATGTTTTTTGTTTTTGGATTCAGATGACTCTGTGTCCACTTCTTCGAAACCGTCTGTAAACATTCAACTGACACCCCTTGAACTTCGGAAACTTGCCCAGATGTCGAGCCTTCGTGCAGTTTCCGAATGATTAGGTTAACTTGGTCTTGCCGCAAATTATGAGTTCCCGAATGCCTCGGCGTAGCCTTAACAATGTACTAGGTGACCATCCGAAATTCTTAACATATGAACTTGTCAGTTATCGAAGGTGAAAGTGTGCGTTGGCAATTTGAAAGTAGAGCACCAGCTTTGATTGGGCGTGGGTGCTGCTGGACCGTTTCACCAGTATAATGTTACCTATAGTTCAAGTTAATTGCTGTTCAACTTTCTCGCAGAAAGCCCAAGTTTTGTGGAGGTTTGTTACAAACTCCTTTTCGGTTATCAGTAGTTCCAGGAAAACAGTTATCACTGATGATTGGGAGAAGATACGGTTGTTTGCTGTATACTTTACATCAATTTATGAGAATAAGCAAATCAGTGATACTGCTGGCGTGCCGACTGAAACTTTCGATACATTTGAGTGGATCGATCCAAGCAGCGACATGGTTTATCGTGCTCCACATAGTAGACAAAAGCATCTCTTCTTCGCTCTACAACATCAAGTTTCTCTTGGGAAGGCCGTGTGAAGACTTTAACATGTTCTACAGTCTTTGATAAAGCTTTATTTTGGAGAGGTACCTGACGTCTTCGAGAGGGGTTTCAAAGATTTCAAGTTTCCTATCTCAATTGCCTTCCCCTTCTTTAGTAAAGCGATGCGCTACTCTGTCTCAAAATCACATTTCCTAGGAGAAAACTCTTGTTGTCCGATGTCCCACATGGACGTGGATTTTACATAAACAACAATAAGGCAACAACATATGCAATAAATTAATTGAAACCCCTCCACCTGGTTTACGATGGTTGCCTTTTATATTTCGAGATTGGGCAACCCTAGTGTTGCAATCTGGCAACTGACAGCTCTGTCGTAAAGCTTGACCTTTTTGAGGTTGTACGGACCAAGAAAAGCTAAATTAAAAGATTTATTTAGACCAAAAAAATGGAACCAAATCGTGAACATTTTCGTGCGATTATTTTTTACAACTTTCGACGTGGATTAACTCAAAGACAGTGCATAGATGAACATAGTTGTCTTCCCGTGAGCTTGTGTTTTATTTTAATTTTTTTGTACATCTTTCTCTACTTTATAAGCTTTTTGTTAGACCACATTTTAGGTAAATATTAGACTTTAAAATTTGTTTCTAATTCATAGTTTTTGGTGTTAGTTTTTTTTGGTTACTAACTAGTTTTTTTTCTTTCTTGGCCAGTTGGTAAGGCCCCTGGGTATTGACTCTACTTCTGGTAGATCAAAGATCACAAAGATGCCCCCAAAAGAACTGCGTCCTAAGAAAAGCTCTGCTTCCTCGCAGCCCCCATCTACCTCGAGTGGGAGGGGTAGTACGCAGCCTGCACCTAGTTCTCCGGCACCTACGTTCAAAAACATGTCGGCTATGGAGCCTATAAAAAACATAATGGAGCTAAACCAGGATCCGGTGATCGGCAATATGCTTATCGCTCTTTCCGAAAAAATTCCGACGGAATTTTCCGAATTTATTGAGAGTGATAAACGCAGCCGAAGCATTGTCATCTCCGGTCTTGATGAGATTCAAGGTGCGGCTCCGGCTTCAACCCGTCAGAAGGATCTGGAAGAGAAGGTTACTGCTGTGTTAGATGTATTGGACGTCGAATGTCGACCGGCTGAGGTATACCGGATGGGCAGGCCAGACCCTGAGCGCCCGCGTCTTGTCAAGGTGGTTCTGCCTACCAGGACTCATTGGCGGCGGGCTCTGGCTAACGCACGCTTACTTTGCGGTGCTGGGTTGTCCAACGTCTTCATCCGCAGAAGCATGACCGAAGACGAAAGAAAACGCGAGAGTGAGTTACGTCAGCAGGCGCGCGAGCGAAACAAGGGAGAAACTCTCCGCGAGTGGGTTGTCTACCAGGGGCAACTGAAACATGTATCTGAATTACCGCACAGACGCTCGGGAAACCTCTAGCGGCGCATGGTCAAACTGCCCTAACCTGCTTCCTGCTAAACGCCCGTAGCTTGTCGAATAAGCTTGAACATTTACATGCTTTTATTTGTCAAGAAGAGCCAGACCTTCTATTAGTAACTGAGACGTGGCTTACGCCCACCATTCTTGATTCGGAAATAGTTGCTAACTTGCCTTATGTACTTTTTCGCAGTGATCGGAAAGAACGAAGGGGTGGCGGGGTATGCTGCCTAATCAAAGGCAACCTTCTCACTTCCCCTATCGAAGTGACTCGCTTAACCAAAGCCGACGTGCTCTGTTTTGAGCTATTCTGCCCTCGTAATGCGTCTCGAATCCGTTTTGCAGCTGTGTATCGTCCACCGAATTCTTTGAAGAGTGAAGATGAAGAACTAATTCGACAACTCCGTGACTTTGTCTGGTCCCAGGCCAATAACGTCATTGTACGTCATTGTAGGAGACTTTAACCTTTCCATTGACTGGGAGCATCATCACGCACTTAATCCATCGTCAAATGCCTTTCTGGAATTCTTCCAAGAGATGGGCTCTCTGCAGCATGTACATGTACCGACACATGGCAATAGCATTCTCGATTTAGTTCTGTCTACGTTTTCCAACATAAGAGATGTTACGGTGTCAGCTCCTCTGGCGAATTCAGACCACAACGTTGTTCACTTCAAATTGTTTGAAGAGCTTGGTGGTGCATGTTATCTTCCCTTCCCCGATTTTTCCTCCGTTGACTATGCTGGCCTCGATGAGTACTTCCGGAATGTTGATTGGCTCCAGTTATTTGAGCATTACGTCTCTGCCGACGATGCATGTGCCAGGTTCTGTAATGTTGTCTATAGAGGCTTAGCGGACTTCGTACCAATGAAGTTCCCGAAATCTTCCATCATAAGGTATCCACCACAGATAAAAAACCTACTATTCCAGAAGGAACGCCTTTTCCAGGAACTGGATTACCCTTTGAGTTCTCCGCTTTATAAGAAGGTCTGCTCTGACGTTGACTACCATTTGAAAAAGTTTGCTGCCAGCTACGAGCGTCACCTTGGTAGAACTGCTTCGCTGCGTCGGCTGCACCTTTACCTTCGGAACAAGCTTAAGCCCAAGCCATCCCTTCCTATATTAAAAGATCAAGCTGGGTCGAATCTCCATAATGACTCTGCTAAGGCTGAAGCTCTGGGTCGATATTTCGCTAGTGTCTTCTTGGATGCGAGTGCTTGTGATGGTGACGTAGAAAATAGCTTGAAGTATATCTACCGTAGCCTGCCCGATATATACTTTCACCCTACTGACGTTCGTTTGGTGCTGAAAAATTTGAAGCCTTCAACTAGTGAGCCTTTCGATGGTATACCTCAGATCGTTTTCAAAAAATGCTGTCACTCACTATGTTATCCACTTTCCTTCTTGTTCAATATATCTTTCCTTCTGGGACAGGTCCCCTGTCTTTGGAAGAAAGCTATCATTACTGCCATTCCGAAGCACCCTGGAGCTGCTAGTGTTACTGATTTCAGACCTATCAGCCTTACGCCTACCCCTGCTAAAGTCATGGAGAAAATTATGTTTGGAAAGTTACTAGCCTGGTTTCAGAAGTTCCACCTCGTCCCGGCTGAGCAGCACGGCTTCCTACCCGGGGCTTCTGCATGTACTAACTTGCTCGATACTCTGTATGATGTTTGCTGGGCTATAAACCGTGGAAGGTCTGTAGACATTATTCATCTCGACCTCTCCAAAGCTTTTGATGAAATCTGTTATCCTAAGCTCATTAACAAACTAGAGCACTACGGAATTCGTGGTAAAGCCCTTGACTGGATAAGGTCGTACCTTAATGACAGGAGCATAACGGTTCGTGTTGGTACTAGTTACTCTTCTGAATTCATCTGTACCAGTGGGGTTCCTCAAGGTGGAGTACTATCACCTTTACTGTTCTTGATTTATACCATCGAGTTGCCTCAAATACTCAAAACATGCAGCGATGTCCACGTACAAGTCTACGCTGATGATATTAAACTGTACGCTTCGTATGAATGTTCAAATAGAGAAGCCATACAAAAGGCACTGGAGTTGTCAGTTGAGAAAATGAGAGTATGGGCATCTGACTGGGATATTCCCTTAAATCTGAGCAAATGCCTGGTGATGCATTTTGGGAACTCTGCTGCGACGGACTACATCGTAAATGGGATAAGACTCCCAATTTGTGACTCGACTAAGGACCTTGGAATCATCTTTGATAAAACTCTCAATTTTTCTGACCAAATTGATGAGGCTGTAAAAAAAGCATTCGCCGCCATTTTCGCGATGATGAGGAACATCAAATGCTCTGATTCAACCATACTACTGCGTCTTTACAAAACTTATGTCTTACCCTATCTGGAGTATTGCTCGCAGGTATGGAGCCCATCTCTCAAAAAAGATATCCTCAGGATAGAACGGGTCCAGCGCGTATTCACGCGTATTCTTTGGATTAGGTCGACACCTTGTGTTGACCGATCTCGTTTACCCTCGTACGGCGCGCGCCTCGAACGCTTTTCCCTCAAGTCCTTGCAATACAGACGCGTAGCGGCTGATCTAGTGCTCTGTTTCAGGGTACTTCGAAAAGAGGTAAAGCTTCGTGCTAGTAAGTACTGGTGCTTCAAACCCACAAGTGAAAGGTTGGGTGGCTTCAACCTTCACTACGCCAACATTCATCCTAGGCAGTACTCTTTGATGTTCAACAATTTTTTCTATCGTTGTGCCAGGTGGCTTGAACTGCTTCCGTCTGAGGTACTTCAAGCACCCAACAGCAGAATATTCAAAAAAAGGTTGAGCAAGATCGATTTATTGCGAACGTTGCATATTCCAGAGTATATCTGACTCCCTTTTACTGTTTTTCAGGCAATTACTGCGTTGATGTTTAACCTACAGGTTATCTGCTTGTTACTCTCGACGGACATTTCCACAGTTTTTACCGGCTTGATTGACTTCTTTCTTGATCGATAATGATTCGGACGTCGTGTTGCTTTCACTGTATATGTGAATTATGTCAAGCATGATATTTGTTCAAATGAGCATGAGCGTGCTAGTTCTACCTCCCGATATCCCTTCAGCAATTCATTTTCTTCCATTTTTTTTCTGGAAGCAGGCGGGTAGCAATGCAATGAGCAGTTTCTGATTCGTCGTGCTGTGGGCTTTAGTTGTGAGTCTTAGTTGTTTTAGGATCCTTCGGTTTGATGAACCCCCTCGTTTGAGGTCCCCCTTGGTCTGTTCGCCCGGGGTTCCGGACGAATTCGTTCGTAACGGACTAAGTTGTCAGCATGCCTCGGTTCTCCTGTCTCTTTGCGTTCTGGATCAAGGACCAGGGATCTTGCGGGAGGACCCCTCATCTGCTTGACAGGGGAAAACAACCTTATCGACCTCACAATGTAATGCCCTAGCTCCTCTCGTTTTTACTGACATCTCGACATGCTAACCTATCTGCTTTTCTCATTTATTTCTAAATCTGATCCCTTTATCTTGTTTTCGTTGTTATTCACTTCCATTTTTCTTTGTTTACAGGCCAAATGAGACCAACGTTTCCGAATTCTTCTTTTTGTGTTCTTAATGGGCACACCCTTGAGGTGTATTTGAATAAATAAATAAATAGTTCAATTTTTTGCGACGAAGAACCAGTGTTTATCGATGGTATGGTGAATTCATCCGAGGTCGTAGTTCACTCCAAGACGACTTTCGTGGAGGTCGTCCAAAATCAGTTATTGCTCCTGAAACCCGTCATGTGACTCGTCATGGGAGCTGTCGTTGAGACTGAGACAACCTTAGGCATTAGTAGTACCAGTATACATACAATATTGCATGAACATTTGACTGTCAAAAAAATTTGTTCAAAAAAAAAACTCCTCATTACGACAATGCAAGCTCTCACACATCGGCTCAATTGACTGCATTTTTGAGCACTCAAGGCATCGATTTTATGAGTAATTCGCCATATAGTCCTGGCTTGGCACAGATTTTTATTCCCGAACCTAAAAATAAAAAGAGAGGTCACCGTTTTTCGACACATGAAGAAGCGATTGATGCGTTCAGAACGCATGTTTTGGAGATACCTCAATCAGAGTGGCAAAAGTGCTTCGAGAATTGGTTCAAACGCATGCAAAAGTGTATAGATCTTAATAAGGTATATTTTGGAAAACAATAACACAATTTTTAATGATTAATATTTATATTTGCCCTCTAATCGCGAAATATAAAAGGCAAATTACGTATCTAGTAAAAATGTGCCTTACGTATATGAAAGTGTGTTCTCTGTTATATGTGAGCTATCGTCTCTACAGTTTACATTATGAATGACGGTGAAAAGCTGCAACAACCCTATTCTACTTCTTGAAATCCGTTGCTAAAACTGGAAAAATTACCTCTGTTTCTATTTCTTGCTTTCAGTAGAGCAGCTTGCGCGGTGCCCTAAATGTTGTATATTGTGATTGAGTCCAGGTTATAATGATTGACTCGAACTGGACAGTTATATTCACAAAATAAGATTAGACAGCTCAAAAACCAATTCCATTCTCGGCTCATCCTATGTACAGGCCCTCCTTGACTGCAGGGTTTTTTGTTCACTCTGCCAGACGATTGCCTGCGCACAACTCACTGATTTGATTCTAATCCCAGAAATCAGTATCAATGTGAAGGGTAATAGCTCGCTATATTGTAGTAACAGTGTTTTTGGTAGGTTGGTGCTGTTTAGAGGACGTTTTCCGTGTATACCGTATAATGTCGTAGGTAACGACAAAATACAGTGTACGATGTTGGTGTTTGCCAACGCCGTCAACATAGTGGGTACACTGCGAATGTATTCCGCTTCCGAAACTGCCAAAAAAAGTGATCTGGATTACATCGAATGCTTTCTCTGTTAAGCAAGTATAGGTTGCTCATTAAAGCTATGTAGACTCTTGAGTCTTTTGCCAAATGTTGGTGAACCAGCCGGCGATCAGCCCGATCCACACAATAAAGGGTTTTATCAGGATCGTGCCGTCGTGATACCTAGACAATCGCTGTTGAAAAGATTTCATCTACTACTTATTTAGTGACTTCATGAAACATATTTTAGGTTGAGTAAAAGGTTTCGATCGGCTTTTCAATTTGCACTTTAAAAGTCTAATTTCCATTGGCAGAGGATCTTGATTAGTAGTAATATAGTCTCCATCGCTGCCCTCAACATACGTCTAGCGTTCCGGCAGTTTCTTGCCTCCTGAAGCCCAGAACGTTGGCGGCCGTGATTCAAAAAAGCTGGAGATCTCATTTTTGATTTCCGAGCAATCATCCAAAATTTCCATAGCGAAGGTGATGGTTCAAAGTAGGAAACAAATGATAATAAAACGGAGCGAGACCTCGCGAGTGAGTAGAATGGGGGAGCACTGCCCATCCAAATTCGGCAATTTACTGACAAAACAATTTCGCAACATGGGGTTGAGCGCTGTCGTTAAAAAGGGAAACATTTTCACGATGCGGACGCCCCCCCCCCCCAACGACGACGGCCAAACTCTTTAGATGAGAGGCGTAAATCCCGGTGGCCACGGTGGAACCCTCAGAGGCATCTTTCATAGTCCACGACCGCTCGCCGGTCGCTCGTGAGATAGGTCCGCGACCGGTCGCGCGACTGGTCGCCGGTCGCTCGACTGATCGCGCCACTGGTCGCTCGAATCGGTCGAGGAGGCCGCGCTAGTTATGGGTGCCGCCGTGGACGGTCCCGCGCGCCAGTCGAGCGACCAGTCGCGCGACCGGTCACCGGTCGCTCGTGAGATGGGTCCGCGACCGGTCGTGGACTATGAAAGATGCCAGAAAGTTATCCAAGGTAGGTCATTCCCTGAGAACGTCCACCGACGACACAGTAAGACCTTCCTCGGACATAGTCCACTTCTCTGCTTGTCTTGATGGTGCTTCGTCATGAGGCACCCGTGGGCTGAGATACGATTACTCTTTTGGATGCACCACAGATATTTGCGACAGCCGTCGGTGGATTATGCCCTTACAGTAATTCGTGATAGACGATAGCTCTCAGATAGCTTCGGAAGCGAGTTGAAGGTTTGAAGTCATTTTGCGAAGCACTCACAAGGGAATGCTTATATATACCCATAGAAATACAGGTTAGGGATCGGTATTCCATAACCCATTACGAGGTCCTTCCGAACATTCCTACGAAAAATTTAGAAAGGGACGAAAAGTCGATCAAAACTTTTTGCTCAACCTAAAAAACATAAAGGAAGCTTTATTATATAGTAAGCGCTCGTTTCTGTCTGTCTGTCTGTGTGTTTGTTTGTATGGAAATTCGGTATTACCTGAAGAAGCACCTGCAGAAGTCGGGTCAAGTTCGTGATGAGTTGGGCATAGAAGAGCAACAGAGCACATGTGAACTCAGCGGAGCTCCACCCCGAGGGGAGCGCCGGAATTGGGCGGGGTCATGAGCAAATTCTTCTCGTTCGGTCTCATAGCAGTCTAGATGCTAGGAAAAAATGTGCAAAGACAAGGGATGGGTCAATGATTGGAGCAAAGGAATTTTACCGGCGGTGGGCTGAGCGCTCTTGCAATGGGCGGTACTCTCCACAGAGATTTATAACTCGATTCGACGAAGGCGTCGAGGCCAGGAAAAAAATTAAAACGAGTGAGCAAGGTCTTATGCGTGCTGGGCATACATAAGCATAGCGAAACCCCGCCGACGATAGGCGGGACGTGCGTTGAGACGAAAGGTTTTTCAAAGATGAATTCAACCTCGTTCGGAAACGTTCTAGAATGCGGAAAAAAGTGGTAAGAGATGATTTAACAAATGTGGTCAAATCCTCGAAGCGGATAGGGCTGGCACTAAAGTGGGCCGGGCTCGGATCAAAATTTCATAACCCTGTTCAGAAACGTGCTAGAACGCGAAAAAAAAAGTGGTTAGAGGTAATGGAACAAATGTGGTCAAATTTCGAAGTGGGCGGTGTTGACACCAAAGTGGGCGGGGCCCACATCAGATGTTTACCATTCCGCTAAGAAACGAAAAACGAAAACGAGAAACGTTCTAGAAACGGAAAAGTGTTTAGAGGTATGAAACAAGTGTGGTTAAGTAATCGAAGTGGGCGGAGCTGGTACAGGAAAGCGGGGCTAAGACTAAAAATTTATCTCGCCAAAAACTCCCTAGAAAATGGTTGGGAGCAGTTAAAAGAAGGGTGGTCACGTTTATAGTGGAAAGGGTCTGCACTGAGGTGGACGGAGCTATGATCAACCACCAATAATAGACTGATAGACTGATGATAGACTTTAATTCGTATGACTAAGAAGCGAATCAAACCAAGACACGCAATGATTCTCTAGTACAACTTGACGTAATTATTTTTCTCAATTGGTATCGGAGTTCGGTAATTCTTCATGGTTTATAAAGTGAAAAAGGATCGGTCACCCGATTTGGGTTTGGTGAGAGCCAGCGAGGGACGGTATACGAAGTTCAGTGTTCAGTCTGTGACGTAATATATATTGGTGAGACAGAAGGGTGCTGGGCATACGCGTCAAAGAACATCTAGCAGGTGAAAGGTGAGGAAGCCTATTCACGCCACTCGGAAGGCATCGATTGCGACTGGGAAGGACATCAGAGCAAAGAGTTTATATCAAATGCAAAATCATAGCCTACGAGAATGAGATCGGTGCCAGAAAGATATTGGAAGCGTTGTACATCCGCGAGAGGAATCCTAAGCTGAACAACCGAAATGAGTGCATTGTTATAACGAGTGAACTTCTGCCATTCATTCCCTTTTATGGGCTTTGAGATCCCCGCGTAATTCTTATCTCACGACCGTTAATGGTGTCTCATTGTTAACTTGCTTTCACGAAATAGAGTTGGACGACAGCGCTGATGGAACCGCGGAAGGTTAGTTTTTTGGCTGGGATGTTCCCGTGTTGGAGTTTCTGGGATTTGTTGCAACTTGGGCGCTTGGTCGGGTAAGCCACAGATCAGGAGCTCCGAACTACTTTCAGGGCCTTGAAGACGACGAGCTACTTCAACCAGATAAACGGTACCATCATAACAAACCTGTACGGCAAAGAATTGTGAAATATTAGCGACTTTAGCGTTTCGACCGTGTCCGTCCAGCTCAAGTCTCTTGGCTCCTTGAGCAGGATGTGGCGGCGAAGCGAGAGTGAATCGTAGCGTCTAGTGCAGAAATGAGCAAGCGTGTCTTTGCTTCTTCCATCCCTTGACAGTCGACCTTGAAGATGTCCTTGTGCCGGCTGAATCATAGATCGAAGCAGTCGTCTTGGTCAGCATCATAGGAGAATTTTTCGATTCCCATCGAGATCCCGTCGAGTACAGTCTTTTGCAGTGCTAATGTAGACGGTGCCATCTTCTGGAGCAGGCCGACGAGCAGCTTCTGTTCGAGAAGCTTTCAGAGCGCGAACCTCGAGTAAGTTGACGAAGTTGTCAATGGCCTCGTTGGGCGAGAAGCTAATCCGGAAGCGTTCGAAATGGCAGCAAAAGGTGTTCCTCGTTTTCGCTTCTTCCATCCCTTGCCAGTCGACCTCGAAGATGTCTTTGTGCCGGTTGAACCATAGATCGAAGCAGTCGTCTTGGTCAGCATCGCAGGAGAATTTTTCGATTTTCCTCGAGATCCGGTTCGATTACAGCTTCGGACAACTTCGTCAATTTAGTCAAGGCTGGCACTATGAAAGCTGCTCGAACAGAGGCTGCTCGTCGTCCTGCTCCAGAAGATGGCAACGTCTACAACTGAGTGGCGAAATCTAGCCGTTCCAGTCTACAATTTATTCTTCTTACTGCGATATACCCTTTGGCACGATCTGTGATGTTCTCCTAGCTTTCAATTAAAAATCCTTATTTCAGTGTTCGTATATTAAACTGACGTCATACCAGGTATTTCATCTTCGAGGCAGCAGGGTCGACTTGTCCATCGACACTCGCCTCGCGCACACGACATCGCCCGTTATTCATGGCCCTGGCCGTAAGGCCATTCCGTCCTGACCCTGTTGTATTTGTAATGTTAGATAAATAATCAAGTATGTACAGGCAAGACTAATCTCTCGAACTCTCGGATCCGCTACACCATCTGTTATAGGGCTCGCAAACCCATAATTTGATTGCAGAAATAATAGCTGTCGTGCAATAGAATTTCTCTACCCATTTCGAGTAAGTTCATCTTTCAGCTTCTCTGACCACATAAGACATCATTATACTTCAAAAAGACTTACAAAAGATGTGATGAATTTTTCGTGATGGGACAAGAATTATATCCCATGCAGAATGCGACTTCTTTTGAACCTCCAATGAAGAAGTTACAGGCTGTTCTATGTGCACCATGAAATGAAAGCTCATGGGCGAAGTCGCAAAGTTGGGGGCCAGCTCCCGCTTTGAGAGTTCTTCATCTCCTGGAAGGAAGGAGGTTTCCATTGCAATTGGATGGGTCCGTAGTCGTTTTCATCGTCGGGTGACCAGAGAGACCCATTGTGATCGTATTGCACGGACTTGTCCTCCTCGCTGTTAATAACGAGCATGTACATTGCGTCAAAAATTATAGAGAAAAAGCTTTTCATTACCTTCCATTCCTTCCTAGATGGTTTTCACTTCAAGTCGCGGGAATCTAAGGCCTCTAACAAGTGCGAGAACACCACTTTTGCAGAACATTACGCTGATAATATGTTGAAGAGCGTTTCGATCCAATGAATGGTATAACACATTTTCTCCCTGAACTTCCTGTGGCTCATTTCGAGTGGGTGTCTGGAGCTCCTCTTTGCTTGAATGGTGCAACATCCTTGACTGGCTCGTTGAAGCAAGAAAACTTCCCTTCAATATCATGCACTTTGCGAATTTCCAACGTTCCTGAAACCGAGAGAGCTCCATAGAACGTCAACACGAGTGATTCAGATGTTTCGCAAGGGTGCAAGGCACATTTCCGGAAAATTCCGGAAAAACTGAATAAGCACATGCTTCGAGTATCCGAAGTTTCATGTAATGTCTGTGTCCACTGCCCTATTACCTGCAACACCGTTGCACAGCCTGTCACACTGTTCGGTTCGGTTACATGTTCGACGCACTGGTATAAAAGAACGGGGAAGCTGTTCCTTAGCTTTGTTCCAGAACCTTTTCGGCAGATTTGGAAGCGGATTTAGGATCAGCCCTCGATAACGCCTACCGCGGTGTCAATCTTATCTGGAGTGATCACTACAACCAAGTATCCTTCCCTTGTAAGGCTTAAGAGGGAAAGAGCGTCGAAGTAATTGAGTCAATTGAATGTTCCAATTCTAATCTCATCCCAGTTTTTTGCAAGAGCAATGATCCCACATACCATGGTGCTCCTTTCCCCCTAATGTTTAGGTAAAAAGTACAGCTTCGAGAACACTCACGACGGTATACATCTCATCTTGAGTGGTCACCACGACCACGTGTCTTCCCCTTTTTAGTGAGAAACTATATTTTCTTATAAGAAGAATAAGAGTTAAGAACCTTTCCCAAGAAACATCATGGGCTTGCTGAGTGGGCTACCGTGCCCCACTGGACCATACTAGTTTTTCCCACGTATTCCCAGTATCGCCCTGTGCTCCTCCCATTCCTAGGCCGGGTAACGGAACTTCTCCCCGATTGCGGCATTCTCCCTTGCGGCATGCGGCAAATGTCACTGCAATTACCGTACTCATCCCGCCTCCCGCCAATCGATATGACGCGATATTTTTCGTTACCTGCCTTTCTTTTTTATTGGTTTTGATCGTTTTTTATCTTTCTTTTTCTTGTTTTTTATGTATATTGGACTTGTTTAATTAGAATGACTCCTCCTATATTAGCGACGATCAATACCGCATTGGAATTGAAGGGAGCGGCCAACCAATTCAAATAATTAAAGGACTCCCTACCTCACAAATTGCGCGCTCCAATCTTCCATCGCAGCAATCCTGCAATACGCGGCGGGTGCGGCGTGCGCGAGGAGATGTTCCCGTACCCCCCTAGGCCTAATCGGAAAACTTCGTTTCTCAGCTAAGAACCGTTTCTTTACAAGACTGCGGAATGCCCTGAATTGACGGTGCTTCAATCAAAAAGGCGCCTGAACGCGTGCTGAGAATTTTTGTGAAATTAGGTGTAAATAGTATCGGGCTTCCAAAGGATATCGCAGTCAGCTGGCCGCGTTAGTCTGCTCTACTTCAGGCCCGCGCCCCACTGATGAATGCACAGCTCTTTCACGCAGCTGCGTGCATCTCGCGTCGGTGTCTTGCGCAGAGCCTGTCGATTTTTCATTTGGCATCAAGCTTTTGGGTTTCCTATGCTTTTGGTTTTTCTCTGCATTTGGAGGAGAATGTGAAGGAATAATCACTAGTTGAAAAATTGGTGAAATGTAATTGGGGGGGGGGGGCACCTATCACAATGTCGGTATATCAAGAAATGAACTCAATGAAACGCGTTATGCCGTGTTATATCACGGACGTGCCAGTTTTTGAATGAGGGCTTTCGTAGGGGAAGGAGCACCGCGGTGAGCAAATTTTCTTTTTTTTCTCTTTTTTTGCATGAGGTAATCATCCCAGCCACCCAGGTGCTCTTACCCTACCTAGGCTTATTTGGAAAACTAAATTCCCTCAGCTGGAACCGCATAAAAGAGCTAAGGTGGTCGATTCCCATCATCCTCTGCGCATCCGACACAGTGCTAATATTACAAGGACTAACACGTTAGACTGAGTTCATTTCTGGGGTGCTATTTATAAATTGAGGGGCGGCTGCGAAATCCTCTGTGGGACCGCAATACCGTAACCCGCGCCGCGCTCATGTGCTTAGTTGCAGCTGGCCTAAATTTAAAAGTGAAATGAAAGCCACCAGGATGGGGAAAGGATGAATGGAAAGGAAAGCAAAACACCCAACATCTTCCTTTGAGTGTACAGAAAAGGAAAGGTGTTGGGTGAGGCGCCTTCACTCGACTGATTGAGCCAAAGGCAGGTCTGTTATAAGAGCTCCTTTGAAGAAACTATTCACATTAAATTGGAACTTTAGGCATTGCGCCCTAGTTGAGAAATCGTTTGTGCGTGTGAGGACAGATTTGTTCCTTTTAGGAGTTATCATTTACTATGAATCTTCCTCTAAAGCAACTAGGGTGTGGGGTTGTGGCTACCCCCAGAGTAATCATCGAATGCCTGTCACTGCTTATACCACAACACGACTTTTGCTTCGAAAGTCCTACATCAAACTAGCAGAAGTTTTCAGAACTTCAATACCTGTTTGTCGCCCTAACCTTACTGATTGTTACCTATTATTATAACCTGCAGCTGAAACCCAACACCTTCCCTTTCTGTACATTCCCCATCCTGGTGCCTTTCATTTCACTTTTAAATTTAGGCCAGCTGCAACTAAGCAATGAGCGCGGCGCGGGTTACGGTATTGCGGTCCCACAGCGAATTTCGCAGCCGCCCCTCAGATTATAAATAGCACCCATTTCTTGATATACTGACCTTCACTGTCGCCTAAACCTACACCCTGAAGAAACGCCGGGCGAGTTGTCGCGAGACCATTTGTCAAGTTTCTGGACATTTGTCAAGTATATAGCTTGTGAATCAAGCAATTCGTTGCGGGACCCACGCTATCGACTCTACTTTCGTTTCATTTTGGTGCTACTTATGAATCGTTGTTGGAAAAGATGATGTTAAGAGTGTCCGCGGCCCATGAAAGATCCGGAATTAAGGGAAGAGATGTCAATATACGTTGTTTGAAAGGTAAAGGGCTGTCGTTTTGCCAATGAATATTAGCTTTTCCACGAGTAAGAAATCTCCTCTGTATCACTGGCGCCTGACAACATGAAGAAGTAGGGAGAAGCAAGATCTGCAATTCTTACTGCTTCCTTCTCAAAAGATTATCAATAATACGGCGACCTTGAAGCGAATTGCGTGGCTTTAGGATCAGCATTAGTATAATTGAAGTTAATGCAGTCCTAGGTGCAGGAGCACACCGCTCTACCTCACAATACATTGCACTGGTATCAAATTGGCCTTCAAATACACTGCTGTCATGAATGAAAGTTCATTACCTGGCACGTTGCCTACCCGGTTGTACTGCGCTCCACTTCCCTTTTCAGCCTAATAAAAACTTACGAGGCTTTTCAGAAAATGGCATCAAATTGCATGAGCAGGACTTCCCAAAAAAAGTGCGGCATTTCGGCCTTCAAACCCGCATGTAAGATTGAAGTTATACCATTAAGATCACACCCGAAAAGCATGCACGTCCCGTGTCCATTATTTGAGAAGAGGCCGTTTAAAATGAGTAAGGTTGTAATTGATATTCAAGAAGAACTTAAACAACCAAAATCAGACAAACACTACTTGCTGCGGTTGCGTCGCGGCCTTCGCACTGGAGCACGTATTTTTGTGTGTCTAAGCACTGCGGGAAGGTCCTTTGATGACGGGAAGTTCCTCTTTCGTAACTCTGCTTATTGGCGGTTACGTAGGTAGCGCGCTCAAACACGTTATTTTTAAAGTTGATTACCAGTTTGTAAGAAGTAATTTTCTATGATCAACGGGCTGTTAAACTATAGTTTAGTAATGTATGTCTCTTTCCTGCATGTTTCCTCGTTCATGTTTCTTCCAAGGACCATTTGATAGGTATTTTTCCCACCCCTAGTGAATGACTAGTGAACACTGTTATGTGTTCTATTTCTATCGCATGCTTCTTGGTTTGTGTTTTCTTCTGAGACATCTGCTGAGTAATGACCTTGATTGATAGAATTCTGAACCCTGATTTTAGGAATATTGCCAATTTCTATACAATTGATTCATCAAATCGAAAGAGGCGACGTATGACGATGTTAAAGCCAAAGAGGGTTTGAAGAACATCCACACGTTGTGTGTAATCGCCAGCGACTATGCAGAAAGAAAACAGAAAAGCTTATTAAATAGCTGGGATTGGAACAAAGGCAAGGCATGAAGGGCGCGAGGCGAACTTAATCACTTGTGGGAACTCCATGATCACTGCTCTTGCTCGCATATCGATATGCAGCAAGTTAAAGTTGTTGAATGAAGAGCAATAACACAGTGAAAAAGCAATGCTCCCAACAAAAATTAATTAACTCAGCAGTTTATCGGCAGGAAACTTCCCATTATAGTTGGCTAAGCTTTGTTGATTTTGAGCAAAATCAAAAAAAAAACACTTAAGTTCGGGGGGTTCATAGCTCTATAGAATTTCCGCTTTCGTTTCGCATTTCACATTTTACCTGTGCACAAAAAACAAAGTTTTCTGACCAGCATTGCTAAAACTTTTCCAGATCATAAATTTTCTCAAGATGCTTTACCTTCTTATTGTTGCCATTCTCTTCAGTTTTTTAATTTTTTACTCGCCATGCTAAAGATATGCAGACGGTGAAAATGTAGTCCTCACACTTGATTAAGCTTGCCTCGTACCGAGAATGCGAAATGTACTCAAGTGTACAGAAGTTGGCACACCCTCAAACCAGTGCTCAACCCTCTATCAGTGAAGGTCTCAGAAGGAGCACAAACCAGGAAGCATGCAACAGAAATAGAAACACCGAACCAAACAGTGTTCAGTAGTCACTAGGGGAGGATAACTACCCATCAGTGGTCTTGGAAGGAACATGAACGAGAAAACATGCAGGAAAAGAAACATACATTACAAAACTATAGTTTAACAGCACGTTGATCATAGAGACTTACATCTTATCACTGGCAATCAACTTAAAGTAACATGTTCGAGCGTGCTACGTAACCGCCAATAAGCTGAGTTACGAAAGAGGAACTCTCCTGTCATCAAGGCTTTCCCGCAGTGCCTCGACACCAAAATAACGTGCTCCGGTGCGAAGGCCGCGACGCAACCGCAGCAAGTAGTCTTTGTCTGGTTTTGTTGTTTAAGTTTTTCTTTGATATTCTGTCTTTCAGTTTCTTTTCACTGATGAGCCTTTTCCCGTGACGCAGTCTTGGTTTTGAACATCACTTCATTTCAATCAAACGTTTTATAGTGGCACTCTTACCGGATGGGTTATTAATGTTAATGTAATGCAATCGAAATCATTTTATTGTGGCTCTCTACACAGTGAACCGTTGAGAAACCGTTTCAGGTTACAGGTTATATCGGAAGGAGGAGGCACAAAAGTTCACGAAAAAGTTCCGCCCTACAGAAAGTGTATCCCTGTTGTCCAAAGAAACGAGCAGCTGAGTGAAATTTGAACTGAAATGGAAATACTTGCCGTCCCGGATCCTCGTTTCTACATCCATCGGGAAAGACTTCATAAAGCTCTCCTCTTCCCATGGTTCGCCTCTTATTTTCGAAATTTTCCTCCCAAGATGTCTTATAACCTCTTTCGAACAACGTATTATCCCCCCTTTTCCTTCGGATTTTTCTTGTTTGCGGACACTCGGAACATGCAAGTGAAGCTACAGTAAATGCACGATGGCGTGGGTCCCGCAACGAACTAGATTCGAACAGTGGGGCAACTTGCCAAAAAAAACTCGGCCGGCGTTTCTTCAGGGTGTAGGTTTAGGGCGACAGTCTGACCTTCGGATGGGTGCCCCCCCCCCTCCCCCCAACTACATTTTCACCGAAAAATTTATCTGACCAGGATGCTTATAAAAACGATGCTAACACTTGCTAGTTTCAGAATTTCGTGTTTTCACCTCTTTGTGTGTATATGTACATGCATTTGCAAGATGCCCATTTTCTTTCTGATTTCAAACCTGAATCAACAGTACTGCAAATTTTTCATAAGTTCAGAGAATTCCGTATCCATTGTTTCCAGGAAAATTGGAAGCCAAGGGTTATAAAGGACCTCAAAGGGTTTCCTCTATGGTTGGCTTTGGGAAGAATAAAATCGGTGCACCACAGTATTCAATCAGCACCATAACCCGTGGAGGCACTCAGAGGTTCAAATGCGAGTTACGCCGTACCAGGCCATAGCTATGTTGGTTTGGGTAACTCGCTCAACAAGAAGGTACAGTTCATTTAAATTACGCACGTACGAACATTGATCAACTATTGTTGTTGGCTCTGGGTGCTCAAAATTGAGTGGGGGGGGGGGGGTCTTAGTATCCGTTTCACTTGGTACTCTTTTGCACTTTTTCAAAGAAAGATGCATGTTTGGGAAAGCTGCTGCATGGTCAGAAAGCAGTATTGTCGGTGTTTTTGGAAGTCTACTCAAAAACTCCAGCAGCGGCTCTTTCTACCTCGCTTGCTCTCCCACGAAGATTGCGGAGGGGGGGGGGGGGGGTCAATAGGGACCTTTCGCAAAGGGTCAAGTTGAATTATAACATTGAATTAATAGATTGATTAAGTGATTCAGTTCAGCCTGTTTTTTCGCGTAGGCCATTTTTTCGGACACGACATTTTTGCGAGGTTCCATTTCCTGGATTGCGAATGTTTCTCTCATCAAAATACACCATCAATACCAAATACATTAATAAAAAACAGTTTTTGAAAACGGCGAAATCAAAAACACTTATAAGTAGTATTTTTGTTTATTCACTTGTCGGTCGAACCTCGAAACCTCCTTTGTTGAGCTTTCCAGTATGTACACTTTATCCCAGTGGAATCCCTTCAAATCAAAAACACTTTTTTTTTTCAAAATCGTTTATTTCTTATGAGATATGTTCATAAGCTTTGTAGTAAGTGTTTCACGCAGAATAACGGGAACTGCGGTGTTACAGGGATATGTTTACAACAAGAACACTCATTTTTGAAAAGTCGTATCATACTTTTAGAAGCATCAGCGTGGGCGGTAGATGAGTTAGTTGATTGTTTTAATGCCTATTAAATTCCAGCTTCTTGGCCGAGGTGTTCACCCAACTCCCCTGTGCTCCTTCCTACTTTAGACTTAGCTGAAAAACTACATTCTCTCGGCTAAAACCACAGAAAACAGTGCTGATGGCCGGTGCCCGTCCTGCTCTTTATCTCTGACACAGTATGACACAGAATAAACGTAACACTTTATTAATTTATCATTTTGCTCACCACTGTTGTAAGCCCTACCCCACCTAGATTTTACTACATTTTCATCGTTAGTACAGCCCAATAACTTAAACTGTCTAGACCACCGTTAGGGCTTTCCCTGAGACAGATTCGATCCGTATCAAGCAAACTTGTTGGCATGGGTAAACTGACATGCCTTATGTGCTGCCTACTCGACACCATTGTGCATCCTTTTCAAATGAATTCTTTTATCATCCGATGAGGTCATGCAGTAGTGTAGTAGCAAACTACCTGAAAGTCATCAACACTCGAAGTTATCTCTTTAGGTTGAAGACTGCATTGGTAGAATGTACATGCGTTTACTGTTCTTCGATGGACCTAATTGCTTCAGAGGTGTGATTTGATAGGTGACCCTGGTGATACTAGTCTAGGAGGCAATGCCATTGCTATTGCCTCATTGGTCCAAGGTCTTGTTTGTAGCACTAACAGTACTTGAAATGTTGCTAAGTTTTCAGAATTGGGTAAGAGTTTGTTTTGAGGAAGTGTCTTTTTGAGAAGTCTGTTTTTCATTAATTCCATCTTAACAGCACAACGTGTAGTGGAGAAATGTTCTTTTCAAAATTCTAAGAATCTTATGAGACAACTGGCTTACTTGATGAAGGTATATATGCCTGCAATGTTACAAAAATGGTAGCCATGAACCCAGTGCAGGGGAAGTTTCACCAAAGATATCATTACCAACGTATTTGATTTCAGGATGCTGGTACGAATGCTGCCATGGACTTCTGCAATTACCTGTTCGTCCAAGGCTTGCTCAAAGCGTCGGAAGTTCCGGCTCTAGAGGTGAAACTCTTGTGAACCACCACGCTACGTTGTCTTTCTTTCATTTGTTAACCTTGACTTATACATCATTACAGGACTGATTTTGTATTTTCCTAGGCGTCATCATTGCAAGCTTACTTCTGCTTGCTCCAGAAACGCTCGATTTTTGGTAATAGTGCACCTGGTTCCTTCTTCAAAACGGAAGCAAGCGAAGAGAGCTCATTCGATGAAAAGCAGAGTGTGAGTGAATTTCAGCTGTGTGAGAACCGTTTTTACCACTTCACTAACCGAAGAGCTGCTTCCATTTGAGCAGGGTCTTCTTTTCTCCTTGATTTCGAGGGAATTTCTTGCAATCTATCAAGGTTTCATCGAGACCTCCCTTTTCATTCAACATTTTGTCAAATGGCCAAACTCAACTTTACCCAAGCGAACAAATACGGCCTATCGCAACTAGGACTTGCCCCTGCTTCGCGGTCTTTACTAGAACTATACTTTGTGACTGATGCCGTGTATCATCCATATGTCTAATTTGAACTTAAATTTCAGGGTGCCAATGGTACGAAATGGGACAGTGCCTTCACAGTCAGCTCACGATAAGTATGTAACGCAAAAAGCGGAAGAGATTGCTCAGGTAACCAAATTACCATTCGCAATAATAATTGAGAAAGAACCAATGTGTCTAATTAAAATCCTGCGACGCCATACACTCCTAGATTTTCTGATTGTCCAAGTTAAATCGATGGACTTATTAAGTGGGGTGTCCGTTCTCCTCTTTGCGTGATAGACCCGATTTTCAGTCTGAGTCTGTCGATCTGAAGCAGGAAATTCATGGTGGTTGGACCATGGAAAATAGTAAGAAAGGCCTTGAACGAATTCCTGCAAAAGACTCGTCAACCCCCGATCGCATACAAACACCCAATTGGAAGGAAGCCAATAATTGCAGGTATAAAGCACTTTCTTTTTGCGGTACTTCGTCAAAGCCACGCAGAAAATTAAGAAAAGGTATGCTCATCTAGTAAATCGCGGATATTAATGAAGTGTGAGATTGTCAGGAATGGGACAAGTTTTTGAGCTTCAGAGGATTTGGGCGTTGTCTTGATGGTGTTGTAGAGTACCTTAGTCAAATATCCGCTAATAATAATAACATCCTTGCCCTGTTACAGCAGAAAAAGAGTGAGATTGAGAGAATAGGACGAGAATGAGAGGGGATTTGATGTCTCGTTTCAGAAACCGCTTGAACGCGGCTCAGGGGTGAATTATGCCTAGAATAAGTTGTGTAACGAATAGCGACCCATATGGGCGAGCACCTTTTAAAATGCTCGAAAGTGTAGAGACTTGGTCCGTTTGATCGCCTTCGGATGGAACGAAAATCGAAACGTTAGTACAAGCTTCCAGCAGGAAAAAATTGGCTTCGGGCAGGTTGTTAATGGAGGAAATCTTTCTGTTTCTTGAAGTCAGTCAATATTGGTAGTGGTCAAAGTGATAATTAATGATTGATCTTATTTGACGGTTTTGTTCAATATCAATTGAAGTTTGAGAGCCAGGTTTTATTATTGTGTAGAAAAAAATCTGTACCCTTTTTGCCCTAAAGCGATTATGGTAGAGATATTATAGAAGGAATAGGAATCAAGCACGTAGGCTCTCTTTATACATAATAGAAGTAATTCAGGCCTATAAAAAGGAATCGAGCTTTCTAGGTATAAATTTTGTATGTGGCGTTAGAAACTCATTCAGATCCTTTGTTAGACCTTTGTAGGAATCAAGAAGTTTTGGCAAAAGAAAATCAATTATGATTTCTCATTTCTGCAAAAAAATTTTCGCTGTTTTCATTCATGGTTTGTGTATTTTTCGTAATGAGAATTGTATGGATTGAATTTGAACGAGATGAATTTTTGTCAGTTAATCCTTTTAGAACTTATGTTGCTGAGGCGACAATCTTCGTGCCGCAGCTTCGAAAACGTACGTTTTTTTTTACCTTAACTTAATTTTTTGTTATTCAGTCAAGTAACATCGTGTTACGATGTTTGATCATTTCTATCAATTCTCGCATTTAAACAACGTTGGTCGCTAATCATTGATTGAAACAAGAAGCCTTCAGCGGTGTCCGGTCGCGGTCAGGGATCCTCCAAAAAGGGTTGCAGAGAGCGGATGTTCTATGGGGATAGTTCGACAGTTGTTCCATCTTGGAATTTTAGCAGAGTTTAAAGGGCGAACGCAAGAAGACCGTCGCAACAACGGCAAGGGATTTCAATTTTAGTTCGCATATTTTGTGACTATGTTACTCTCTTTTCAGCTTCCTGAAATTCCAATTACGATTCCACCTGAGTTAGCTGAACGAGTGAAAAAATTATGTAACAAATTCGGGAGTGGAAACCGATTACCATCGATCCTAACGAGAATGTGACGACAGAGGCACCCAAGTCTCTGCTTACGAATTGCAAACTAGATCAGTTTCCTGATTCGGAGGTGGGTGTTTGGTGGATTACGATTTACCCGTTTTAAAGATCGTTGTTTTAGGTAATGCCTCCAGGGAATATTTCCTGGGCACCTCCTATGCAGAATTGGAATCCTTGGCGAGCAAGCAATATAGATGAGCCGCCATTAGCTTTTTGTGAGTCGAGTATTATTTGAGGAAATGTCGGTGGATTTTGTCTGCCTCATGCCGAGCTTTACAATTTCCACTTCCGCATTTTTCAGATGTCACTTCCCGAGATTAGTTCAAAAACTAAAGCAGATGGAGGAGTCCAAACCAACTGAGGCCAAGTATGGCAGCCTCTAGAGAGAGCTTACCGGTGTTACAATTTAAAGAGGAAATTTTGCGTACTGTAGCCGAAAATAGGGTCACCCTAATAAAAGGAGAAACTGGATGTGGGGAAAAAGCACGCAGGTGACGAGCACGCCTCATGAATTGCAGCTGCTCAACTTCTTTTCTTTTTTTTCAGGTAGTACAGTACCTTCAAGAATCTTTTATTCTTCGCAATCGTGGTGCTGAGTTCAACGCATTTGTTTCGCAACCTAGAAGAAATATCTGCTATTTCGTTGGCAGAACGAGTGGCTGCGGAGAGAGGCGAGGAATTAGGAGATTCCGTTGGCTATGCTGGTCAGGTTGCTGTTCAATTGAATTTTCACCAGAAATCTGTTATCCTAAAATGTCAAAAATATTTTCGCACTGAGTATATATACTAAACGCAAAAAAGTTCGTGACTATTTGAACGACTTTAGCGCCTATCATTGGGGCCCAAATTTGAAGTAGAGTGGATAGGAAGGACCATCTGACCCTACTAGACTACTCTTCTTCGAGTTTGTGCCTCGAAAATTGGCGTCAGAGTCGTACAATTCGTCACAAACTTTGCCGCGCCCATTGTCGGTCGCACTTAAGTCCCGTTCCCCGTATAGAAGGACTAAATCTTTTTAAACACCCTTACCAAAGCTGATCCCGGGCTTGCAGTCGACATTTGTGAGCACTTCCATATTTGGATGTTTTTCGAAATAGAATGGCTTTCCATGGAGCTTCATGGATACTTTTGCACGCCTACCATCTTCATATCAACTGGGAATTGAATTTCAGATTTGATGGCGTTTCCCCTCGTCCTTACGGTGCTGTGCTGTTCTGTACTGTAGGAGTGCTTCTGAGAAAGATGGAAAGTGGTTTACGTGGCATATCTCATATAATTATCGACGAGATCCACGAACGTGATGTGAATGTGAGTTTTAAGAGATCCCAGTGATAGTCCAATACCTGGGTAAACTTCTGATTTGGATTATAAAGACTGGCTTCAAGTTATTGTCCAGCTGAAAAGTTATTTAGAGTAATCTTTTTGTTTTAGACTGACTTCATCCTAATTGTGTTGCGAGAGATGCTGCGCGAGTATGCTGATCTTCGCGTAGTTCTGATGTCAGCGACAATCGATACTAAAATGTTCATCGATTTCTTCGGCGGTTGTCCCATTATTGAGATGGAGGGAAGAACGTTCCCTGTGAAACGTAAGACTCTTCTAGTCCTTTATGCGCAATGCATTATTATTTTGACTTGATATTTTGTTAACTGCTGTTATATCGCCACAGTACGCGATGCGAATGTCTCACAAGGGTGGCACGGTCCCCGGAAAGGACAAGTACGGGTTAGAGTCCCGTCCGAGACTGAAGTTTTGTCCACAAATCGCCATCCTTGTGAGACATTATTATTTTGTTTCAAAGAAACCATTTTACTCACAATAGTTTTTCTCCCTTCTTGATGTGAATTGAAATGAGTTTTTTTAACGAACCGTTCTGGTCGAACCGTGAACAGGATGCCATTTCCACAACCAATTGAGCCTTATTTGCAGCAAAAAGAATAAGGTTCCGTCTTGAAAGATGCACAGAAGGGTGGCGCCAGAACCTGACATGGACACACCTTTAGATTTCCTGCGGCCATTATTGGAGTTTCCTTTCTTATGTGACGGAAAGTTCTTCATTTCTTCTGTTTCCAACATCTATTCCACAAGATCCCAATTAGGTTTGAATTGCTATCGGACTTCGAATTTTGAATCTGTTTCTATTAAGCTGCCTGGCACAGCAATCATTGGCGATATTAATCTGGAGGAAGGTATGCAGGAATGCCTAGTCCCTCACATGACGTGTACTTACATAGGATAATTCATAGGATAATTTTTTGGCTCGTCCTGGTCAGCCCTCCTGGCCGATATGCAATTATTCAGTGAAGGTAGCATTAATTATGTAGAGTGATAAAGCAACTCCGCAAACTTCCTTGGATTACGGTCTATATTGGTGGCTTAGTGTACGCAAAAGGTGAGCTGAGACAACGGAACATGTGATTAATGGGTTCATCTGCTGCTCAAAAACCTCGATACAAATCATATCCGGCATGAAAGCTAATCGACTGGAAAAGACTCAAGAAAGTTCTATGAAATGATACTAAAAATAAATGCGCCGTTTTCGCCAGATGCTCAGCACTTATTTGATATATCAACATGTTCATTTCCCTTATAATTTATATTTGTATCGAGGTTTTTTAAGCAGCAAATGATCCCGTTAATCAGATGTTCCGTTGCTCCATCCCACCAACACCAATATCAACATTTGTTAGTAACAACCATTTTAGATCACCTGTATCATCTCTCTTCAGGTTGATCATGGGTCTAATTGTGCAGGCACCATCCATTCGTTCTTGCTTCGGGCTAATGTTGTCCTGTTGGCCCAGCTCACTTAGGGTGAAGAAAACAAGCACTTGTTCGTTCAATGCTTTCTATAGGGAGTCTGATCATCGGGCTGGAGGCGGTCCTGATGTTGGTTTGCTCCGAGTCTGTGGAGCCACTAATGATACCGATCCGAGGGTATACCTGACACCAATGCCTTGTCGTGTCTGGCAGCGTCTCTAATCTTTGTTCGCTGGGGAAAGACTCATATTCCCTCTACACTTGGATAGATAGGAAAGCTTGAGTAATGCCCTTTGAATTGCACGTTGAATAATAGTGACAGCATATATTATTTTCGTCTACGTAAAGTCCAAACTTCTAACGTGGAAGTCAAAGAAGCGAAGAACCGGCGAATTAGTATGGGCCATTCGTTTCGTTACAGACTTTTTCCTCGAAGATGTCATAACAATGTTAAAATATATGCCGCCAGCACCGGAAAAGAAGAGAAAAGAAGATGCAGACGTTGAAGTTGATGAGAAGGTAAGCATGTTGAATGCGTTATCACGGATAAAAAGTTAATGTCTAGGATTTAGGACAGAAACTTGAATATACTCAGTGGAGATGTGAGTCCGGACCTGAAGAGAGCTATGGCGAACATCAATGAAAAGGAGATTCCTTTGGGTGTAGTGGAGGTCTGTTCACTTCCTATAAGTAGCCAGTAGCCAGCGCTTGCCAATGCGTATTTATAATACAAGAGGAGCAGGAAGAGTAAACCAATCCGTCTGTAAAAAGTTCAGCAACCCCGTTTGGAATTCCAATAACTCAAGTGATAAGATGAAGGTTAGAACTGGAGCCTCTTTGTAGGGCAGATGGAATGGTTGGTTCTATTATTGGTTCGCTATCGATAGTAGATCGTGGACCATGACAATGTCTTGTATGACCGCAATCTAAAATTCTCTTTTCTGCCGAACACAGATAAGAGTGGAAGAGTTTTATTTAAAGTGGGGCATTGAAATTATATCTGAGTTTCTGAATTAACCAACGTGTTTAGTTTTCTATAGAACCTACAATTTACTGCACTTTTAACTGCAAGCGAATAAGGTTGTTTATTTGCTTGCAACGGTTTTTGCGGTTCATTTAACACTAAAAAAGAACCAACCATTCCATCTGATTTCAGTGAGCCATCAGTGGTCATAAGTTGCCATAATGCCTCATACGATGATGTTACTAATTGATCAGGTAGGCAGTTCAAGAAAGTATTTCATTTCCTAAATCAAAATCACAGAAATGACAAGGGCCAACAGCTTTATGTAGTAATTTCGATTTGGATGGCGTTCAAACATTGCCTAAATATGCTGGGATTTTGATAGCAAAAGTTGGGTCCTTTCCTTTTCAATTTGAAGATAGTCCCACACTTGAAAATCCATCAGAGCTTTTACACTGACTTCCATCAGGCATCTGTAAACGGAACGCACCATGTTTGGCTTGTGCTTATAGTGTTATTAGAACTGTTCAGCTTTTGCTATGAATCTGCACAGCCATATTATCTCACCTTTGAAAAGTGCGTGAATTTTTTGAAGGGTTGCGGTGGTACATCGTCACTCGGCTGCTATGTCCTCCGTGATCATCCAAATTTCTTCATCAGGATAACTTTCCATGTATTACTTCCTGTCGTGAAATAGTTGGGAAAGTGCTGTGAAGGCAATGTATACTTAGGAACGCCAAGGCGCATTAAAATGACTTTTTTCGACGTTCTGCGCAATGTCCTCAGAAATTTGGATACGCGTGTGCGGCCTCTTTAAGTTCCAGTCCCTTTTGACTCCACTAGTTTTGCCTTATTACTTCAAAAAGTAGGTTATATCCTGCGTAGTGATATTGGATCTTCTCATTTGTTCCAGGAACGAGCCCTTAGAACCCAAACATCATCGGTTATGTCAGGGAGAGAACTTAAGATGACTTGACAGAGTATTGCTTGAATGAGTTCGAAGGCTATGAATGGATTTGCGGATAACATCTCTGAGAACAGAGAAGCTTAGAAGGAATATGGGTTCTACCGCGGATTAGATTTTATTAGCGACTATCACTTTTTCATTTTGACGCCATTCTAAGGCCTAATTTCCGATCTGGACTAAAGAGGAAGTTGAAAATAGGTTTTCTATACCCAAGTTGAGAGGTGGAGAGATTCGTTGAGTTGTGATCAAAAAAAATTTCAATGCCAAAATTGTAAAATCTCCAGAAGGTAACATATGTATTGCTCCGAGACTAAGTATGTCTTGAATGACTGTTTTGAATCTATACATAGAAGCTACAGTCTTTTCATTGCCTTAGTAACCGTGTATTTGTTAGGGGGCGATCGGTGCCTTCGCATTCAGCTTGCACAAAATTTAATAGCTATGTAGACTTTGAAAGTGAATTCGAACGGGCCTATCCGAGACGTCTTGCTTATGACGACGGCAGCTCGATAACAGAAAGTGAGTTCTGGCATCACGCTTTTTAGGCCATTCTGAAAGATATCGCTGAACGCGGAGAATCAGGATCAGTATTGATTTTTTTGCCTGGATGGAACGAAATCATGCTCGTCATGAATTTTCTCAATGCTCATTCCGAATTTTGTGAGTTTTGAAGTAGTTGATTCCTGTGATTTCTTTTAGTACAATAAAGTAACATTCTGAATGTTTTAGCGAATAAATCAAAATATGTGCTTTTGCCACTCCACTCACAGTTGACTGGCGCAGAGCAGCGAAAGGTTTTCGACCATTATGGAGACGGCATGAGAAAGGTGAAGCTCTATCACAAGCTTATTATTATTTATTTAGCTTATTATTAGTTTATTTACTCATTTACTCACTGTGAATGCGATTTCACCATCTGTGATATAATGTTTTCGCATAAAGACACGGATCACGATAAAATTGATGGCACGAGTAGCACGTGGGACGGTGTCGTAAGGGACCGAGACAGAGCGTAATAAGAGCCTCAAAAGTGGCTAAGTTGTCGTACACACCCAAGGCAGATGAGTTTTCACTGCGTTGTAGAGGGTGTAGAGGCTGTACCATCGCACCGGTGCGTCACTTTGCACGCAGGCAACTTTCTCTGGCCAGATGTACGCAATGGCAAACACATTTGTGCAACTCGTCCGAATAACCCTTCCTCGCAACCTCACGTTCTCGTGCAACCGGTTATTCTGCTCCTTTTTGAGGTCAAATTCACATTTCTGAAGTTCTTCGAAGTTTTTGAAGTATACTATGTTGAATAATGGTGCAGCCACCTATGAATTCCTCCGAAACTCACGTTCCAGTGCGCTTCGTAAGAGTTTGGGAAACCGTGCACTTCTCAAGGCTTAATTCGCTCATCATTAGCACGTTTAACCTCGAGAACCCAGAAAAGCTTTCCCTTCACTCCTTCAGGAAGAGTCACCTTGTTCATGTTTCAAAATGGCAACGAAATGCCAAATCAATTTATTCAGCAGCTGAATGGTAACAAAGAGATGAAATTGATAATCAATTGAGCCCCCTTTCCTTCGAGCAACTTCAAAAATACGATTGTCTAGGCTAGAGTAAAGGCTGTTAATGAGTTCCTAGTCCACTTGGTGCCAAGCATCAAGAAAGATTTTCAAAAGGAACAGGCAATTAGCTGAAGCTGAAGGAAGCAACCGTTGCTTTCTTCAGCTTCAGCTAATTGCCTGTTTCTTTTGAAAATCTTTCTTACCATGGGTCTCCGTACGTTTTCCATTGGACTGTTCAGGACTGTTAGCCGACCGGGGCAAAAGGTCGAGCTGGTGCCGACCAACCAGGCCTGGGTGCTACCGCAAACGTGAATCGGGGCATTATCGTGCTGAATGCGAGGTTCTACTGCCGATTCTGACCCTAGAAAGGAAGAAGAGCAAGGCGCATTACGACTCGATAACTGGAAGAGTTAAACTTTTCCGAACAAAACAGAAATGAAGACGTTACGAGAAGAAATAGCCACCCATACTACAACTCTTCCTCCCTTGAAATTTCGTCTGAAAAAGCTTATCTTTTCCCAGACGAATTTTCAAGGAAGAATGACTCATGGCATGGGGGCTATTTCTTCTCGTAAACGTCTCCCTTTAATGACTGTTCTACTTAAACCGAAGTTTTTAAGTTTTTTGGCCTCAATCCCCTTTGAGAAATGCCCCCCCCCTCCCCTTCCGCGTTCTAATCCCATTCAGAATTGTAGTGGGGTAATGAATGCGTATTTGGCCAACTTGTACATAATCTGGCCAAAGCAATGACTTACGATGGCCAGTCTATGTCCAAGTTAGTGTTTCTATCCTCCTAACCGAGTTTGGTACCAATTAACCGACCTCGGAGGGATGGAAAGCTTGGTTGACCTGAGCGATTACCAACATGCGTGTGTGACAGTGTGGCCCTTGGCACTACGTGATCAGCTCTGTGTCACAAATCATTGTTTCGAAGTAGTCCTAAAGCCATGTACCATTTCTGTTCCTCGAGGGACTTCAGTAATGATTTTTTCAGATCATACTGGCGACGAACATCGCTGAAACAAGCATAACCATTGATGATGTTGTCTTTGTTATCGACTCATGCAAGTAGGTGTGCTCGTTATTGTATAATCTCGCTACCTAGCGGTTTTTAAATGTGTGAGGAGTGGATTGTGCGAACAGTTCTTTGTTGAAGATATGAAGGCTAAAAATGCGAAGATGTCAAACATACTGTTGTTACATTTCTTCCACCAGTTTTTCCTTATTGCTTTGAATACTCTGATATCACTTTCAATGATAAAAACCTGGGTAAATGTGAGCAAAAGGCTTACCTTTAGTCAATGATCAAGTTTTTTTTTTACATTGTGACTTATGCGAATAGAACCAATGAGAGTACTCCTTTTTGCAGAGCTAAAGAACGTATGTACACATCCAACAATAATATGGTTCATTTTGCGACTGTGTGGGCATCGCGCACCAATTTGGCGCAACGGCGTGGTCGTGCTGGTCGTGTACGTCCCGGCTTTGCTTTTCACTTGTGCAGCAAAGCACGTTTCCAGGCGTAAGTTTTTGCTCATAAACTATATGTCACTTCTAGTCTGCTGTTTTTGTGCTTCCTTTATAAGTATGTAAGGTCACCCTGATTTCCTATCATTTAACGTGGCTGTGTTCTTTATGGGATTACAATAGTGACATCAATAGTTTTTTGCCAGGTAATTTAGGTAGCGATGCATAGAAGCGGGGTCAAAGCTCACTAAAATAGAGGATTTCTTAGGGGCAATTTCTTACCGATTTAATATTTGCAACCCCTTCCTTTTGTAACATAGAGGGAAATAAGAATGTTACGATAATTATACCACGGTCTTCACCTCTCAATTCTCACGACATCCGAATTAGGCAGTTAATCGTTCGTAGTTCGTTGCTCGTCTCACAATCCGTAGGTGAAGCGCTGTGACTAGTCCTTCAGAAGGGCAATAATAGGTCACGCGGGCATTGGTCAAAATCTGGAAATTTGTAGTAACGAATTTATCGACGGTATTTTGTGACCGAAAGGGTTCCGAGAGTGTTGCTGAAGCGCAATCATTCTGTTAGACTGCTACAGAGTCTTCAAAAGTCCATTCAACAGATCATGACACGAGATGGAGTGAAATCATATATCTGCCTGCAAAGCTTTACTACTTAATTTCTTCATAGTTCACAAGTTGGGCTTCGCACAACTGGTGAACTATGAAGACGTCTAGCGCGGACGTCACAACAGAGCGTATCATCGAACAGATGTTGGGCGAGTTCGGAACCCAGTAGTTACATCGATTCATGTTACCGACGAATGGATAAGAATAAAAGAGGATCCTTGTTTTCAGCGCTTCGATGAGATTTTTCTTGGGAAGATGCCCCAAATAAACAAAGAGATCCGAATAAGGAATAAATAATATTAGAGTCCTTAAAATACCGACATGAACATATTGTTTCGTACCCACAATGAATCAGTGATGAACATTGCATTCTTTGGAGGGCATGGTAACCCAAGCATCGAAAAATCGCATGGCACACTCACATAAATGAAACATAACGTTTTATCCACAGTTTTGTATGCAAAAGGTGTGTTTCCAAAGCTTATACTCAATCTATAGATTGTAGGTTAGAGGAGCACCGTACTGCTGAAATTCTGCGTACTCCTTTACATGAAATTGCTTTGACTATCAAGCTGCTACGTCTTGGAAGTGTTGGCGACTTCCTTGCTAAGGCTATTGAACCACCACCGTACGATATGGTCGTAGAAAGCGAGGCTGTGCTCCAAATTAAGTGTTTTTTGAATTCATGGTACTCTTTTTTCAATTACTCTTGAACGGCGTGTGTTTTTTAGATATGGGAGCTTTGGATCGTCATTTGGAACTCACGGATCTCGGACGGATTCTCGCACGTCTCCCCATCGAACCACTACTGGGTAAAACGATAGTCATGGGTGTAGCGTTTGGGTTCGTAATTTAAATTTGTTGGTTTCAAAAGGATCTGGGCTTTAGAACATGACATTTGAGTATTTTTAAGGGTTGGTACACTTATGTGTGATATCGCAGCATCATCTTCGTTTTCATCGCCATTTGTACCTCGTGAAAGAAATCACACCAGGTTGAACTCTGCCCAACGTTCATACGCTGGTGATCGCTGGTCGGATCACTATGCTTTGGTATGTGTTTGTCTAACTAGTGGAGTATTACAGCCGGATATCTTTCAAAGGTTATGGGAGACCATTGCAGTAATAGTAAAAGGTGTGGAGGATGAAACGAATCTCAATGGCAACCCAGTGATCGACCTTAATCCTGGCTTTTTTAAACACTGAAGAGATTGCTTGCATGGAGAGCTACTTGCTGAAAATTTCAGATAGCTGTCAATCAAGCCTTCCAGCACGCTGCAGAAATGGGAGCGCAAGCGGAAACTTCACTTTGTAATCGTGTCTCTCTGAGTCAGACAATTTTGAAGATGAGCGCGTAAGTAGCTGTTTCTTCACTGCATTCGTGGTGCGATCATAATTTTTCTGTGGCTTTCTTTCGAGTTGCAGGAAGTAACGTAAAGTCGGTCTAACTGATACATATTTCACAAAAAGGGAAGCCCATACCTTTAAAAGTCGGCTACCTTGAAAATGACCTTCGGGCATCCTTTACTTCTGAATCATATGAGTTCTACGCCGAAAGGCCCTGCAAACCTTGCAAAAAATTTAAAGGTCACCGAGGATAAGGTAGTCACTGAAATTCACATAAAGTGGAATATCAAAGAGGCAAGCAAACAAACAGATGATCCTTTTCGAGCGGTCTTGTCCTGAGAGATGTTTCGCAAAGTATTAAGCCGAGATCAGTATATTAGAAGGAGTTTATTTTATTATAATGAATTTTTCGTTACAAGAGGCTTCTCGACCTTGAATATTCTTGGTAATCACTTATTTTTCAGCTTTCATTTCTAGAAGTTATGTGCTCCATTTTTACATTTTCAGCCGCAGCGCTCATATAATTCCATTTTCAGAGGAGCAAAATATCAACTGATAGACGTTCTTACCAATCAGTGTGGCTTTGCTGGTGAATTGTTCGTAGATGGAACTTATGCTAACGAAAGTGATTATGATTTGCTGCTGTCGCTGCTCATTGCTGCTTACTATCCTAATATTTGTTATTATAGAGGAAAACGTAAAGTGAGTTGAATCCATTGAATTCAGTAAGTTTCAGTAACTGACGAGGTGAGAGAGAAGTCAAATACTCATGGATTGCAAGTGTGTAGGGAGAGGTGCGATGCTACAATGAAACTTTTCCAATAATTTCGTGAGGACCAGGGACAGGATAGGGCCTAGTGATTGGAGATACCGATTGGTATAATCAGTTCAGGGAAATAATTAATCACATATGCAGAGGCTTGACGGATGTCGCAGTTGCCAGTGGGGCATGCGATCTGCGCTTGGTCCACGGCAGTCCGCTCAAAAAATAAATAATAAATAATAATAAATAAATAATAAATAAATAATCAAATAAATAATAAAAATATGGACTAATGCAATTCCTTCCCTCCACTGAAACTTGGTGTACTGTAATGTCATCTCGAGACTTCAGTGGGCGCATTCATAGGCCGCTTTCAGACTTCGACGTCCGTCCATCCGTTCGACGCGTTCTGCGACGGCCGCGAATCCAGAAAGGTGATGACAGCACTAGATAACGAGTGGGCGCTGTCAACACCTTTCTAGAACCGCGGTCGTCGAAGCACGCGTTGAACGGACGGACGGACGGACGTCGAAGTCTGAAAGCACGCATACTAGGTGCCGTGGACATCGGGGTGGCGCCAATCTTCGACGTCGCTACAACATTCTCAGAGCTTGGTGCCGTCCACGGCACCCAGGTGTCCAGGCACATAGTTTGAATGCGCCCAGTAGGGTGCGCCGCGTGTGAGATGGGCGGGGTGACCTCGCCTCGACGGACGCGCGGAATGGGCATTCCCCATGAATGTAGCCATGGACATTGGAACATCATAGAACTAATTTCACCGTTTACTGATCGAAAATAGTCGCTATTGATGGATGGCCAAGCTAGTACGCGACACCTATCAATATTAGTCATACGTAGCTACGATTTATAAACATTGATCTTTTTCCCTTGTACAACATCATGTTTCTTATGTTTTCAGGTGTTCACTCTTGAACAGGCATCAGCGCTCATAAGTAAATCTTCCGTTTTGACGCCTTTTCAGGGGGATAACTTTGAATTGCCATCTCCTTTGATCGTTTTCACGGAAAAGGTATTTTAGAATTTAGTGATATTTCTTCGAGTTTTCGCATGAGGAAATTACACTGCTGAACTAGACATTCAGATTCGTACTCGCGTTATTTCTTGCAATCAGTTATCGGTGATTTCGGGGGTTCAGTTACTGCTGTTTGGTTGCCGTAAAGTCGAGTGTGTTGGGCAGGACCTCGTACGGCTTGACGATATGTGAGTACTTTTCGTCGTCTTACTCTTTGTTTACCTCTCATTGTCACTCTTTCAGATATTCCTAATTGCTAAAATGTAGTTGAAAGTGTAGTAGAAAGGGCACATTGCAAAAGCGCCGCTAGTTCGTGTTGATATTGCATGCATAGGTTGTGATCGCAGAGTTAATAAGGAGTTGATTTCTCAGTTGTCAAGATGAGCCTCAGATTCAGCACCGCTCATGTAAATCCGATTTTCCATGAAATATATGCATGTAATACGCAAGCAATTGGGGCTCACTCAAAAGCAATATTGGGGGAGTAGCACATAACCCTACAGCTAGCCACTATAAACAAATATTGGTCTTTCGATATTGGTCATGCTGATGGTTGTTGGAAGTGCTTCGCTATATTCTGATTGAAAATTGGTCAAAGTCGGACAAAGGAAGACTATGCTGCCCCATACAGTAGCGCTCAAAGGTATTCGGCCAAGCAGTTTTTCGGCCATAACTTTTCCAGTGGGGCAAATGGCATGAAACTCTGCTTAGGTTTTATATTTATTACATTTTGTTTTAACATTCAACCGTAGTATGAATATTCGTGATTTACGACCACGTAAATAGAATCGCGCAAAATTTATACATTCTTTGAGGTAGGCTTGCATATTCTTAGCTCTGACATCATATTCTCGGCTGGAATAAGATAGTTTCGGGGTGCCGTACCTGAATGTCATCTTTCGATGAAAGTTCTACAAAAATAATAGTAAAAATGAAAATGAAAGTTCACATTCAGGATTACCCTCAAAATGGATGTATCATTAGCTGCGGCTATAGTGGCTTTACGACCTTGCATCGAAGCCATGCTTGTCCGGTCATGCATCAATCCAGAATCACTGATGGCATCGACTGATCAAGGTTAGTTTCATCAATGGGTTTTAGAACATTCTTCCTCAACGACCATTCAATTTGACTGAAATCGTGTACTTCAGTATTCCATCTTCAGCGCAAAAATCATGAAAGGCATCATTTTTCTTAGCAACATTTGTTAAAAGTTCTTCTGTCAAGTTTATTACATATATACCTGAAACTTGAAATTCCACCCTGATTTTGGTCACAGAGTCCCTCAGTATTGAGCGGACCAGATTTTTAATTTCGTTTAGATCGGGAGTTGTGCTCACTATTGCGAGAGCTATCTTCTCGCGAGTTCTACGCTGGAGGAGGGCCTTTGAAAGATGATCTGCTAACGGACGCCGCACTGGCACGTTTCTTTTTTCTAGATTCTAGAACAGTATTAGTTTTGCTAAACTCTGTGCTGTTTAATAATTTCACTTTGTTTGTAATCGTGCTGTTGAATATGATGTGCAAATTATTCTAGGTACAACCGATTACAGCGGGTCGAGGACGTGGCGGAAGTTTCAGAGGCACAGGTATGCACACAGGTTGTTTGAAACCTGCCTTCCTATTACAGCACAAATCACTTGGTTTGAATAGTCATTTGTTTGCTCGAAAGAGTTCAGACAACGTAGCGCTACGTATCATCATGGCTTACCGTCTAGAATCATTGAAGTGTTCTTGGATGCAATAGCATCATACATTTCGCTGTGGGCGACGGTCGAGTTCGCGGCGACTCTTGTGGTGATGAACTAGTTGGGTTGGGAGGAAAAATTATCCGGGGCTAGGATCAGTTTCAGTATTACATATCTGTGTGGCTGTTTAAGTGAGTGTCGGTTTGCTGTTTGCTTCCATTGTGTGTGCAAGAGGTGAAGAACGAGAGAAGGGGATAGCTCTTCGATGGAGAAGCAGGTATACAGCACCAACACTGATTCGGATGAGATTACGTTCCAAGTTAAAATGATTGTTTATGAAAGCTCTAGTAGAACTTCATGCAGTTGTGTATCTTTTGTCATTCTTGAGATGCAGTCGAATCAGTGCCGCTTCAAAATCTCTAAAATCATATACCTTCTCAGACAACAAGCCCTTCTGGTAGGTCAGAAGCCATTGATTCTAGTGAAATTTTCTTGTTTCAGTTTTAGTCAAAGTTAGTACCTTTTAGAAATGTTGTCTATGTACTTGAGTGTATGAGTGTACCCTGTAACTAGCGACAACTTTTCCGAGTCAAGGGGTCTATATGTGCGCATTCGTTTTCGCGAAAATACCTAATCAGAATAAATTCGGAGTTTGCGTGGACCCGGCTTTGTGCTGCTTCCCTGGCTAGCAAGACCTCCGCCCGAGTTCTGTGAGTAGTATGCGAAGGCCAACGTGGGTTGAGCGACTTCGACCAAGAAAGTACGAATTGAGACTCCAAGCGTCGTAATGCTCACTGAGAAGTCCCGAGAAGTCGTTGATCTCATGAAGCGAAAAAACATCAAAGTTCTATGTGATTGATACCAAACGAACGATGTGGCTACAGAAGTAATGGAATTCTTCAAGAACTGTCTCCGGCGTCACAAGGATCAGTGGTTGAATCATAGCTGGGGGATGGACACAAAGGAGATGTGCTTGATGGCAATATTTGTATGCATATCGCAACCCGGCTTGTTCCAAAGGGATTTGAGTGACCCAATGCAAATCTCGCTTTAGGAACGGTTATGTATAGGTTTCCGCTCGTTATGCGGCTTCATGAGAGTTTAGTACTCACATCCAGTGTTCTGTTCTAGGCCACCTTTCATGCAATGTGATGATATTTTATAAAATTGGCAGACTTGCGTTCGACTGTTTCATTTCGATTTTTATGCTTCAGATCAGCGTCGCGGTGAGTGGAGAGGTGGTCGCAGAGGCAACGACGAGTGGAGGAATACAGAAGGTAATCCACGTGGCGGATATGGTGGTGGCCCGTACGGTGGCCGCGGACGGGAAAACAGAGGCAGCTGGAATAATGGAGAAGGTGGTGGTGGTCCAATGAGAAACGTTGGTTGGGGGAGAGGTCATGCAAGACCTTACCGTCCGTATCCACCGCGAGGACGACAATGGTAGATACTTCAAAAGTTCATCTTTAAAGCATAGATGCTCGAAAATTTCGTTCGTTCATCAATGTTTACTTATTATTTATTGTTTATTGTAATATATGTGTCGCTGTTGTGTTACTAGTATGAAATGCTTGTTGATGTTTGTCCGTGTTGAGTCGAGACTCATTTCTCGTTTTTTTTCTTGATACATGCATGCCGTATGGATGTAATAAAGGATGACTCAGTGTAACTTTGTACGTCGAGCGGTTGTGTCCATGAATTTTCAGTTCTGATTATAAGATCGTCCTTTTGTTACAATTCAGATTTGGTAAGAATAACGTTGTATTCTTTTGACGGACTTTCAGCTCGTTGTGTTGAAGGGAAATACAGCAGGCTCTCATGTGTGCGGCAGAAAAGGAAAGATCAGGCGCTCAAAAAGGATCAAAGGTAAGTTTTTTAAGGTTCCGTTCCCTAGAATGCCACTCGATCTAGTAAACACCAATTCCAAGGGTATAGGACCTGATGTTCTTGCGTTGGTGAAACAGGCGGCAACCCTTCTCCGTCGTTGGCAGAAGAGGTGAAAATCTCGTAAAGTATAATTGTTAGCACTGGTGGAACCGAAAGATCCAAAAAGGAAATGGTGTAGAGGAAAGGAGGGGTTGTAGTACATGTTGCATGTGGTCAAGCTACACACTGTTTCTGATCTCTCGAGTCACTCAATTCATGTTGAGGTCATCGGTGAAGAGGGAAAATTGTAGCGTAGACAGAGTTCCATGACATTCCATATTTTCAGTATACCATGCAACGTGAAGAGTTTTGTCAAAATCTATTTTTGCCCTCAATTCCTTTTCGATTCATTCACATTACTTATACATTAGTTACATCTTCGATAAAAAAAGCAATTGCTGAAAATTCGCAGCGATGCGTGACCGTTTTTGAATATCGTTTTCTGGAAATGTTCACGATTCTTTCCATCAACCCTCATCTACGAGAACGGTCTTGTCAGGGCATCATCTTTGTTCTTGCAAGATTAGGATTAGTTTAGGGCTTGCAATACCATTTGTGCTACATATTGACTCTCCGGCCGACTCATTTCTCACTTCATCATCTCACTGGGTTTCGTGTGGAACTGACTCTCCAAACTAATTCTGGGTTCTATTCTCGCTTCTCAGGTGCTAAACCATTAGCGCAAATATAAAGTTGATTCACTCAGAGTAAAGGTGTATGGGTGAGTGAGTAAAGGTGCACTTTTGAAGAGCAAGCAATCTATTCTCTGACGGTCAGAAAATCATACGGGAATATCTGTTGTCAATGATTGAGGGGAAGATTTTTTGTGATTGTTAGAAGGGATTAGTTGAAACATGAGCACTTCCCAAACGTTCTCAACCCTGCAAATGTTCTCTGTCAAAACTTACGTTTGAATTTGTCATGTACGATTATTACTATAATTACGAAATATGTCCGTGACAGGCAAAAACCTTCACTTTGTCTTGATCAAGTGTATCGTTTCGATCAACTTGTATGAATGATGAATTATCTGGCGCTACTATAATTTCCTCAGCATAACGTTTAGGTTTTTCGATGAATTTGAGTTGTTGTAGCTTCAGCCATTAGGTCACAATTCTTATTTACCCTTTCACTGAGGAACAGTAATTGGTAAGCAGGTGCAAACTCAATCCTGAACTCCCTACAAGCGGTCAAGAGAACCCATCTTACTCAGGAAAGCAGGGAAGTTTTAACATAAAGAGTCTTATGTGTATTTCCAACCCATTTCTCATTGAAGTCCTTATTTCCTTGCCTTTAGTGAGAATTATTCTTCTCAAGTTGATCCAGGAAGGTGTTCGAGCGTTTTTGAGCTTCCTCTGACTTGCCGACATTAGTTTGTGGAACAGGATATTGATTTTCTGTTTAATTATCATTCTTTAGGTTGTCCTGAGGAGACTGCCCCGCGACATGACGCAAAGTGAACTGATGGCAAAGCTTGGGCAAATACCGCCATCACTTTACACCTACTTTGTTCCTGCAGACAAAGAGTGAGCAACCTTATCTAAGTTTTTTTTTCACTTTGATTATTTCTCCTGAATGTCAATCCGAATTCAGTTGTATCTTTTTCAAAGACATCGGCCTTGAATTATTTTAAAGTGGTTGTAACGCGTGAAAGTGTCCTGAAAAATTCGTGATGTAGTGATGATAATACGCTACAGTTAAGGATGGAGCCATATGCCTTCAGTCGATGTTACTTCACTTTCGCAAAAAACTCGGAAGTCTTGGAATTTAGTCGACGATGGAATGGTTATCGTTTTGTTGATTCCAATGGTACTTAAGTGCATTTCTCAGGTGTATTTGATTCCCTAGTATTACGCTTTGAAGGTAATCACTCTATTGCCGTTGTCGAACTTACTGCGAATGATCGTATACCGCGTAAGCCTCGAAGTGATGTGTCCAAGGATCCGAAGTGTGGCACAATAGAAAACGGTGCTGGCATTTCCACCAGAGCAACTTTATCTGAGTTAGCTGTCTAGAATAATTCATACTCTGTATTTCAGAAGTAGAGTACAAGCAGTTCATGCATGACTTGGAAGTCGAATATGAAATGGCCCGACTATCACTGGATGAGCAGTTATTGCATGCCCAGCAACTGCGAACAGACGCAAAAGGTGTTTTTTGCTTAATGCTTTTGAGGTTACAATTTGACTCAATATTGTTATAATTATGAAAACTATAATAAGTGGTTGAATGTCTCAATTTTTCGGAGGCGACAGGGCAGCTCCCATAGTGTCGTTTGTCCTTGAATAAAAACAGCAATAGAATATTGGTTCTCAGACTTGCCTATATTTGTGAATTCTGCGTCAATAATGAGTTTTATTTATCTTAATAGTATTCTTGTTTCTTTCAACAAAAGTTTTGTAACCATTTTACACCCAAAATTTATGTTTCGCATTTGTGTTCAGAATATTGTGCAGGGTTATGGGTTTAGAATTTCATCAGTTGTTACAAGTTCGCTAAAGGGCATGTTACGAAAAATCTATAAAGTCTTTTCTAGCATCTGCCGTCCAGCCCACTCCGCTAACGCAATATATTATCAAAGAAATGGATGCTAAGGCTCAACGAAAGGCTGTAAGTTCACATAAGAGACAGGCATAGATAAATAAGTCCCGCTGTTCCAGGAACGACGACGTGCAGTACGATCAGGATTCGATCGTTATGACATACCGAATGCAGAACGGAAAGGTAGTATCATTGAGGTGAAGAATAGCTCGCGCTGTTGGGGAATGCGGTCTTCGCGAGCTGCTGCGGATGAAAAAGAAAGAGTACGAGGGTCAGAAAGGTGATTTATATCATAATTCGAGAGGTTTTGGACTACGCCATCAAGATTAATCCAGTTTCAGTGGCAAGAAGGATACAACGAAGGATATGTCAATGAAGGATGATTCTACGGAAGCGACCGACCACCTTACTAGGCTTTTTGCGAATGCAAAAAAGATGCCGCTCAGTGGGGAAAGGAAGCTTTCGACCGGGAAGTTTGATAAAGGAACATCGAAAAATCGAAGAGAACGTGGAAAGGGGAAAGGAGAATCAACAACGAACACGAATGTCGATGGAGGTAATGCTACGTTTGTGCTTTGATTCCTTCTTTTCCTCATTATAACACTACTATATATAGCTCGTGCCTATGAGTCGTCGCAAAATTTGGCATCACCCGACGAAGCACCCGAAATAGGTCGAGTCAAGTCGGATGGGTTGCGCATAGGGCAAGATCACCATAGCACATATGAGCTAGGGGAATCCCTCTCAGGGTGGGACACGCACCAGAATGGGCGGTGCTAAGGGCAAAACTTTTACTTGATTTCGGAACAGCCTGGATCTTTGGGAGAATAAGCAGAAGTGAGGAATGATTCATCAAATGGAAAGAAGACCCTCTCGTACGTGGGCTGTGCTTCCTTACAATAGGCGGTACATTCTCTATAAATTCATGCCTGAATTCAACGAAAGCCTGTTGGTCAAAAGGAAGGTTATGCCCTTATATGTCTGAAGTTCCGTACCGATACGGTGACTTGTTCTAGGTGAGAAACCGCCAGACTCTCGTGTTGTTGACGAAAACTCTGAAGCGAAACCGACGATGCGACTTGATTTACCTCTCAAGAAAGGACTGACACCAAAGCGGGATCCAGCAGAGCGGCAGAAGAAGAAAGAGAGTGAGTAGAGGCGAAGTGTCGTAACTAGTAAATATGTTTCCAACCGCAATCTATTCCTTCTAGACCAATCTTCACGTCCCATCAAAAAACCGTCAGAGCGTCTACTGGCGGCTGTTGCAGCGGCTACTGCTTCAAGTAGAGCGGCTTCTTCGTCAGTCGACTTTACGTCGAAGCAGTCAAAAAAATACTCGGAACGGAACCGACGCAAAGGTTTTTTTAGCGATGCGAATTGATAACAGGCAAGAAGTTGCGGGTAATCAGTCCTGTACTTTATAGATGAACAAGCGAAAGATGAAAAAGAACCTTTGACGTCGTCAAACACAAGTTGATTACGAGGAAGCAATCATGGTATATGTCTGTTGCGTTGGAGCACGATCAAACAGCGGTTACACCGCCCGCAGTGATTTGCGGGTATGATTTTAATCCTGCTTCTTGGCAGTTCCAAATACGGTGGAGTTTTTGTTGGAGATTTCCTTGTCTTTTATTCAAGTGGCTTGATTTCTCTGGTTGATATTTCTATATCTGTTCATTTGATTTCTTTGGAATTATCACTCCCTTCCGTGGCCAAAAGCTCAGAAACTGTTCTAAGCAACTTGGCTCCCTCTTAAGAATCGATGCAGTTTCCTTTCAGTATTTTAGCTTATTAATCTCGTAGCTATAAGATTATTTAATTGCTTATCGTTATCGTTGTTATTGAATTTCTCGAAACAAAATGTGCATCATAAACGTTTATAATGGGCGATAAACTTGTTTAATTCAACTTTTTGATTTGCCAAAGCAACTAAACTATAATCCGTCGTTCAGCTTTTGTTTAACGTTAATAATGACTGACTGCTCGCCAACGGCAAAGCACAATGCACTGTTATGATGTATCTCCTGTGTGACTGCGGCAGAACCTTTAGTAGTCGAAGGTGCTAAGTACAGACAATCTCCTTTTGCTCTTTGAATATTCTTATCCAGTTATTCTACAAAGCGAATTCTTACTCCGCTCTGAATCACTTTCGCGATTACGTGAGACAGTCGTTGTGTTTCGGCGTTAAATACACACCCCTGAGGTTCGACATTCTTCAACCCAAGCATCTTCACATTACTAGTCGTAAAAAGTTGAGTGACTCAGTGTGGAGCACCAAACACGCTCCTAGTTGCATTCAAGTAACCTGGGGAGAGTCATGCCGGTTGCAACGACTTGCCTACTGTCCTGAACCACGAACCGCAGCATCCCCGCCTTGACTTCCATTCAGAGTTGTAGTAGCATTTTGAATGAAAATGCTGCAACGATTCTGAATCGTGTGCGGCCCATACAACGATTTGGGATGGCCTGCCTATAGGCAAGCCTGAGCTTCAATCCTAGTAGCAGTTGGGTCTGGTAAGGATAAACCTATCCTAGAGGGACTGATGGCTGGGGCTGGCCTTGGCCTGTGCCCTCCTCTCTCTTGACATTTTGGCACAGGCCAAGGCCAGCTCCAGCCCAAGATTCGATAACTGAATCATGCATGTTGAAAAAGCACCACTTGCCACTACTTCACTTCCACCTCCGCTCATAGTGCATATCATGTTGGACAAAATACATTGGTAGCATGCCAGCGTTATTCGCCTATTTGTATGTTCCAGTCGGATTGCCCGACTCAGGCCGGATTTTCCTACATCGTCGAACTTCCTTACAACTTCTGTTACAAAGTTGCAAAGCTCATTCCGATGCATTTCCCGTCCCCCGTGTTTGGAAATCCACTGAGCTTATAAGTGCTTGTGGATCACAAGATCACGCGGGAGGGAGCGCGAGGGTCTCCCGCCGCCACCGGAGATCAAGAGGGCCAGGGGCTCACTATAAAAGGGAAGCGTTCCCTCTGAGGAGGACGCCCTCTGTCTCCACCAGACTCCCCAGGCCCCACCATCGGACGCCTCACCCACACGCCAGTTATCCCTTTTTCTTTTTTTTGTGTTCACGTTATTTGTTTGCTGTTTTATCGCAATAAATCTCTTTTGTACGCGGTGTTCGCTTCAGCCTCAGGTGGACAGAAACGGGTCTCATAAACTACATGGGGGCCAAGCCATTCCACCCAAACGTCTGAAGTGAACATCGTGCTCACTCTTCTGTTCGTAAAAACGCCGAGTAGTGAGAAAGGCGTATTAATCGTGGAACCGCCGAATAGCGAGAAAGGCGTGTCGTGTTCGGAATAGTCCATTCAATCAAGAGAAAAATGGATGATTGCAGAAATACAGCCGAAGCTGCTGTACGGAGTCAGGAAAGAGTCCTACAGATGGATCAAGACAAGGAAAACGTCCAAGGCTCTGAGGTGAGTGGCACAGGGAAAGAAATAGTGACCCTACTGAAAGGCGAGATCGGGAGAGCCGTTGAATCGATAAAGAGCATAGGTCCAAAGATCAAAGGTGATCTGGAAGAGGCACGAATTGCTCCCAAATATAGATTGATGATAGATAGGTCAGTAGAGCAGCAGGTCCAAAACGCGTGTGAGACGCTGGAGACGCTGGAAAGGGGCATGAAATCATACATGACTTTTGGGAAAGAGTTAATGGATTCCTTACAAAAGAGGGGAATTGAATCCCTGGAGGACTGGCATGACTTTTTGAAGGTCGTAGAGAGGGATGGAGATCTACTAGCAGAAATTTGCAATATGCTAGATACAGATGTGCTACAGGTGCGGGACGTTGTTGGTGAGATCCAGAAGCTGCAAGAGAAGCAAGCGAAGGATATGATGGGAAACGATGAAGAAATGTCTGACGAAGACATGGAAGGTACGGAACTAAACAGCAAAACACGTAAGGAGAACCAATCGGCAAGTGCTGAAAATGGAAAATTGCAGATGACGACGCAAATGTCAGAGCGGTACCACGAGCCAGTGGAGATTGGAGCAGCCTGCGCGCCGCACTTGAAAACGCATTCGGAGCAATGGGAAAAAGCGGCGGAGCAAACCGCAACAGGTGCGAATTACATGGATAGCTTTTTAAAATTCTTACAAGCGAGTAGTTGTGTCGACCCCGGTGTGTTTCGAGGGAAACCAGGGGAAAATTTCAAAGAATTTTTGCGAAGGTTTCGAAGGAAATATGGATCGTTGGGATACAGTGATAGGTCACTATTGGAAATATTGGCAGATGACCACCTGGATGAAAAGGCTAAAAATGTATTCTTGGCAATACCCCAAGAGCAGGTAGAAAAAGGGTTCGAAGCGGTAGTGAGAGAGCTGGAGCGGTTGCTTTCAAATGAATCAACAGCCGCTAGAATGAGAGCATTAAATGAGTTACGGAGCTTGAAATTGAGGCCAAATCAATCGATTTCGGAATTTTGTGTAGTGCTGGAGAAACTGGCCCGCAAAGCTAATCCTAACTGTGCTATAACAGAAAGGTCGTTGGAGTACGCACAGATACTGCTGGATAACCTGAGAGAATGGCCGGAACATGTGCAATTGTTGAGTTTGCTACATAGGTCAGACCCGGGTAGCGCATATAACGAGATCAAACAACTAGCTATAACGATAGAGCAAGCAAGGACAGTGTACGGGACTGGCCGAAAGAGTATGGTGACAGGTACTGAGTGGAAAAAGAGGGCGCAGGCATACAATAGCCATCGGGAAAGTGATCGGTATAGACCGCCAAACACTGTAGAACACCAGATAGGGTACACCGATAAAAAGAAGGATGATGTTGAGACCCGCAAGTGTTTCAACTGTTCGAAATTCGGGCATATTGCACGGAACTGCCCGCTAGGAAGACCCGTGGTGAATAACATAGTTGAGAATAGAGCAAAAACGAAGGACAACAGGAAAGGGGCACGGATCTCGGATCTAGTGCGCCAGACAAGGGCGATGGGAATGGTAGTAGAAAAAGGCTCTGCTACCACCAACCTAGTCGGAAAGAAGTCGACAGCATGGGTGAATATGTTGAATGAAAGAGTTCGGGCGCTGATCGACACAGGATCAATGATAAGCATTGTTCCAATAGGTCTCTTGGCTAGGGCTCAAGATAATGGCTTTGACGTTGACTCCCTCACCGTAATCGATCGGAAAACACTTGAGCCGGTGTATGATGCCTCCAACAACGAGATGCAATTCCTCGGCGGAGTTTCAATAGCGGTAAAAATCGAAGGCGGATCTGAGTATGAAGTTGCCTTCTACATATCGAAGGAGAAAGGTCATGAGGTGCTACTCGGAACAAACGCACTGGAAGGCTTAGGGGTTCAGATCCACCTCCCTAGAGCACCATTATTCCCCATACAAAGGTCAAGTCATAGTGGGAAGGTCACCGTTGCAAGAAGGACCTACATACCGCCATACAGCTCGGCCGTGGTACAAGCACGCTGTGATATTGATGAAGGTTCTGCTGAACGCATTATATGGCCAATTTCGAATGGAATGGCGGCAGGGGTGTTCAAAATAGAGAACTGTGAATGTGCGATTCCGGTAATAAGCAAAAAAAGCGAACCAATGATGTGGAGAGAAGGTGATGAGATCGGACATTGGAGTACTGAGAAGTGGAGAGAAGGATGGGATGAGCTGAAGCCAGCGCTGTTGGAAGAAAGAGGGTCCATATTAGAACCAATGGCCAGAAAACAGAAACTGTTAGAGCAAATTGCCCAAAACAGGTCCTCCAAAGAAATCCCTGAAGATATCCGGATACTGCTGGAAGAGAAAAGGGAAGCATTTGCAGTATGTGACCAGGAACTTTCGGCCACTAGCGAAGTCGAAATGGATGTGGACACAGGGGATCACCCACCCATTAAGTTGAAAGCTAGACCTGTCCCTCTAGCAATGCGAGCCAAGTTGAAGGAAATGCTGAATGATCTCGTATCTAGGAAAATTATCGAGAAAAGTGCGTCGGCATGGGCTTTCCCCATAGTTTTGGTGGAGAAGAAGGACGGCAGCCTTAGACTCTGTGTTGATTACCGCGAGCTAAACAAGTGCATCCGTCAAGATGCGTACCCGATGCCGACGATAGACGCGATGTTACAGAGCATGGCCGGTAAAAGGTATTTTTCGACCCTGGACCTTTACAGCGGATATTGGCAGATTCCGCTTACACAGGAGGCAAGGGAAAAGACGGCCTTCGCAACTACAGAAGGCCTGTTTCAATTCAGGGTTACACCATTTGGCCTTAGTACTTCGCCTGCGGTATTCCAAAGAATGATGGACACAGTCCTAAAGGATATGTTGGGTAATGAAGTATTCTGTTATATCGATGATATAATGATTTGTACTAAAACGAGAGAAAGGCATCTGGAGCTTTTGAGAGCAGTGTTTACAAGGTTGATAGAAGCAGGACTTCGACTGAAGGCAGAAAAGTGCGTGCTGATGGAAACGAAAGTGTCTTTCCTTGGGCATGTAATTGACGGAGCTGGCATCCACACAGATCCACGCAAAGTTGAAGCGGTAAAGAATTACCCTGTCCCCGAAGACGTGAGACAGTTGAGAACGTTCCTAGGAATGGCAGCTTTTTATCGGAAATTCTGCTTGAACTTTGCAAAGACAGCCAGTCCACTGTTCGAATTGACCTCATCAAAGCGAGCATGGAATTGGACGTCAGAGTGCGATGAGGCATTTGAAAAGGTGAAACAGTTCATTTGTTCGGCACCGGTACTGAAGCAGCCCGATATGGAAAAAGCAAGGACGGGTGAAAAACCCTTCGTTATTTACACGGATGCATCAACAACAGGGCTGGGAGCGGTCCTTGCACAAGAGGACGAGGACAAATACCTGCACCCCTATATACTTTGCATCGAAGGCCTTAAGTAAAGCTGAAAAAACGGTACCACGTGACCGATCTGGAGGCCTTAGCCGTCATGTTTGCAATAAAACGATTCCATATGTTTATTTATGGCGTGCCCACGACTGTTATGACGGACCATCAACCACTGACTGCTTTGTTTAAGAGGAGTAACGTCTCTGCACGAGTACTCAGATGGTCGCTCGAAGTGCAACGATATAAACTGGAGATCAAATACGTGAAAGGACGGGCAAATGTGGTAGCTGACGCGCTAAGCAGAGGCGTACGAGTAGAAGGGGAAACCGAGTCTTTGCAGGGATTGAATGAGGCGGTCGTGAATGTATTAGCGGTAGGCAAAAAGACAAAATGGTTGGAAGAGTTGGAGGAAGATGAAGATTTTTCGCTAGTACTGGATGCGTTGAGGAAAGATGACCTGAATAGGACGTTGAGAATGCGTGGCACAAACAACTGGATTCGAGTCGCAGACTTTGTTATGGAAAACGGAAATCTTAAAATGTATACTGAAGAAGGCGCCTTAGTATGTGTGGTCCCGAAAAGCGCAAGATACGAGGTTTTTCATGAAGCCCATGCGGGTGAATTAGCAGGCCATTTTAGCGCATTCAAGCTGCTTAAGAAAATGCGCAAGGAAGTGTTTTGGCCAACCATGACGCAAGACGTAAGTAGATGGACAAAGGAGTGTCAGCGTTGTTTTGTCCATAACCCGAGACCAGTAGGAATTCCGCCACTGAAGCCGATAGTGACCACGAAACCGTATGAATTGATAGGCGTGGACGTGCTAGAATTAGGACTGACCTCAAGCGGGAATAAATACGCGGTCACAGTGATTGACCACTTTTCAAAATTTGCACAGGCATATCCAACAGCAGACAAATCAGCCGAAACCGTAGCGAAGGTAATTTTTGAACGTTGGATAGTTGATGGCTGTAGATGGCCCAAGGCAATATTATCTGATAAGGGAGGCGAGTTTGAAAACAGGGTAATGGAAGAGTTAATGAAAGTTACTAAGATTCAGCACATTACGACGAAAGGCTACAATCCACGCGAGAATGGTATTACCGAAAGGTTGAATGGGACCATTGTTGCAATGTTGAGGAGGTCAACCGCGGTCCCTACCGAGTGGGACAAGAGACTGCCTTTCTGTATGCTTGCATACAATATGACCCCTCATAGATCGACAGGAGAGAGTCCTTATTTTTTACTGCATGGGATGGACCCTTACTTCCCGTCAGGAACTATACCGAATAATGAAATATCGTGGTACGCGTTAGATAAAGCTATGGACGATTACAAAGTAGGTTTGATACAACACATAGCAGAAACTCACGAAAGAGTGCGGGAGTACAATGATCGCATGAGGGAAACCATGAAAAAGGCATATGACAACAGAAATAAAGTAGACCGAGAAAAGCTCCCGAAGCTATGAGATAGAGTGTATTTAAGAGAGTTAAGCTCTCACCCCAAGTTAGCATGCGAGTGGGCTGGACCCTTTCGGGTGATTGAAGCGGGAGATAACTCCGCAATTATTACGCGAATAGGGGAAAACACGGAACCCATAAAGGTTCAATACGATATGCTAAGAATAGTGCCAAACCAAATATCTGACGAGAGAATCGACACAATTACTCACAGAGGAAAAAGAGGCAGGAAGCCAAAAGCGAAGGTCAATAAACTGGAATGTTCTTATTGCAGAGGCGCAGTAATCGAGTCAAGAGATTGCAAAGGACACCTACAATATGAATGCAAGGACGGATGCTTGAAAGAAGCATGCTTCGGAGACCTGAAGGACATCATGTTCCCAGGAGCATTCGCGAAGGAACCGTTAGGCTCACTCTGGCGTGCTTGGGTCGCCGCCAGCATTTTCATAAGGAACGACATGAACACGGCTGAGAAAATCAAGGCATGGAAAAAAGGAGTGATTTGTCTGGATGCCGAAGCCTTGCAGAGAGTTTTGCGGCTGGCATATGATCGCTGTAAAGACTGGACTGAATTCCTATATGTGACAGATGGAATATCGAAGCATGAAAGGATCGATGATTACTGCTTCGACAGGACTTATGATGAAGCGTTAAAAAGTTTGAAACGCGATTTGGATGAACAAGAGAAAAACCGGCGGTCTAAAAAGCAAGGTCCGACCGCGTTTGCGGCGCCAGAAAATGCGCTGTTACTGGAAAGGGACGGTTCACGTCGTGGAATTATAGCAAAGGTTGCTACGTCATTCGAAAAACTGAGGGACGTGCTAGATGAACTGAAGGCATGTTCGACGTGGATAATCGTTTGGCCCCTGGACACGCACTTCACGGATGCGCAGATATGTGAAACTCTGCGCAGATGTCATCAGCAGCTCGAAGAAGGAGGGCGCATAGTGTCCGTATTTCCTCCTCTGATGGAGTCAAATCAAGCTACTTGGAGACAACTCACGGAATTGTGGCAAATGATCGAAGGCGCATTACAAAAGAAAGCAGGACCATCTCAATTCTTGAGTACGGCCAGCCACAAAATTGAGGGTGGCAAAGTATTTGTTGAGGCCGGCGCACCGGAGGGGTGCTTGAACTTCTACGGGAAAAATCTAGGTGTGGGATGCGCAAAAGCGTTATATGAGTGCATCAGGAACTCCCTAAAGGAAGCACATTTGCCAGAGTTAAATCCACTCGAAGTTGCGCCGACGAGGGCGCCGGCTCCCCGAGGGGGGAGGATGTGGATCACAAGATCACGCGGGAGGGAGCGCGAGGGTCTCCCGCCGCCACCGGAGATCAAGAGGGCCAGGGGCTCACTATAAAAGGGAAGCGTTCCCTCTGAGGAGGACGCCCTCTGTCTCCACCAGACTCCCCAGGCCCCACCATCGTCGGACGCCTCACCCACACGCCAGTTATCCCTTTTTCTTTTTTTTGTGTTCACGTTATTTGTTTGCTGTTTTATCGCAATAAATCTCTTTTGTACGCGGTGTTCGCTTCAGCCTCAGGTGGACAGAAACGGGTCTCATAAACTACATGCTACCTTGGTCTTTCCCTAGACCGCACCTATTCCGTACGTGATCCGACCTTTTCAGGTGCTTCTTCAGGTATTGCTGAATTCCGTTACAGACGTCCACACGCGATGCTTGTTAGTTGTTTCACTAACAAAACCCATTTGGTTTCATTATTAATAACTGCAAAGCAAGACATTATTTATTAACAACATTAATTTTATTGTCAAATTGCTCGTTATTCACCTGCGACATTTCTTTTTTGAAGTACTATATGCATTGTATCTATAGTTTGTGCGAAGTGAGATGAATTTCTCGGAGAAGTAAACAAACAAATGTCAGTAGTGTTCGGCCAGATCAAAAAACTCTGATTGAATAGGGTTTTCGCTTGGGGTGCCTGCTGAATTGTTCGGATTTATTTGCGGTGCTGGCGCTTTCGTAGGAAGCACCGTTGCGGGTGTCGTGGGTAGCACAACCAGATCAGCTCCTGCTTGCTCAACTGGTGGCTGTGGTAACGATACACACATTTGAGGTGCAGGAGGGTCAGGTAATTTCACAACTTTGACCTCAGCCTTGACCACTCCATCTAGTAAAGGCGTTGACACGGCTTGCTTCGTTGTATGGGAATCCTGAAACATCGTCACCATCACCATTTTACCTTCCCATATGAAACTTGCATTTCACTTTGTTATGTGTTGACTCTTAAGTCTGTTGAATTGTCTACGAAGTTCTAATCTCTGCTTATTATTACCATCAATTGTGTCCTACCACCAATCGCATCACTGAGTAGGAAGTTTCCATCCATCTGCTCTAACCACTCTCAGCTTAAATTGCTATCAGAGTATGTCAGCTACTTATCAGAGTATGCCAGGGGGACCTCAGAACTTTTCGCATAATTTTTACCTAACAAAATAAGGGTACTTAGTCGCAGTGACCTTTCATAATGAGATGTACACCGCTTTGGTTCAGATGTTTTCGAACGCTGATCCCAAATCTTCGTTCCAAATCTGCGAAGCGACCCTGAGCGGCTGTTGTACCACTGTGTTGAACATACAAGCGAATCGAGCAGCCCGATGTTCTTGTATTTTCTATTTCTCCATGAAATGAGTCCCGAAAAAACTTCTTTTCGAGCTTTATATGGTGAATCTACGACTCTCCGTGACATTTTAGGATTGCTGGAGATGTGATTCAAGAATTTTTTCTTGCTCTTCACCGGTCGAATAAGGGCACAGCTCAAGGATAGGAGCAAGATAATTGCTCAAAGTGGACTTTAGAAATCCCGAGTAAAGAGGTGTTCCATCATTCATTGGATTGAATCGCTCTTCAACATATTAACAAGATGCCCTGCGACAATACAGAGTTCCTGAAGAAATAGTTAAATGTTTGCGCATATCCAACTTGAATCCAACGACTGTAGTGAAAACAGCGCTAGATACCTCTTAACCATTCCCCATCTCTGTCGTGACGCAGAAGGGTTGCGCTTCTGTACAACTACCATTCGTTGTTGCCAATACACAAGACATGGTACGTCACACTTATTACTGCTTCAAGCCACCACTGAAGGACCTTGTAACTCCATGTTATTTGTATCCACTCTTGGGAATCTGCACATAAAACCACCCTCATGGCTTCATCCAGAGAATCGCTTGGCAAACTTGAAAAGCAGATTCGAAATCAGCGTTCAAAAACACATCTAGCTGTATGATCCTCATTTCTAATAGCCGTCGTGGAAATGTGGTAGACATTCTTTCTTTTAGATACAACTTAGAGGAGTATATCCACACGCTATGAATTAATATTTAAATTGTGTATTGCATTATGTGAGGCAGATTTTTGAAGGAAGAACATACCCACGCCATACAACTTGTATACATGGGCGACGGTCTGTACTTTATCTGAAAAACGGATCTGAAATCCAGTCATGCTAACACAGATAATAGAAATAGATAAACAGATAGAAGACAGAAAAAAATCATCCCATCGATATAAACAAATGCAAGAAAAAGGCGCTGCTTGCTTTTTTTTCAACGACTGAGAATGATTGTTGGTAGCAAGAGTTAAGTTGTGCGTTTCAACGGCCCATGCTTGGATCATTAAGTTGCTGTGATAATAGGGCAACCAACCCAAATTCCTCCCTCCTCTTATGAATAAGGATCTACGAAACTTTAAATTAGGAATGTTCTGGCAGGCACTTCGATACTTTCTTCTTCTTTGTTTATCGTCTTTATACGAGAAGTCTACGACAGATAATATATTACGAGTTTTCCCGAGGTTCATGATGAGGTTGCAATACCAATACCTGAGAAGGTACCTCCAGTTGCTTTAGTATAGATGAAAAATTGGTCAAGAGGCGGCTTTCAGCACTTGCAAACACCACAGCGCAATAAGGCCATTAGCATTTGACTAACTCGGTTATTATACCACCATCAGGGCCATCCAGTGCACATGCCGCCTCGGTGGTTTGGACGAAACACGACTTCGGTGGCATGAGGGAGGCCGGGGAGTTATGCCCGCTCACTGATGCTTCACACCCTCTACGGAGAGTTGATAGGCCTAGCTGAACAGGTAGTTTTGATTGCCATGCAAAGACATGTTCAAATAATTGCTCCAGAACATATCCACCATCTACGTCGAGCACTGTTTCCCATTTGCTAAGCGGTCGGATTCCACAGGCGAAGAAGTTTCGATTCTCGGAGGCCAAGCCATCCACTTCATCGAAAGTTTTGTTCGTTAACCAATTTTAGAGGGCGATTGACGTATTAATTCATAGGAGTATCTGTTGGTGAATAGGGCGACTGCAGAAGCGTGATGTTATAACAGGGGAATTGAGTCTAATAAGAGAAAGTTAACTAAGATACATGATGAAAAGAAGAAAAAATATAGATTGAACGTGGCATCACAAGACGTGAAGTAAAAAACATTTACATGGGTACTATGCTCAAGGTTATTACGTTCTTTGAAAATAACCATAAATCGAACGCATATCAGGTAGTCCTACTTGAAAAGCATTTATACTCTTGCTATCATAAAAAGTTAAACCACTGCTAAGTAAATCTAGCATAATTAGTGTAGGAGAATGTTTCCCTCGTAATGTAATTGAACAGTATCATAATAAGTGTCTTTTGTCCATTGGATAAAGGGGGAAATACTTACGGTATAATTTGTAAAAAAATCCATTTGAGCATCATAATTAAAGAAATGGGAATTACGTATAATGCGCTTGATAATACATATATACCTATGAGAATACTAATAATACGTATAAAGTCATGCAGTGTAATAGTAAGTACTCATTGGCATCACGAGGGTTGCCTTTTATATTTCGGGATTGAGCAACCCTAGTGTTGCAATCTGGCAACTGACAGCTCTATCGTAAAGTTTGACATTTTTGAGGTTATACGTACTCGGAACGTTTTGACATATGAGCGCTATTTGTGTTGTTTACACTAATTTAACAAATTTATTTAGGCTCTTGGCGCTCCCATCCCCACTTAGGCCTAACCTCCTTCCTATTAACCTCCCCCTCCCCTCTGGCGATGAAGCCCCATTAAGGACCAGTGCTTATCGTTGGTATGGTGAATTCAACCGAGGTCGTAGTTCACTCCAAGATAAGTTCCGTGGAGAGCTCCAAAATCAGTGTTGTTCCGATGTTGTGGGCAAACTAATATTGTCAATCCTTGAAAAAAGGCTCGTGTCGATTGGTCGAAAGAAATGCTCAAAAAATATAATGGCGGTGCTCTGAAACAGGTCTATGACATCGCGACAGGCGATGGATCATGAGCCCGAAAGTAAATAGCAGTCAACCGTATGAGTGTGTCAAGATGAGCCAAATCCAACAAAAGCTGTTCGCGCACGGATCAAGTGTTCGCCTGTTTTTTTGGAAAAACTGGACATGCCACTAGAACACCATACCCCTAGAACAAGCAGAACAGTCAATTTTGATATAACCACTTGTTCGCCAGTTGTCTTCCAAAAAATCAGGAAAACCAATTGCCGAATACGGATCACTCTTCACCACGACAATGCGAGCTTCCACACATCGAGCTATACAGTTCCCGGTTCTTCTTATCTAATAGTGAATCCTTGCCCCAAGCACTAACCATTCCGTCTTTGTGTGATTGTGGTGGGTCCGTTTTTGAGATGAATCGTCGTTTCAATATTTTTGTATCAGTCTATTAGACGGTGAAGAGTGAGGAAGTCAACGACAAGCTCGAACCTGTCGTGCTGTCTAATTTTCTTCCACACACTTCTTGCTGACGGGAAAGTGTTCATCTTAAACGAAACGCTCAAGTCCCGGTACACACGCATGTTTGCCAGTGTGATGGGAAAGCTAACGATGAGGGATGGATTGTTTCCTTTTTGACCATTCCAACTGTTCAATGCTTTGGGCTGGGATCTATGCCGTCGGACGAGCATCTCATATCACAATTCACTGAACACTCATTAAGAACATTCTCAAGAAGGTGCTGCTATAGGTATTTCAATGGTACTTGTACTCCACATGTACCAAGGCGGAGCACCTTTTCACAAATGGAAGCATTTTCAGGAGTGTTGCTAAAAACTCTTCCGGAACTTACAAATCTCTCTCCGTCACTGCGACCCAATAGACTCGTGCGTATGGTTCATTCTTAGATGGAAGCCTGCGCCTCAGGTGCTACCACGGTCGCTGATTCTGAGAACTTTTCACGGAAAGCCAACACTGGAAAATTTGCGCAGAAATTCCGCGAGCTCTCGTCGATGAACACCCAAAGCGTCTTCGACCTATATTTTGTATAAGAGACGACATCTCAAATGAAAGTGCATTCATTTTGTCGATGCGATGCTTAATGAATAGATCACATGATCCCACCAAACATCGACTGGAGTTATAGATTCCGTAATACTGTTGTTCTGTTTCGTAGACATACTTATAGCGCACCCTGTATACATATTGCGAACACTGCTCCTAAAGGGTTGAGACATAAGCACAAGCTACCCAAGTGGCTACTTACACTTGATGAAAAAATCCGCATTTACTAGTCTTAATTATTTTGATTTATTTACTTGGAACGGTGATCTAGCCGAGAAGTTATGTCGAGCTCCGAACCACTTGTTTCACCTGTCGTCCCAGTGATAATCAAGTTCCTCTAGCGGGCAAATAGAGAGGGAAGTGAAGCATAGCTCTCGGTTTTCCGAGTCCGAAGTCTGTCTATCGCGCTACCCTGGTGCTCCTTTGACGCCCCAAAAATTAATTCAGTGACTTCCTGATCCAACGCTCATCAGAAAGGGCATGACGTGTACGACCCGCATGCTCATCGATTCCTTGAAAAAAGTGACGGCATCCGTGGTCTCGTTTCGTAGACGGAGCTCGGACTTCTGTCTCTACGGGACTTCTGTCTCTACGGGACTTTTGTCTGTACGGTATCAAAGCCCTTCTTCGAATCGATCAACGTCGAAAATAACGGCGTCCTTTACTCTCGCGATGCTTCGTTTAGAGTCTCGTGTCAATGTGGATGTTATCGATTGTACTGAATTCTGTCTGAAATGCTGCTCGCTTCCAAGGCTGTTCTTCATTGAATATTATGCCAATCTTAATAAAGATGACTTGTGTCAAAAGTTCGTTGCTTACAGATATCAGGCAGATATCGTGCGATAGCTGTCAATATTGCCTGAATTTCTCTTCCTATACAGCAACGCGATCTTGCTAGTTTTTCACGGAGGGGGCACTTTGCAGTTCGACAGGTACCGCGTGAGGACCTAGCTAGAGTCCTGACTATAACTGGTAGAGGCTTTAGTTGCTTTGGTGTGATGCAATCGAGCAAATTGTGGAAGGAAGAACTGAAGTAACCACATATCGATTTCGCCTAAGAATTCAGGTAGGCAGGTAGACTTGGTTGGCCGTCCAAGAGATCTAATTTAAGTTGTAGCTGATCGTTTCAGTTGCCCCTCCAGATGCAGCAACTGTTCCGTCATAACGGCGGAGGTCGTTGTGGTCTTACAAATCTCGAAGCTGCAACAGGTTTGTAATGCACTTTCAGCTCTTGAGCGCCTCGCGAGTTTTCAAATAGAAACTCTTTTGGCAACGAGAAGACTCTCTGTTTTCTTAGCACTATCGCGGATATGTTCGACGAGTCGGTTACGTTCTTCGTCGATGTTGTCGATACAAAATCTTCTCAGGAAATCGCAACGAAAGCTAAGAAGGCTTGGTTGATGACGTCTTTGGAGCTTCGTTTCATGAACTTTGCTGATCCTTATCCACGTCATGAAAACAGAACCTAGCGCGGAGACGGCGGTGACGCGATCCCTTGTAGAATTTCAGAAGGAGCGGTGCCAGTCAGACAAAACATGCGATTCAAGATTATGCGATGCATTTCGTTGTGGAACTGCCGACCAGTTGACTCCCATCGCCGATGAGAGGCTTCTGCGAATCACCATGGATGGTGTGGGTTGAAATGAGAGGCTCATTTCACCCTGCTCATACCGTTCCTTTCCTGAGTCCCGCTATGTAGGCTTTTTAGCTCCTCTCCTAGGGCCAAGCTTAGCGTTGAAATGACAGACGATCACCTTGAAGAAAGTATGATCTGCTCTGTAGAGCCTCTCCGAAGCCATATGGAATGCTTCGAGCTCCTCCAATTCGTGGCTTGATGTTGGTGCGTAGACTTCAAATATCGTTGGAGCTGAGGCTGAGCCACATCTTTCTAATCACAAACATTAGATTCGGGTTGTCACTCTCTCATAGGAACAGATATCCATTATCAAGTGCGTATTGACGAGAACACCATCACCGCCGGAGCCTCTGCTGTGGCATATTTCAAGGAACAGTTCTTTTCCAATTTCGAAAATGGTATGTGTAATGATGTGCAACGAGAGGTGCCTTCTCGTCACGATCACCGTAATGACATCTTACTTGATCATTCTAAATAGCATTATCAGATCTTCGATACGCGCTTCCGGTGCAAGCGTTCTTGCATTGAGAGTACAGATAGCCATGTTAGTCCTCCTTTTTTTGGGCAACCTGTTTTGACCCTGAGATTTCAGGAGCTTCTTCCTGGAGCTATTATTGAATGCTGCCATATTGGAGCTCCTTCAAGCTCAAGTATTGGACTTATTTTGATTACTGTTCTTGAAGAACGGGTACCACAAGTAACTTGCTAGGCATTTATGCGAAAGCTGAGCAGGCTTGGGTGGCCAGGCAGGCTATCACAGAATGAACAAGGGGCTTATTCGTTGGTGGCAGATCCCCGTCCCCACTCGACTACTTCTCGTACATTTGAATGCAGGCTTTTGTGTGAGACGGTCTATCCATGATATATGTAAACGGCTAACTTTGCGTGTCTGTTTGTATGCCCGTTTGTGCGTCCGCCACGTAGGCACGATCAGGGTTCCCGTGAAATAACACGTGAGCTTGGTGGAGAAGTAATATCCTACTTATATAATCGGCTAGCGTGTGTCTGTTGGTGTGTCTGTGTGTGTATGTGTGTGTGTGTTTGTGTGTGTGTTTGTCTGACCGGAAATTCATAACTCCTGTCCCACTGAACCTAGAACATTCAAATTTTTAAGAGAGATAGGTGCAGGATGGGAACACTGATGGCAGATGGTAGGAAGTGACAACTATCGTTAGAAATGAATAAGGAACCTTAGAAGGCAAAAGCCTCAGGATCGGTAACTACCTTCGTATTAGCGATGAAGCCTTGGCACCTTGATAGGTGGTGTGGGATGTGAAGGGACCGCAAATGTTTGGCGACAGGGATTGATAACAACTGATAGGGACTGATAAGAAACCATAGAAGGCGAGAGCCACCGAATCGGTAACGCACTTTCTGTCAATAATGGAAACTTGGAATTTTAATAGGGCAATTAAGATGTGAAAGGATCGTAGGTACTCGGTGACGAGATCAAGAACGTTTGGTGCCAGGCCAGGAGCTGATAAGGGCTAATGAAAACCCTCGGAAGCGTAGAGCCACTATAATAATGGCATTAATAATGGTGCCTTGACAGTTTGGCGTGTGACGTGGAGTATGGCGAGATCGTAGACGACCGATGATAGGAACTGATAACAGCTGATAACGACTGATAAGAGTATTCACCAGCCAAATTTACCTTCTGTGCCATTTACGATGTATTTATGATTACGACTACTATATAGATTACGACCGCTACCCAGCAAGGTTTGTAACGCGGTAGAGAATCAAGGTTACTTGATGTTTTTGATATCATTTACGACAAAGCTCATCCGGCCGCCAATAATTTGGGATTCTCAACTAATGATGTACCCGTGGAGGAAAGAAGGCCCAGTGATAACGAAATCTTATAATGGTGTTATTATAACTTGAGAACATTAGTGAGTAATACTCAATTCATTGGTTGCCTATCAGTTAAACCTTTAATGATTCATAAGTTTTAAGATCAGGAGCAACCGATTGACACTTTTAATCGTAGGCGTATGCGTGGGCATGTGGTGCACCCATTGGCGTGCGTAGCCCAACTGGTGTGATATAAACCGCACCCGAAGACTCTCAACACACATGTATGCATGAATAAATTTAGGAGACAGAAGATATTAAATCGGCCCAGCACAGCAGAGGGAGGGAGTCCGTACACACTCTGAATCCACCTGAGCCCCGGGGGCGGAGAGGACGTAGGGCTCATCATCAACTGGTTAGAGATTCTTAATGGGAGGATATCCTTAAAGTAGGAAATTCATGGTCCCCATCACAAGTTCTGGAGATTTAGCTCGCTGCTTTCTGCTACCTTGCTCCACAATCCACTTGCGGATAACCCCATCCACCACTAGGTTAAATAATCAGAAAGAGTCGAATTCTTGGAGAGTGGTATTTTTGAGAGTGTGTGAGCTGAGGTTAGACGGGTAATTGATAAATGATTCCCCATACAGTGAGCTTAAAAGCACAATTCACGATCATACTGTTTTATGAGCTATACAGCAAATATACCGCTAGGATAAATTTTTGGCCCCTGGTATTATGTGGCACAGTCAGGTCGGAAAACGGCCTAGTAAAGGTGCTGTAGAAGCTCGAAGGTTGTTCCGAATGTTTTAACGGCACTGTAGAGGCTACACCATTCAGAATGAAACCTTTGTAGGCTGTTCAAGCAATTTTCATGACCCATAGCAACAGTGAAAGTCAGTTCTGCACAGTATATTTTTTCGAAAATCGACGTGTTTCTCGCTTTCTTCACCGCCAATGCACCATTACCAGACAATGCTTAATGAGGATAAGTGTTCGAGTAAGTGTCGAAGTAAGTAAACCAAGAGCCCGATGAGCCTCGCGAGGAGGGGCGCTCTTAAAACAATTATTCCTCACAACTGATAAGCATAGAGAGCTCCGCCTCCAGTAAAGCATTGCTGGGTTTAGAGAAACGGTTAGGAATGTTATGGTGTCCTTCAGCAATGTTAGTGAGAGAACTTTGCCCTCTTGCATTTCCTAATTACGTTTTTGTATTGTATGCTATTCTTAACTTACGAGCCTTGGTGAGTGTGGTCTGGGTGAACAGTACCTGCTCAAATAGAACCAGTAATTTTTGAGATCTACGTGGGAAGTAAAAACCGTGAGGGTGCTTATTCTTATAAAATTTTGACAAGAGAAATAACAAAATCGAAAACATTTTTCTGAAGCCAGTAAAGATTGTGGTCAATTCGATAATTACCGGTGTGGCAGGTTTGTTTCGTGGCTCTCCAGAACCGGGAATTGCCTGCTGTTGTTCCTGCTGTTGTGGTAGCGGGGTAGGCGGTTTTTCGGTGGCTTTCTGACAAGCAATTGGCTGCAATATGAACACTTTGTATTGTAGGAGGGGAAATGCCTGAAAAGTGGTAGTAGATGGCTACAAACTAAATGCATAATAGAGCAATTCCAGAAAAAAGGCTTATTCTTTGTTGCGCATTTCCATTAGATTACATTCTTCTGAAGCTTATGAAACATGAGTGCTAAGTGCAAGGTTTACCTCATCTTGCTCAGTCAAAGTCCACTTTACGAAATTTCGAGGCACTCACGTTCAACCCCAAGCCCGTACCAGTTTGCGATCCATTTATTCAGTCATTCATTCATTCATCCATCCATCCATCCATCCATCCATACTTACATACATACATACATACATACATACATACATACATCCATCCATACTTACATACATACATACATACATACATACATACATACATACATACATACATACATACATACATACATACATACATACATACATACATACATACATACATACATACATACATACATACATACATACATACATACATACATACATACATACATACATACATACATACATACATACATACATACATACATACATACATACATACATACATACATACATACATACATACATACATACATACATACATACATACATACATACATACATACATACATACATACATACATACATACATACATACATACATACATACATACATACATACATACATACATACATACATACATACATACATACATACATACATACATACATACATACATACATACATACATACATACATACATACATACATACATACATACATACATACATACATACATACATACATACATACATACATACATACATACATACATACATACATACATACATACATACATACATACATACATACATACATACATACATACATACATACATACATACATACATACATACATACATACATACATACATACATACATACATACATACATACATACATACATACATACATACATACATACATACATACATACATACATACATACATACACATACATACATACATACATACATACATACATACATACATACATACATACATACATACATACATACATACATACATACATACATACATACATACATACATACATACATACATACATACATACATACATACATACATACATACATACATACATACATACATACATACATACATACATACATACATACATACATACATACATACATACATACATACATACATACATACATACATACATACATACATACATACATACATACATACATACATACATACATACATACATACATACATACATACATACATACATACATACATACATACATACATACATACATACATACATACATACATACATACATACATACATACATACATACATACATACATACATACATACATACATACATACATACATACATACATACATACATACATACATACATACATACATACATACATACATACATACATACATACATACATACATACATACATACATACATACATACATACATACATACATACATACATACATACATACATACATACATACATACATACATACATACATACATACATACATACATACATACATACATACATACATACATACATACATACATACATACATACATACATACATACATACATACATACATACATACATACATACATACATACATACATACATACATACATACATACATACATACATACATACATACATACATACATACATACATACATACATACATACATACATACATACATACATACATACATACATACATACATACATACATACATACATACATACATACATACATACATACATACATACATACATACATACATACATACATACATACATACATACATACATACATACATACATACATACATACATACATACATACATACATACATACATACATACATACATACATACATACATACATACATACATACATACATACATACATACATACATACATACATACATACATACATACATACATACATACATACATACATACATACATACATACATACATACATACATACATACATACATACATACATACATACATACATACATACATACATACATACATACATACATACATACATACATACATACATACATACATACATACATACATACATACATACATACATACATACATACATACATACATACATACATACATACATACATACATACATACATACATACATACATACATACATACATACATACATACATACATACATACATACATACATACATACATACATACATACATACATACATACATACATACATACATACATACATACATACATACATACATACATACATACATACATACATACATACATACATACATACATACATACATACATACATACATACATACATACATACATACATACATACATACATACATACATACATACATACATACATACATACATACATACATACATACATACATACATACATACATACATACATACATACATACATACATACATACATACATACATACATACATACATACATACATACATACATACATACATACATACATACATACATACATACATACATACATACATACATACATACATACATACATACATACATACATACATACATACATACATACATACATACATACATACATACATACATACATACATACATACATACATACATACATACATACATACATACATACATACATACATACATACATACATACATACATACATACATACATACATACATACATACATACATACATACATACATACATACATACATACATACATACATACATACATACATACATACATACATACATACATACATACATACATACATACATACATACATACATACATACATACATACATACATACATACATACATACATACATACATACATACATACATACATACATACATACATACATACATACATACATACATACATACATACATACATACATACATACATACATACATACATACATACATACATACATACATACATACATACATACATACATACATACATACATACATACATACATACATACATACATACATACATACATACATACATACATACATACATACATACATACATACATACATACATACATACATACATACATACATACATACATACATACATACATACATACATACATACATACATACATACATACATACATACATACATACATACATACATACATACATACATACATACATACATACATACATACATACATACATACATACATACATACATACATACATACATACATACATACATACATACATACATACATACATACATACATACATACATACATACATACATACATACATACATACATACATACATACATACATACATACATACATACATACATACATACATACATACATACATACATACATACATACATACATACATACATACATACATACATACATACATACATACATACATACATACATACATACATACATACATACATACATACATACATACATACATACATACATACATACATACATACATACATACATACATACATACATACATACATACATACATACATACATACATACATACATACATACATACATACATACATACATACATACATACATACATACATACATACATACATACATACATACATACATACATACATACATACATACATACATACATACAGACATACATACATACATACATACATACATACATACATACGTCCATACACACATACTGTAAGCCTCAGAGCTTTTTCAACCGATCGATAGGCGATATTTACCATCTGGCTACGATTCTAGCTTGCGCAGAAGCGTCTGCGCGCTCGGATGAAATGCACTGATTACAGGCTTTTTTGCGAACTCTGTATAAAATGCATGGACAGGCGTCAACGAGGAACTCTCCGTCGCGGCCATCGCTCACCGTATGGACCTCAACGGCCCATTCACCTTCCTTCGGGCAATCCGTCTTGCCGTCGTGAGCACGCTGTACTGTGTTCATTCTGTTAGCTATTATTCACAACAAACTTTTATGTTATCTTGTGTTGCAACCGGTGCTTGTAGATTACCCAAGACCGAACTGGTAGCAGTGTGTGGTTTCGATTGACCAACCTCTGGGTTATGGACCCAGCACGCTTCCACTGCGCACCGAAATTTACCGAAACACTGCTGAAGCTTGATGAGTACGAACACACAAAAGTTCTTCGATTTGTAGCCGACTCACTTCGAGAGGGAGCACCACTCACACCCGCAGATCTTCATGTACCCCGCGGCCTATTGGCCAGGTTTACAGTCGCGCTTGTACATTTGGAGCACCATCTTCTTACGAATTACGCTTGCAGCCGACCCTGGTCGAATGTTTTTTATTGGATCCCGAAGCTACTCTCCACCTGACGGAAAGACGTCATGAGGATCGCGGAAAACCACAATTCGAGGATACGAAGGGGGCAGTGAAGATCACGCTTCGCGTGCGGATCCACGGCATAGTGTGCATGGCAACGTCGTCCCTGTTGAGTGCTAATTGCGCAGGCGGGCTCTTTCTCTGGTGTTCTCGGAACTTGACGTCATTATCGGAGACGAGGCGATTCAAATACCTGAGCCTGCCTTCGTGGCTTCGGCGGCTCGTTTCACCAGCGATCGTCACATTTACATCGGAGACCTCAACCAGTTGAAGCCTCACGTTCGCTGTCCACGCCCTTGACTAGCGGTTCGTTCCGCTGGCAAAGGACTCATGATACTCCTCATACAGGGGGACCTTCACCTCGCGCCCCTCGTTAATCCTTTTGAGCTTACCCTGCCCTTAACAGCCTGCCTAACTCAGTCATCTGTAAAGGAACTCTGGTTAACGGATCAGCAGCTCGGCAACGTCAGCTGCACACACGTTGCCTTGCCCTGCCCAACCCACATGTCCCCTTCGTTTTCGTCGACATCCGCGGCCATTCTCGAGTACCTTACAGTACAGCGCAGTCCCATTACAACCCCGCGTAAGCTCGCTGCTGTGAAGAGCTCGTGTGTGCACTCTTGGAAATGTATCGGCGCTTCTTCCGTCACAGTTATCACATTTTATAAAGAGCAACAACGACGACTCGAAGACACCTTACACAGTCTCAGCGTCCCGCTTCTTAGTGTCGACTCAGTCCAAGATCAAGAGATGGATGTCGTTGTTATACCTACTCTTCAAACTGAAACTGACAGGGAGTATGGAGACTTCCTGGATGACATCCGCAGACTCAATGTAGCGATTACCCGATGTAAGCACGGCCAATTCAGTCTAGGCCATGTTGAAGCTCTTCGAGAGCTCGACGACTGCTGAATTGGAGACGCGGAGAATTGTCATCGTGGACTCCAACTCTTTACAAGATATTTGCGCGCAATTACTTTCCATCCGATAACAAATGTCATACTGTTATTCAATTACGACGAGCACGATCCACTCATTCGCATCGCACTTTTTTCTATTCTTCGGATTTGATCATGGGCTTTTTTCTGACCTGCATTCACTTATGGTTAGCAGTCTTCTATTTTTCCGTTTTTTTGTTTTGGCTGAGGATGGTACAAGGCTTCCCTAAAGGGGCACGGACAATCTCTATCTACCTTCTTCCCGTCATTGAGTTTTCTACGTCCGAGGCAACATATTGGGGTAAAGGAGGGAGGTGTCTCTATCTACCTTCTTCCCGTCATTGGGTTTTCTACGTCCGAGGCAACAATATCTGGGTAAAGGAGGGAGGTGTAAGCCTCAGGGCTTTTCCAGCCGATTGGCAGGCAATATTTACAATCTAGCTACAATTCGAGTCTGCGCAGAAGCCTCTGCGTGCTGCGATGAAATACACTGATTACAGGCTTTTCGCGAACTTCCGTATAAAATGCATGAACAGGCGTCGACTCGCCGTCGCAGCCGCCGCTCAGCCAACGGACTGCATATCTGCCTTCGGACAAGTCGTCTTGCTGTCATCAGCACTCTGTGCTGAAATCATTCTGTTAGCTATTATTCACAATGAACCTTTATGCTATTTCTGTTGCGACCAGCTTTTGGAGGGTACCCAAGACCAAATTATACATACCTATACGCACACACACACATGCACGCACACACACATGCACGCACACACATACACGCATGCACAAATACTCACATACACACATACACATACTTCCCACACATAAATTCATATGTACTCATACATAAACACATACATACACATATACACACACCCGAAGAACTTCTTTTCCACAAAAATCGATTAGATTCCGAAGGAATCGGGAAAGAACGCGCGGAAACTAGAATTACGGAAAAATTGTGCAATGAAGGTCTACGACATACAACTCACCTTTTCCACCTTGTTCCGGCTGTGAAAGGACTTTGAGAGGCTGTTCGCGCAGTTTTGCTGGTTGCGCAAGACCCAATTTCTGAGTACTTTGCTTCACCCCTTCCTCTACATTTGTGGGAGGAGCATTCTCTTTTCAATGCATTCTTCTGAGGTTTAGCTTCATGTAATACAGCAGACGACCCTGGCCGCAAAAAGAGGTTCATTCAACTACCGACAGATCGATTCCTTGAGAATTTTAGTTTCAAAGGCCATTTTAGGACACGGCTGCTCTTTCGTTGCGGCGGGCTTATTTCGTTTTTTCCATCTGGTTGAAAGCCAGTAGTCCACCAAACGATTCCTCACTCAGTTTCTTTGTAGCATGAACCTTACTTCCGCCTTCACCTCTTGAGAGGGTCGAGAGGTTTCCGGGACTCCTTGATGAGCTACGCTTTCCGGCGTGACCTCCTGCAGCAGGCACGGGGACTTCGTCACTTTTATTGCCTTTCTTCTCTCTTCTTTTCTTCTGAATTGGCAAAGACATTAAACTCTCAAATAGGAAAGCACCATCAGAAGACCTGGACCAATGAGAAAAATTTCTCAATGTATGTATGTGTGTGTACGTATATATGTATGTATGTATGTATGTATGTATGTATGTATGTATGTATGTATGTATGTATGTATGTATGTATGTATGTATGTATGTATGTATGTATGTATGTATGTATGTATGTATGTATGTATGTATGTATGTATGTATGTATGTATGTATGTATGTATGTATGTATGTATGTATGTATGTATGTATGTATGTATGTATGTATGTATGTATGTATGTATGTATGTATGTATGTATGTATGTATGTATGTATGTATGTATGTATGTATGTATGTATGTATGTATGTATGTATGTATGTATGTATGTATGTATGTATGTATGTATGTATGTATGTATGTATGTATGTATGTATGTATGTATGTATGTATGTATGTATGTATGTATGTATGTATGTATGTATGTATGTATGTATGTATGTATGTATGTATGTATGTATGTATGTATGTATGTATGTATGTATGTATGTATGTATGTATGTATGTATGTATGTATGTATGTATGTATGTATGTATGTATGTATGTATGTATGTATGTATGTATGTATGTATGTATGTATGTATGTATGTATGTATGTATGTATGTATGTATGTATGTATGTATGTATGTATGTATGTATGTATGTATGTATGTATGTATGTATGTATGTATGTATGTATGTATGTATGTATGTATGTATGTATGTATGTATGTATGTATGTATGTATGTATGTATGTATGTATGTATGTATGTATGTATGTATGTATGTATGTATGTATGTATGTATGTATGTATGTATGTATGTATGTATGTATGTATGTATGTATGTATGTATGTATGTATGTATGTATGTATGTATGTATGTATGTATGTATGTATGTATGTATGTATGTATGTATGTATGTATGTATGTATGTATGTATGTATGTATGTATGTATGTATGTATGTATGTATGTATGTATGTATGTATGTATGTATGTATGTATGTATGTATGTATGTATGTATGTATGTATGTATGTATGTATGTATGTATGTATGTATGTATGTATGTATGTATGTATGTATGTATGTATGTATGTATGTATGTATGTATGTATGTATGTATGTATGTATGTATGTATGTATGTATGTATGTATGTATGTATGTATGTATGTATGTATGTATGTATGTATGTATGTATGTATGTATGTATGTATGTATGTATGTATGTATGTATGTATGTATGTATGTATGTATGTATGTATGTATGTATGTATGTATGTATGTATGTATGTATGTATGTATGTATGTATGTATGTATGTATGTATGTATGTATGTATGTATGTATGTATGTATGTATGTATGTATGTATGTATGTATGTATGTATGTATGTATGTATGTATGTATGTATGTATGTATGTATGTATGTATGTATGTATGTATGTATGTATGTATGTATGTATGTATGTATGTATGTATGTATGTATGTATGTATGTATGTATGTATGTATGTATGTATGTATGTATGTATGTATGTATGTATGTATGTATGTATGTATGTATGTATGTATGTATGTATGTATGTATGTATGTATGTATGTATGTATGTATGTATGTATGTATGTATGTATGTATGTATGTATGTATGTATGTATGTATGTATGTATGTATGTATGTATGTATGTATGTATGTATGTATGTATGTATGTATGTATGTATGTATGTATGTATGTATGTATGTATGTATGTATGTATGTATGTATGTATGTATGTATGTATGTATGTATGTATGTATGTATGTATGTATGTATGTATGTATGTATGTATGTATGTATGTATGTATGTATGTATGTATGTATGTATGTATGTATGTATGTATGTATGTATGTATGTATGTATGTATGTATGTATGTATGTATGTATGTATGTATGTATGTATGTATGTATGTATGTATGTATGTATGTATGTATGTATGTATGTATGTATGTATGTATGTATGTATGTATGTATGTATGTATGTATGTATGTATGTATGTATGTATGTATGTATGTATGTATGTATGTATGTATGTATGTATGTATGTATGTATGTATGTATGTATGTATGTATGTATGTATGTATGTATGTATGTATGTATGTATGTATGTATGTATGTATGTATGTATGTATGTATGTATGTATGTATGTATGTATGTATGTATGTATGTATGTATGTATGTATGTATGTATGTATGTATGTATGTATGTATGTATGTATGTATGTATGTATGTATGTATGTATGTATGTATGTATGTATGTATGTATGTATGTATGTATGTATGTATGTATGTATGTATGTATGTATGTATGTATGTATGTATGTATGTATGTATGTATGTATGTATGTATGTATGTATGTATGTATGTATGTATGTATGTATGTATGTATGTATGTATGTATGTATGTATGTATGTATGTATGTATGTATGTATGTATGTATGTATGTATGGTGTATGTATGTTATGTATGTTATTGTATGTATGTAATGTATGTATGTAAATGTATGTTATGTAATGGTGTATGTATGTAATGTATGTATGTATGTTTGTATGTATGTATTGTCATGTATGTATGTATGTATGTATGTAATGTATGTATGTATGTATGTTATGTATGTAATGTATGTATGTAATGTATTGTATGTATGTATGTATGTATGTATGTATGTATGTATGTATGTATGTATGTATGTATGTATGTATGGTATGTATTGTATGTATGTAACTGTATGTATGTATGTATGTATGGTATGGTATGTATGTATGTATGTAATGTCATGTATGTATTGTATGTATGTCATGTATGTTAGTGTTATGTATGTATGTATGTATGTATGTATGTATGTATGTATGTATGTATGTATGTAATGTATGTATGTTATGTATGTATGTATGTATGTATGTATGTATGTATGTATGTATGTATGTATGTTATGTATGTATGTTGTAATGTAATGTGTGTATGTATGTATGTATGTATGTGTGTATGTATGTATGTATGTATGTATGTATGTATGTATGTATGTATGTGTGTATTATGTATGTATGTATGTTGTGTATGTATGTATGTATGTATGTATGTTGTATGTATGTATGTATGTATGTATGTATGTATGTATGTATGTATGTATGTGTGTATGTATGTATGTATGTGTGTATGTATGTATGTATGTGTGTATGTATGTATGTATGTATGTATGTATGTATGTATGTATGTATGTATGTGTGTATGTATGTATGTATGTGTGTATGTATGTATGTATGTATGTATGTATATGTGTATGTATGTATGTGAGCTGGTAACAGGCCGACATCAGCACTAAACCGTTAAGCTATAAGTTATATTAGCTATAACTTCTTTTGATTCGACGTTTGTTAACTGTTGTTACATCGCCGCATTAGGAGTGCAAGCGGGGTCTCGGTAGTGTAAGGGATAGAGCATGGTGCCGAGGAAGCTCAAGTACGAGTTCGAGTCCCGTCCGAGACTAAGGTTTTGTCCATAAATCACCAACCTTGTGAGATTGCATGATGGATACCTCTCGATTTTCATCTTTAAAAAGCGATCCAGATGTTAGGCAATAGGAACCGTTAACAACTGTTAGGGGCTGATAACGAGCCGTAGAAAGCGGGAGCCACTAAAAGTATAACGCCTTTCATTTGACAAAGGAGGTTTGTCACTACAGTAGGTGGTGTGGGATGTGAAGGGACCGCAGATGAATGATGACAAAGACTTATAACATGCGAAAATGGCTATCAAGGAGCCATAGAAGTCCAGAGCCACGGGGTCTGTAATGCGCTCCGCGTTACCAGTGAAGCCTTGACATGTTATTAGGTGGTGTAGGATATGAAGGGACACTATATACTACTATGCGACAGGAACTGATAACAACTGATAAAAGATGATAAGAGCCATGGAGTGAATTTACGATCCGGTTCTGACCTTTTGATTTATTTACAGCATTCGATAAGACAGGTATGTGCAGTGAGTACAGTGATTAAGACCGATAGAAGGCACTACACTGTACTAATTTCAATTGCTGCCCATAGATTACGACCGCTACCCAGAAGGTTTGTGAATCCAAGAAAGATTACGGTACGGTTTCCCTACATCGATATCATTCGCGAATAAACTTATCCGACTGCCAGTAATCTGGAATTCTTCACTAATGACATAGTTTCTCAAGAACAAAGATGTTCCACTGATAACGACATCTGATAAAGTTGTCATTGTCACTAACAACATTTGTTAGTATCATTCAAAGGGTTGGTTACCTAAAAATAGGCCTTCAACAGGTGATTATTTTTATAATGAAGAGCAACAGGTAGAGACTGTTCTTCAGGCATAAGCATCGGCAAATATGAATACTACTTGCAATTCCCTGTTAGTCCGAAAAAGAAGGAATGGTCGGTTGCCGATCATTACAATGACCGACCTCTGTCATAACAATGAGGGTGGCCCGGTGCTAGCTGGATGTTCCGACTGGTGAAATGATTCACCAAATTAAATGCAGTGTTCATATGACTTAAATGCAAACAGAAAGAGAGGAGCGAGACTCACCGATTTCTTTCTCGCGCTTTCTCGGTTATTTCCACCTTGTTCTTCAGAGCTGTCTTCTTTTGACCCTGCCTTTGGCTTCTTTTCATCTATTGATTCTCTTGATCCTGTCTTCTGTTTCTTCTCGATTTTATTGATTTTTGATCCTTTCGGGTTTTTTTCGTCTTTTGGTTCCTTTGATCCCCTTACAGGATTGCTCACATGTTCACGTGAATGCCGTAATTTCTTTCCAGCAGCGTTCCGGTTGTAGTTGGAAGCTTTTCTTTGCTTTACTTTCACCCTTTCTACGTCTCTACGGCAGCAGTTCCCAATTAAATTTGTTAACGAAGCCATTATTGTGAAGAATGCCTGAAACTATGAAGGTTACTCCGATTTCTTCAAAGTTTCATGCAAAGTTCCCAAAAGTGCAGTTCCGGAGTAGAAAAGTTTCAGTGGCCAAAATAGAGGCTGTAGTGCATGAGCGATCGTGAAGGTTCAGCAAGCGAAAGCTCAAAATATGTATGTCGAACTAAGTTTTCATTCAAGCAGCGACGGCTTCGAACCCCTTGCTCATAGAAAATCCAATACTGTTCGAGCAAATTTATGGCAGAACGGGATCGGTGGCCTGTATCCAAGAAGCCTCAAGGGTTTTCCGCTCGCCATCGCATTCCTGTACCTCGACCTACACGGTCACCACAGAAACGCCTTCATTTCGATAGTTTCAAGGCAGTGGGTTCCTGGGGTGGTAGACTCTTAATCAATGCATGCCATTTGGGTGCTCCTTGATTTTCACCTGGAATGGTCTTGCCGTCACCCCAATGGTACATTTATGATGACGACAGAATTTTCCTAATGCGATCTCTCAACGCTTTTTCTAGTGGTGGGGCTGTTTCCGTCAGAGATGTATGACCACTGTAGTTACTTGTACGCAACGACACCAAATACCCCCTCCATACAGCTACTGAGGGTAACATTCTCACCCAACCTATAATTTGAGCACTTTCTTGAAGCCCTATATCGCTTTCAATAAGCCGCTTTTCACGTTATCTTCGTTACCTTCGCACTAATCAGGAGCTCTGGCTGCATTGACCGTTGGAAACTGGATGTCTCAAAATTATCGTGAGCTGTGCCTTCAACCATCCTATTCGTCATTCATGCGGCTCATCACAGAAATGCAAAGTCAACTCTACATCACATATGACATCCATTTGTCCTTTCGTTCTTTGTATTTTTAGTCACTTTTTTCGAATGTCCACATGCTCAAATAGAACTTGGGATTTTTGGCCTCAGCTTCTCCATTCCTCAGTCACACTCCTTCCCCAAAATTCTACTGAAGCCCGAACCAAAGAATAGAACATCATAGGACTCACCGTCAATCATTAACGAAGAGAATAACTGGAGGGTGTACTCATTCCGAACACTCGACAATAATAAACAATGATTAATGGTATAATATGAGATAATGCTGATTACCGCTCCTCCATCAACAGTTGCCTTTCTATTGAAATCAGTCCAATGACCCGGCTTCCGTCGGGTCCCCCCTAACGAGCAGCTATGCTTGCCGGCTTTATTACATGGTCGAAATGCTTAGCTGCTTTTCAAAGGAATACAACTGGTATTCGATATGTGGCAATGCTTACGCTTATGGGCCCGCAACAATGCAAAACAACTGTTTATTTAACTAATATCATAAAAATGTAGAGAGATTTGCACAAAAGAAAGCAAGAGCAAAAGACAAATGAACACCCGTAAGTATACCACCATTTAAGAGCAACACTGTACATCACAACACTGAGGGTATGAGGAACAGTCAGGAAGATGAGGTAATATGTAGTCTTGACTTAGTAAAAAAAATATCAGTTAACAATCCAAAAAAAACTGATTACTGCCCTTTTTAGAATTTTCAATAAAGTTCATAAACAAACACCGGTGCTGTATACACCAACTAGAGATACTGACGACGTAATTGCTTCCAGAGAAATAGTTAAGGATCTATGAAGCCATCGATAACATCCACCTGCCTCTTAGAATTATATTCAATTTTTTCTTTGGACTAGTCTACACTGCAGTCCAATGGGGGATGGAACATTCACCCAGAACTGGATGGACGCGGCAAAAGGCGCGGCGAGATTCGTGGCATTTAGACGTCTTTGGCACCTATCATTGGGGCACAAACTTGGAGTAGAGTACATCAGTATGGTCAGATGATCGTACTTGTCGTCTCTACTTCAAATTTGGGACTCAATGATAGGCGCTAAAGTGGTTTAAATCGCCCCGAATTTAGCCGCGCGATTCGCCGCAACCATCCAGTTCTGGGTAAATGTACCCATACCCCAGTCCAAAAATGGATTCACCCAGGCAAGTTCCGAATAAAGGATGGCATCAAAGCAACATTGCATAGCGAGCAGGTCAAGCATGGTGTTTACCTGTACCTCATAACTATCCAGAATGATTGCTTCTGCCCTTCTCGGGCTTTTCTACTAGAGTGATCAAACCATGTTAGTCGCTGCTTCCGTGGCATGATCAAGAGCCAGCTGGCAATCTGTTGCCAGCTGGCTATGCCTGCCGTCACTCGTATTTATAATCGAAAGCGGCTTGGGTAGGGCTCAAATCGACGGCGGTGGCAAGGAGCAGTTATCGCCAGCAGTGATGCTGTAGCCAACCTTTTACTATCACTACTACACCCATGACTCATCGTCTTTCCGCTGTAAGTTTGGGGACACTCCGGAAAAAGTCGGTTGCTCTTCTTCTTCTCTGAGCGCACTTCCCGTGGATCCTCTTGATTCATTTCCTATTTCACCGCTGGCATCGTCAGCAATGGAATCGACTGCATCCCCTGAAGCCAGTGAAACATCCGGTGTGTCGACGTGAACCATTCGTTCCTGAAATTTATACGTATGCCGTCTTTTAAATAGATTCTTCATGCTCTGATGAAAAAAGAAGAGCACAGCCACCATAAGAAAGTGGAAGGAAATGTTTTCTGAAAGGATACCTCTGAGGCGCTGTCGACGAACGCCCTATTAAGGAAGGCCGATCCACGCGATGATGACACCTGAGGAATCAACATAGAAGTTGTCACATTCATAGCCCTTACATTTTCTCATTATTACCAATCTCTTACCGGCGGATGCTTGAGAGCGTCGTCATAAGAGGGTGGAGCTTCGATTACCGATATTTGACTTTCAGGGACTACGTAAAACCGTCTTTCGCCCACTGTCTGTATCGAGGGCACCGTCGAGTCGGAAGGATAAGACGCCGCTGAAAAGATGACTCTCTTGTTACCTCAATTGCAACTCTCTTACTCGATCAGCTGATCTGCAAACATCGCTTCAATCAATCTAGATAATCCACGTACTTCCGGGTAGATCGGTACTGCCTAATTGTGCAGTAAGCCGTCGACGATAGAATCGACCCATGACAGCTGTTGTCGAGATTATCAGTAAAATGAGGCCACAAACACCAATCACCAGCGCCAAAAGACCGGATATATCAGCATCACTAGACAAACATGTGATACCTCAGAAAGCAATAATTCGTCTCTTAAAAATGGAATGTGAGAGCGAAAATTAAGAAGGTGAAGACAAGTAGGTCTCGGTAGTGCGAAGGAGCAAGCGCAGGATGTCCGGAGGGTTTGCAAACGGTCCAGACCGAGGTTTTGCATATGTCGACATCCTTGAGAGACTTTCGTCCGTGTGGCTGAATAAAAAGAAGCGCACTGAATTGGGGACTGATAGGTTTGCACTTGGTCACGCGGTGGATTTTCTCGTCAGTGATGGGGATTTCGTGCATCCGAAGACGGCCCTGGTTACATTTTGGCCTAAGACTGTTCCTCAAATGCTTTTTTATGCACCACTTATGTGCCCTATGGCTCAGAACGCTCCAGTTCCAGATCCTACATGCGTTTCTCACTTCCGAAGAATAAGCGTGACCGTCGTAGAGTTTTGAGAATGGAGACCCGGGGAATGGCATTGCTTTCAATCTTTTCTAGATCTCTCAAGGACATCCGCAGCCTATTGCAAATCATGCAATACTAAAAAACTGGAAGGTTATGCGGAGCTGGTGTGGCTTTTTTTGTAAAACTGAGATATATTCATGCCAAGCTTGAGAATAAACCAAAAATTATCTTCGCAGTGAGATTAGACAAGAACGATGATGATCTTGTGTGGGCATGTGGAACAGTACGAGCGCAGGAGAGAAAGGACTCGGGAAGGTTGTTGGAGATGCGGATTTCGACGTGACGCGCCCATGAGACCAACTCCTTTCGCACGCAACTGGCACACACCGGTGGGTGGCACTCTCCCAAGAGAAAATTCTTTCACTGGCTTACTGAATTCAGAAAATGGTAGGGAAAAAGAAAGTATGGTGGCTCCCAAAATTGGGTGCCAATGTCCCGTGTGCCAGTCACAGTGGCACATACCGGTGGGTGCCATTGTCGTCAAAGAATTAAACAGTTCTTGGGTTAATCTATGAAAGGTCTTGAACTAACTATTATGCCGTTACTTTACATCTTATTGTGAAACATGTCTTAAACAAATTCGTGTAGACCCGGATTCGGACGAAACTCAAGGGAAAGGGTACCCCTAGAACGTGCATGTGCTGAACCAAATCGTGCGACGTCACTCCATCTAGTACGGGAAATGGGCTTTGAATCATAAAGCTATAGTAAAGTTTTGGCAAAATATAGATGGATGTCAAAAGCCTATACGCAGCAGTGTCTCAGGATGTGAAAAAAAGTCAAGAAAAACAAGTATTCAAAGCTTACGGCTCTCTGAAGTCAGAAATCGGCCGCTGACAATGTTCGTCGCTGCCATCACCACAGTGATTGATGCCATCACAACGTAACGACGCCTGAATTAAGCATTCTTCGTACATGGTAGAGCTAGCCAAAGCGCCACATTCTGTTATGAGATAGTGTGTGGAATTCCTCAGGTATTCCATACACTATCTCATATTAATGCCCTCGAGAACAAGAGGAGGATCCAGCAAGATTTTTCTCAGCCAACCCGAGACAACTTTGCGGGCCAAAAGCTTCTCGTTTAGAGCTGGGAGTCTTTGTATAATGCTCTCAAAAAAGGTACCGTTGAACATATCTTTGGCTCAATTTAAATATCGGATTGCCAAAATGTGTTAAGATATGACACAGAGTAAGAGCGTTTTTATGAGACAGACTACTGAACCATAAAACTTTCATTTACTACTGTAAGATTTTGACATTTGGCTTGACTTTATAGATATTGTATTAGTTTTCGGTGTCTTGTTGATGTACCTTTCGCACTTGTGCCTTTTGCACACGTGCCCAACCTAAAAACCTAAGGTATAATTCAACAATTTCCGCGCATGCTCGGACCCTGTAGGAGGAGTCAAGGAGGAGAGTATCAGATGACCACGCACCTATCCTTCATATTGTCTGATGAGAAGAGGACTGCATAGCACGTGTTACGAAAAAAAGTTGTTCGAAATGTGCCTATAGGTGACTTGAAAAGAACAAACCTTCATGCAACGTGCGTTGTCACAGTGAAATTCGCCGATGCCTGGACAAAGAGCAGTGGCCCAGCGATAAAATTGCGAGTAAACGATTTCCAAACCATTGCTACAATAAGTGGCTAATGTAGAATAGTAATTCGAGCCAAAGAGTTATAAGCTCCTCAAAGCTTTCAAGTCAGTTGAATAGGATTTTGAAAGAACTTGTACAAATACAAGACTGCCGAAGTTGTAAGGGTATTGAAGCATTGAAGGAAAGGTATTTTTGGAAACTGGAAAGTAATTTTGGAATTTTGAATCACATACGTTCCCATTAAGTATCCTCGAAGCCGTATATAGAAGGCAGATGAAGTTGTCGCGAAGCCATGCCTGTAATCTTTTGATTCCAGATTTCTTACTCTACTTGAGAGAAGCGTTTCCGATCGGTGCACACACCTTGGCTGCTTATGCTGAAGTTGATCGTGTGTTTGTGAATCGAGCAAAAGCAGCAGGCGATCCGACGTCGACGATGGGCCTGCGCGGATCTCCAGGCGCAGTCCGACTCCCTTCATGTGGAATTCCTCAACCTGAACGAGTACACTATGAATATTCAATGAGTCGTAATATTCTTCTATAATATGTAGTGGGAAGAAAAGATAAGGAAAACGCAAAAACAAGGGCATGACGCCACCGAGCAGAGGAGAGGAGGTATGAGGGGAATGATGCTCGATTACGGCGTAAAAGTAGGGTGAAATTATGAGGAATAAAACTCCGTTTCTTAAAATCCGTTCACAAAAAGCTTGGATAAGGTGTCCAAGAGAACAGCACCTCACAGAACCATTAATCGTTTCTGTTTCTCTTCCGGACAGCCTCGCGTCTAATCTCCTATGCTATATCTGAATATTACAGCAAGCACTAACTTATACTACCATAACTTTCATGCTACCGTGAAAGGAGTGTTTCACGAATGAGTTGTTTCAACAGTTTCAGCACCGAAATGCACCTTCAAATATATCCTATCGAACGTTCTGGCCATATGTGGAAATCGCCCTATGATCCAGATGCAATCCACATATGTATTGACCAGCTGTTGGTTGCCGTCCAGTTTGATTTCTCCACCATATCCCTCAAGGAAGTCATCGCAGTCTGAAAACCAGAGCACATACAGTGATCTCAGCTCTACTGACTTTATGCGTTACTGACGAACCTCTGACGTTTGGCTTATCCGACCATTCCCTCTCATCAACAAATTCATAGCGAGCACGGAAGCCAACCTGGAAGCTGCAGAACTTGGTTTTTCCATGGAAAGACGAAGCAACATTTCAGATATTATGTTTCCCGTATATTTTATCTGCACCAAACATTGCATGGCCTCGGTTCGGCTGAGTTTATGATTGTACAGGCTTATCTATTTCCTGCAGTGGAACGGACTCCGATGATATAAACCTCTTTCAGAATGTATTTCGATATTTTCAGAATGTTGCCCCTTCAGAATTCTTCTAGGTGGAATAGTGCCCCAGTACAAAACAAATGCCTTGCCTTATGCAACGTCTTCAATAAATAAATAAAATAAATAAATTGAAAACTTTCTTCTAGACAACTCGAAGTGGGCAGTTTTTCAGAACCGCACAGAACGAGCTCAAAAATAACCCACCGTTCGCGTAAAGTCATGAGCTTTGAAGTAGAGAAATAAAGTATTTCCACTTGAAATTATTGCTGGTGGTCGGCGGTTCTCCCTCTTCGTATTCAGCAACACACGATCATCGCTATCAACGATCTGAAAAAAACGGCGTTGGCATAAAACAGTAAGATGTAACTGATGAGGGTTCAGTCCCATCCAAATAAAGCTTTAGATCGATATTTTAGACTTCTTGGGATCCCACTTAGCTATATGTAACTCCGAATGCAGAATGTGCAAATCCGTTCAGCGAATTTAGTAAGTTCAATTTTCAACAGTTTGTAGTTGAAAAAAACGCATCTACTCGAAAAACACGCTCTCTGGGAAATTTTGTCTCCCAGGAAATGTTCATATAAAACATGCGAACATTAGGGTCATTGTCAATAATAACTGAAACAGCTGAGCTCTCGCGGGGTTCACCCCAGAGGGCCAACCAATTGGACCTACAGTAGCGCTCAAAAGTATTCGGCGAAATGCTTTTTGTAGTTGTAACTTTCGGTCATAACTCCTTTCCTACTGGATCTAATTAAGCGAAATTTCAATATGTGTGGCATTGGTGTAGTGTGAATATTTACCACTATTAACCTGCAATCTGGTCATGTTCCAGATATCCAAAAGGGCTTGAACAAAAAAGCAACTGGAAATACGAATGGTGGTCCTTCTAGGAGTCCTTTCCTTTTTGCCATGTCTTAAGTGTACGAGCACTAATGTCGAACCCAGGAGAGAAGAAAAACGTACATAGGGTCGGAATAACTGCAGACGTCATAAACTTGCTTTCAGCAGTCTACAAACGCCTCCCCATTAGTATGTGGATATGGCTGGCTTGCAGTCAAGTAGTGTTGGACAGTGTAAAATATGATTCAGTTAAACATATCAAAATTTCATGTGATTTGCTCCACTGGGAAAAAAGTTACGGCAAGTTAAAGTTGGCCGAATACTTTTGAGCGCTACTGTATGTTATGCATTCGTTGCTATCCGCTCGTTCAACACAGAAGGCATACGCTACAAGCTATGGCGCAACTGAACTTCTCTCACAGAAGGTAGAATTTGCTGGGTTTTGTACACCGATTGAGCCATGCATTAGCACTGCATCCAACAAAGAACGCTTTGGATAGAGATGAATTCTGGACCTGAGCTTCGCTTCAGGCTCAGCTGATCGCGATAGTGTGTTCTTCGTTTTGGATGTTGACGCATTTCCTTATTTCTCACACTTGCTCATTTTTCCCGTGGCCGGGCTGCTTGAAAAACAAATTGAGGAGTTTTGGTCTTCTCGACATCCATCCTGATGCATATTCCGGACCGCATGCGGTACTTCTCTGAGCTCACATGTGCTCCATTGATCTTGCCTAATTCCCCACCCATCCCAACTTAATCCGACTCCAAATTCGCATGATAGGCAGAGCGAATTGACTTGGAGAAGCTTTGGAGATATGATTAGAAATCGAGGAAAGGAATTATTATTTGGTACAATATGGAAAGCTCGTCGAGCGATCATCAAATGTATCGACCTACTGTTAAAGTAGCTTCTCATAGAGACGCCATTTAAAGGCACTGTTCACGAAAAAAAAATGGTTTCGGAGATCTGCACATGGTTTGAATTCGACGGCCCCTCTGATACCATTTGTGCAGGAATGAGGTCGGAAAACGGTCTGGATAGGGCACAATAAGAGCAGGAACATTGGGGGACGAGAGGCCTCCGTCCCTCGCTAAGCGACTACGAAATCTAATTGCCGTTCATCACTTTCGCATTGGGCGAAGTTGTCTGTTTGGGTGTGTTGTCTGCTATTGCAGACATTGCGTCGCCTAACTGCACTCGCCCGAACACTCCCTTAACCGTCGTTCTTCCAATGTGAAACCCGTCCAACCCCCCTTTCCAGCTCTTTTTTGACTCTTTCTATTTCTTTTTGTTCATCGTTTTTTGCGCTTTTTTCGTTGTTATCGCATTATTCTAGAGTAGTTCTATGAGTTCCCGTCAAAAAAGGGTACCCTAAATTTATCGTAAACGGTGCCTTTAACGTACACCAGCACATTTATAGGCTCTGAAGTGTACACATTTAAAGAAGAAGCCTTCTGTGGAGATAAATCCATCGACCACCCTCTTTCTAAGATACTTGAAACTGTCGAAAACTTTCTTTCGTCATCTTTGAAAATGCATCTGAGTTCGGTCTGTGAAAAAAAAAACACTACTCTGAAGTGAAAAAGGGCCGTAGAAAGTCAGTAAGCCAAATAAGACGTAAGGTACAAGCGTTCATGGCTCCTATGATGAAAAAGCGAAATGAGCCTGTGGATCGAGGTTCTAGACCTCCATCCATGTACATGCTATGCCTGTCATCTCCAGCCGTACCAACTGGTCCACCATTGCACGGAAACTACCTTCTTGGATCGGTCATCCATTTCAACATGGTGATATAAAACAGGAAAAAAAGGGTTTCCCGATTTTGTTCCTAGGACCGTATCGCAGACATTTAACGCAGATCGAAAACGCGGAGGTCTACATACATCATATTGAATAGCCACTACGGCCCAGTATCCTCCTCTTGTAAGAAGGAGTTGTGTGCCTGTCGTTACAAATGGCATGAAAACACCACCACACAAGCACTGGACGGCGCCTTTCAGGTGATGTTGTTCATCAAGTCACAAAAAGGCACATAAAGCAGGTCAACAGTGAGAAAGTTCATGTTTCAGCAGCCACCCCATGAGTAGCATTGGGTCAACAAGTAACCTGAATTCTCACTAAGGATGAGCATTCAGGAGCTTGAGTAACAGTTTCAAACCATTCTGTTTCAACCATTTCAACCAATCTATTCTGACACAAATCTGGCTAAATTGCCACATCGAAAAGCATGAAGAGGGTAGAGCTCAGAGGAAACACTGAGACCAAGACTGCAGGTAGCAGTCTGTCCGGAATAATTCTTGGTGGCATGGTAGATTTCCATGCAAGTTTCTTGAAGTTCTTTCCTTCTTTGTTTGAGGCTAACTCACCTGCATTTCACTTTGGAAGTGCACGTTAAAATCGTCAAACACAAGCCGGACGAAGCCGTTTTCCTTCATATTTACAAGGGTGTACTTCTTTTGCAATGCTCGAGGATATGCATCTGGATACCTGAAAAAGTGCTAAAAGTTTTATCGATTGATGACCATAAGTATACATACTCAACGAGATTGTCTATGTAGGGGATCGCTTATGCCTCAGGAATGCATCATGAGTGAATGATGTAAGTGCTGATCCCATTGGCTAATCTGAGAACTGCTCATTTATTAATTCATGACCCATTTTCAAGGAATAAGACAATCAGGTTGAGCCTACATAACTTGTCATTATCGGCTGTTTCCAGTATAACTCAAATGAAAGACGCATGGCAATGTTTCAGTGCATTCTTTCGGTGCTAGTAATCGACAAAAGAATACAAGACATCTAAGAGACGATATATATGCGATTTCTGGGCTACCTCCAGCTAGCCCTCATTTCGAGGAAACGTGCAGAATTCAGAAAGGGGTCTGAATAACCTTCAGTCCCAAGTTGAATCAGTCTAATGGTGGTATAATTGTTTTTTTCTTCTTTATCGTTGATAAAGGTAGTCGAACAAGAGCGTAAAAAGGAATTGTCTCAGACGGCTGTCTTTAGCTTCAAGATAGCGTTTGTATATTCGACATTGCTAAAGGAACAAACCTGGGAGACTCGATGAATCCGATCGAAGACTGATTTGGTGCGAGAAGGTTACCTGATGGATATCCTTTCACGACTACATCGTTGGAAACACTGATGATGGTGAATGGAAAGAATACCTAAACAGATACAGAACGGATATAGCGGATGTACATGCTTTTGTAATTCATCACATTTTAATTTTTGTACACACTCAGTGATGCTTCTGAATAACTGGCTCCCTCTTGTTATGCAGATCCTGTGCAGCATTGAAAAATATAGGATTTCAGAAGTTTATTGTTGAATTTTTACAGAAAGTGCCATCTATGAAAATGTTTTTTCGAGATTTCTCCCTACTATGAATCAGTGACTCCAAAGGCTAGCACAGTAGACACTGTCAGATCGAAAAAAGGCCTAGGTAGGAAGCACTGAGGGCTCTACGGTCTGGCCGACTTACTCACCAAAACGGGACGAGTTCTAATGGTCCTGTAGAGGCTGTAGTGATTGCCACATTCGCACCGCGACCCACGTGTTGCACGCAGGCACCTTACAGCAGTGAGCTGTACGTAATGGCACATTTGAACAGCTCGTCCAAACCCTTCATGCAACTTCTGCCGTCACATTCTCGTCCTATTCCTGACTTTACTTCTCTATGAACCCTTATGTTACTCGAAATACGCCGATGTTCGTGTTTTATTGGTTTCTTTTGCATTATTATGAACTATACTTCCATTATTCGTTCAAAACTGAAAACACTAAGATTTTCGTGAACCGCGCCTCTCACAGAATTGGCAGAATATCAGACGAAGGAAAGTCTAGCGAGCTACCAGGGCTACCAGGCCACGTAATACGAGATGCCTTACGTCCATCGACTTGTAAAAAGTCTAATACCGAGAGACAGAAGCGATAACTGAAGCCTTGAGCTGAGTTCTTAATCAACATATGAGGATGCTTCTTGAGCTCTGTAGCAAGTTAACGACCATGATTTCGTCATCCAACCAGGATGTGATAGTCAACATGAAAAAATGGATCAACTAGGCGATACCATCTTTCGTGGTACGTCAAACTTTTCAGTGCCGCTCTCATTAGCACCATGCGTCATTCAAAATAGGAACATTTATAAGTGAAGAACAACCGTCGCATAATCATTTCCTCTTTGCAGACAACATCGTGCGGCTAACATTGAGGAGGCGGAACGAATGCTGGCCCGTTTTGACAGTGCTTGTGATGTGATCGGCTTGAGTTTTAACTTAACGAAGCGATGTTCATGAGAAACAGATTGAACCTGATGCTCCTTCCTGAACACACGGATCTCCTTGAATGCCCGAGTAACTTGTATCGACATCGGGAACGTGAGGAATGATGTGGCTCCGGACGTGGGAAGATATCGCGTGGCATGAGAAGCATTTAAGGCGATCCAAGACGTAGTGAAAAAAACGAAGGATATCCATATGCTTCCTCAAAGCGCTGTGGAAAGGACGAACTCGAAATTTCCTGATACAAGCAAGTGCAGAAGGGATCGGAGTTCCGAGATCCCTAGATCAGGGACGACTTACATCTGGAGAACTGAAGATTAGGTGGGTCAAAACCATCATGCGATATTTTCACTACCATTCAACCAGGGCGGTTACTGATTGGATCTCTCGGAATTCAAATGAACACCAGGATGGCCGCCAGCGAAGGTCGGACAAATTTACGAAAGCTCTGAACGGAAGGAATGCCTGTCTGTTTGCGTCGAGAGAACACGTCTCCGTTCGCCCTGGTCAGTCCTGTTCTGTTGAACTATTCTGCCTTGTGCCAAAGGCAAATGGAGAGCTTACTGGCTAGAGGAAATCGATGACCAAACGGATGACAGGCGATACTTTTTATAGTTTTTGTTTTTCTATAGGCTTGTGTACGAAAAGTATGCCTATCACTCTCGCTTACTGTCAAGAAAGAAACAAGGAATACCTCGATATACTGCTTGAGCGTTGAATTTTGATCGATGTTCCACATAGTGAGCAAAAGAACGATAGAATCTCCGGAGCTATTCAATTCAGCCCTGAAGACTTTCAAATAAACATCGAAAATTCAGATGGTGAAAAGTGTTTTCATTTAAGAGTTGTAGTGCAGTAGGACTGTAAGGCGCAGTCTGATGATACACACTAGATGTGTTTGTGTAGAATTTCCAACCTGATACCCGTGAACGTTGTGAATAATATCACTGAAGTAAAGGACGAAAAAGGAAAGATTTGGTATATTTCTCAAGATACGGCTGGATAGAGAAAACATTGACTAGCAAGCAGTAACAGTGTTTTCAGAAGCAGTTCGATATCATGAAATTCCATCAAGTGTACAATCATAGTGCGGGGGTACCGAATACTGCCTACGTATGCGCTTCATGAGATTCTTCGATGTCCGATTCCTTTGCGCATCTCAAAATTTGCGAACAGGTCTGTTAAAACGCTTGTGTTAAAGTCATTTAATAATCGGGTGAATCTGCGGTAACTGGGTGTTCCTTACTGGCACATTCAATTCCTCGCGGCGAAAATAAAAGCTATATCTCCGGGGTCTGGGAGCAACTTCGACTGGATAGAAAGGGTAATGTTTTAAACGATAGAGTTTTTGGCGTTAATCAATCCCGTCTGAGGTATGCCCCTCCGCACTCGACATCCATTCAGAATCGTTGTAGCGTAATTAGTGCGTATGTGGCCTATACAATGACTTGCGGTGGACAGCCGATGTATAAGTCAGTGCTTTTATCCTCCCAGACGAGTCTGGTACCAATTCACCGACCCCGGAGGGATGGAAGGCTTGGTTGGCCGAGGCGGGCATCGATCCGGGATTCGAACCCATCTCTCCGCCCTCGACTGGATAGAAGGTTGAAATATATTTTGCTCCATCAGCTTCCTATAGTAAGCTAAGGTCTTCCGTGCGGAGGGAAGTGATCGGAGATGTGGGACTTCGTTTAGTTCAAAAAACGCGGAAAAGCCTGTACCAAACACCACCTGTGATTATTGAGCGAATAACACTACCCAACATCGTGTCGTGGTTCAGACTCAAATCCACAGTTGTGCCTTATGGACACCGTGCCCTTTACCCTTCACTGTCTCTGCCTATATCCTCCCGTCCGTCTGATTCAAAGAAAATCCTCGTACCATAGCCTCCAAAATAAGTCACAGCTGGCCCAGCTCTATGAATGGTATACGGTGTTTAGTTGTTATTGGTATCGGATGATCCAATAGTGCTGAGATTCCCTTGCCGTTGCCGTTGTCCTTCGCAATCGACGACTTGTTTGCAACGTCAAACAGATAAAGTGTCTATCCACAGTGAACGCGTGCAGCAGAACAGCGTGAAACATTATGTAGAATGCCAAGGTTCCAAGACTAGTGAGTTTGGGGCGCTGAGTTTCTCCACCGTTCATTCATGACCCCGGTCTGAATTCCCACACTTAATGTATTCGTTACCAGTTTAGTCGCTTGAAGTTGATTTTTTGCGGAGGAAAACACAGTAGAGATCAAATGGTTCAATCCAGCCGCAAGCCGATATTGCTCGCTACTGCTTGGTTGGAATAATCGAAGAAGAAGTGTGAACCTTTTCATGATCTCTGCTATGTGCATATGTATCTGCATAGAAAATCACTACCTTTTGAGCCTAACTGTAGCAACCTGTTGTGGTGGGTTTCCCATAACACTATCTTCACAATAACACGGAAAGTTTTGCAGGCGTACAGAACGTAATCAGGAGAGAGCATGGGCGGATGTGCACGGTACGTGGGCGCGTTGACCATGAAGGTCGCTACTGTACGATACTAATGTGGTTTCTATTCTGTTTCCTCCGCGCAGTCAAAGATTCCAGCGATTACAATATGTCGCAGCCGCAGATGAGGCACAGTTATGCACGAACCTCCCAATTTCTTGTTTAATTTACCGTTGACTTATTCCCAAAACGCCGGAATTTTCGGATCTACGTAAAATCGACCTCATTACAGTGCGGTAAGGTCTTGTAAACGTTAGGCTTTTGCCACTTAGCACCTTGTAAACGATTAAAAATGATCTCAAAAAAGATACCGCTGTGGGAACTCCCATATTGACGATTTCCTATAAATCAAATTCAGTGCCGAATCCGCCTTCTCTTCAATGAATCGTAAATCGAAACACGGATCCACAAGCGACTCGTAGCACGTAGGCAGCTGAAGTCAAATCAAATCTTTCGTCTATTTGATGCACATTATCAAAAAAAAAAAACAGGGTTCCTCATTAGAAAGTACAGCCTGAGAAGAACGGTGAACAGCAATTGTCAGAAACATGATTCTCAAAAGCCTATGTGTTTTTTGTTTAATAGCTGAGCGTCCTTGCAAATCTTAGAACAGCAGATGCCCCCTTTTTTTCGAACCCTCTCACCAGTTGATTCTTGCTCGCAATTTATATGCCCTTGCAGTAATTGAAGCAGACGGACAATACGGGACCGGACGGCCTCTAGAGCCTCCGAAAAGGGTACCGATCAAGTGGAGACCGTACATAATTGTGAGCTGCGCTCTCGCAAGTGCTCGAATTCGCCACCTCTCACTTCAGTCAAGAAACATCAAACGTGTGGAAAACAGTGAAAGTTTCCATCTATGGGGAAGATGCGGCAAGGCATACTCTATCAAAAGCTCGTCTCCAAACATCCCAGTTGAAAGGATCCTTAAGATCACAACTAATTAAGTTACAAGGAACTGCTTGTAACTTAGTCAATCGTAGCTGCTACGAGCAGGCTCACAGCACTCCGAGCAGTTTCTGTTGTCGTGGAGTTTCAGTAACTTTCATTTTGATCTAGCCAAAATATTTAAAATTACAAATGTCGCGGATATAATGACGAGATCTACCGTAGTCTCCCGTGATAAAATAACCGGGTTTTACTCAAAGGGACGGGTTAAATGGGAGCTTGGTTCTATTCTAACAGCTCCTATTCTCGAACACGAGTATCTATCTTTCCACGAACATCCTTATGGCTATGACATATCATTAATTTAGTGACTGCGACAAACTTGTACACACTTCTCAACCTTGGTGACACTGGATTGGTGGATAAACTAAAGAAGGGTTGAAACCACACTGAACCATGTCCAGCGAAGAGCATCTAATTTGTAAAAATTACCGTCCGAACTTCGTGCTCGTTGAAAAATTCCGATGGCGGTCGATGTTTTATATTCAGAACACAGTTGGCACATGTTTCTATCCGTAATGAACACCGCAGGGGTGGAAGAAAGGCTGAAAAAGAAAGCTTACTATTCTTCCGAGGCAGTTCGCATGAGTAGCCTGATAGATGTATCTACTCGACAATTCCTGACGAAATACCGAAATATATTGAGGGCATTGAACTGGCTCACGTAATACCCATGGAAATCGCTCCAATCAATTGTTTCTATTGTTTTTGATGGGAGCACTTTGAAGACACAGTTCACGATAATTTTGGCGAATCTAATTTGTAACTATTAGGTTGTTCGGAAAGGAATGCGCGTTTGAGTTCGAAAAAAAAATTTTTATCATATAAACGAAACTAAACAAGATCAATTCGAAAGGTACTCTCTATTACTATCAATGACTTGTTGCCTACATTTACGCAAAGAATGGATTCTTCTTCTGAAGAACTCGGCCGGCTGCAGCTCAAAGTAGTTGGACACCCTGTGTTGGACTTTTTCGCGGTTTTGGAATTTTCTCTCGGCCAAGGAGTGCTGCATTGACCGGAACAAATGGTAATCGGATGGTGCGAGATCTGGACTGTAGGGCGGATGAGGCAGGAATTCCCAACCCCTATTCCTCAATTTTTTTCCAAGGTGGTTTTCGCAACATGTGGACGAGCGTTGCCGAGGAGGAATTTTGTCGACGTCGTTTCGACACCTCGACGACGCAGTGCTTAATCCACGCGGTTCAGATAATCTTCGTAAGCATCCGCCGTAACCGTTTAACCCGAATTCAGGACTTCAAACCACACTCAACCTTTGCTGTTCCACCAAACGCAGAGCATCACCTTTCTGCCGTGTATATCCGGTTTAGAGTGTTTTGGAGTGTCACCGGCGTCTAACCACTGTCTTTTTCGTGTTGTGTTTTCGAAGCAGATCATTTATCGTCTAATGTAATAATAGAGTTGAAAAAACCGCTGAACTTGGAGCGATGAAGAAGAATCCAGCTATCGCCACTTGTGTTGCCTGGTTTGCGTCGCTCAGCTGGTGCGGTACCCTTTTTCCGCACCTGTTCGTCTTGCCAATTGCCAGCAAATGCTCATGGATGGTAGAGTTTGAGCAGCCAACATGTGTTCACAGTTCTCGGGTGGTTTGGTGTGGATCAAATTTAATGACGGTCTTCAACACTTGGTTATCGACGAATTGAGGCCGACTTTCTTTCTTTCTTAGCTTTCTTACCGTTTTTGAAACGCTGATACCATCGTCGACACTGGCTTTCTGACAGGGCTTCTTCACCGTATACTTCAGATATGGCACGATGGGATTCAGCAGTTGATTTTCCTTGCTTGAAATTGTACCACATGGAAGCCCGCAAAAGGAATTTTTCGGTCAGGCACCTTTCAAACTTTTTTTCCTAGAAAAAACAAAGTAGACATAGCCAAAAATATATCAAAAGATGCGCAATGAAAATCTCTCTCTAACAGATGAAACCGTTTTGAAAACTCTCCTATAGTAGGGGAAAAATGAATGGACAAATTCAACGCGCATTCCTTTCCGAACAACCTAAGAGTAATGGGAGTGATAGTGCAAAATAGTGCAAAAGTGGCGAAGAGAACGCGAGAATCGGCTTATAAAAGGAAACATAAGATTTTGAAAAAAGGGTAAAATTGGGGGTTGGACGCGAATGTGACCATAAAAGCTACATGGGGGGGGGGGGGGAGGTTGGTATTTGGACAAGATGTTCAACTATGCCTGCGTGCAAGGTGTGGGTCCCGATGAGAATGGCACAACCCTACAGCTTTCACAACACTTTGCCGTTCGCCTCAGGCATGTACGTCGATTAATTGTAAGCCAGTTGTGGGGCCCCTATTTCGTTCTCCCTAACACATTGTCGACTCAACAGCTTCTCGTAGGGTGGTAATCCTGGGGGTCACAGGTTCACCTACGGGGGGTAATTTCAGAAGCCATTTTCAATGTTGACTGCGAATCCGAAAAAGCTAAAATAGTATACCACAATGCTTTTCCGTACAGGTTGTTACGATGGAACCGTTTATTTGGCCGAAGTTTCGACTAACTCGCTGTCTTCAGAGACCTGAATTTATTGGAGCTCGTGATCTGAGGCTTACCCGAGAAAGCGCCCGAAGCGCTAGACCAGTTGCAACAAAAAACCCGAAACTCGAACGCCTAAACATCCCAACAAAGAAACGAAACTCGTGCGGTCCCACCAGCGTTGTCGTCCCACTCTATTTCGTGAACAACAAGGGACCAATAAGACGCCACCGTCGTTAGATAAAGCTACACGGCGGTTTCGAAACCCACAAAAAGGAATGGATAGCAGGAGTTCACCTGTTACAACAATGCAATCATTTCGGTTGTTCAGCTGAAGGCTCCTCTCACAGATGTACAGCCCTTTCAATATCTTTCTAGCACTGATCTCATTCTCGTTGGTTGGGTTTTTGCATTCGATACCGAAATCTTTGCCCTGCTGAACCTCTAGTCGATGCCTCCCAAGTGACGTGAGCAGCCTTCCTCGCCTTTTATCCGCTAGGTGTTTTTTAACGCGTATGCCCAGCATCCTTACCGTTTCACCAATATGTATTTCGTCACAGGCTTACACTGAAGTTGGTATCCAGTCCCTCACTGTGTACGATCTCCATTCCTTCCAAACGGACAAACAACGCTGTTATCTGTCGTACACACATGATCATAGTTTTTTCCGGTTCAGAATACGTTTAATATTGTTTGTTGGTACATTCATCGAGACAACATCATTAGCCAAATCCGCTCGTGCAATGTACTGCCTTTCTGTGCCCACCTTGTCTTGTATAAATGGAAGTCGCAAATGCACTATATTCTCATGATTTCTCCTTTAAGCCTGACTTTTTGTGCTTTGTCCCATAGCTATTAAGGTTTGCAATCTCAGATACTAGCTTACGTGACTCCTCCCGTTTCACTTCACCTTTACGCACTCCTGTAGCTGTTCTGTACATGTTACAAACTAGTGCACGTTTCACAGCCTCGGGGTGAGCAGAGTTTGAGTCGAGTAGGATCTACTAATATTACATAACCAGGAAGAATCATATATGGAAGAACAGTTTCCTCTGATATATGTAAATACACTTATGCTAGAAAAAACGCATTTGGATGAAAGAAATAGCAACTACTTAGACCTGAATATCAGTATAATCAAAGAAAGAGTAAAAGTCAAACTATATATCACAGTGATACTGATCTCTACTTTATATCGCGCTAAACAGTGTGTTTGTGTGTGTAGGTGTGTGTTTGACCTGAAATTCAGAACTTTTGTTCCCGTAGACCTGGAGAGTTAAAATTTGGTAGGAGCACCGTGGATGAGAATATCATGGCAGGTGGTTGGACCACCTACAGGAAGCGGGGCGTGCGCGATAGAAATTTTGGGTCGCAAATTCATAACTCCTGTTAACGTGGACCTAGAGCGTTGAAATTTGGTAGGAGTACAGACGACAGGCTGGGCGTACTCGCGGCAGGTGTCAGGACCGGACTCCGCCTACAGGGTGCGGAGCGTGCGCGAAATAAATGGTTGAGCGGGAATTCATAACTCTTGCCCCGTCGACCTGAAGAGTTCAAGTTTTTTAGGATAACAGCTTTTCGAATTAACAGTGGAAGACGGCATTTCATTAAGTGGTGTACGATATAATGAGATCGTAGGTAGTCGGTGGCAAGAACCGATAATAACTGATAAAAAAAGCTAAGGTGTCCAATAGAGCAAGAGCCACCTATCGATCAAAATGCCATCTCCCTTTACAGCAAGTTTTTTCGTATTCCTCCAAATTCTTGGTAAGAGTTGTGAAAGTCTCAAGCCCGCCTACCTCAGCTAACAGCTTATGCCATGCTCACTATGAGAGCCTGAGATCCATTCCCTTGATAGTCTATATGCCTTTTATTCTGCATCCTATTACGTTATTTTTACAGAGCAGTAAGTTGATCGCCTCCTTCTAATGTTTGGTCATTTTAACTGTGATTAAGGAAGTTTTGTCAGCTATATAGGCTCTGTTGCTCTTCTTTTATGTAGCTCCATCAAACCCAAAGTTCATAAAGCTAACTTCGATCCGTTGCCGTGCATGAAATAGCATGCGATGATCCTTGATGAACAATCAACTACCATGGATTCAGTTGTGATTCGCCTGACTTGGGAATGCAAAGTACAGCTTGGAGTTCAAAGGAGCTTGAAATGGAAGAAGCAGTTTGTGCTAACGCTTAGGCTGCCCCGTTGTCCTCGTTTGTACTGCAGTGACATCTGGTTTTTAAATAATTTCTATCACTGATACAAGTGTGGTTGGCACTCGCCTATTTACGGGACGAAGTTTGAAGATCGCCTGCGGTCAACATGCCATTCACCGGTAATCCTACTCTATTCCACGGCTTTTCTGTCGGTTGGCAAGCATCTCAAAACAGAGCAAGCTTACAACGAGGATGAAAACACTGTTATTCATCATGACTCCCAATTCATGGGCTCATCGCAGAGCGTCATTTTGATCGTAACTGATTAGTCAGGAAAGATTGTTCAGAAGCTGAGGATTCGGAGCGGCTTCATGTTTTCATTTTCCCTCTTGGGACCAGCTGCAACCCAGCTGCCCTCGAAAAAGGTTTCCCAACCAAATAGCCTGTCAAGGTTCCCACATGAGCACTTTATGTCATAACCGCCCGCGCTGCTACTCCTCACTGAGTCTTTGCTTACCTTTCAGTCCAGTTTCCGTCATTTGTTCTCCGGCTATACACCGGAATATTTTATGCTTGCACGTGGTCTCACCATGGTAAATCAAGAAAGAACAAAACTGAGCAAATGCTTGAAATTGAAAGATTATGTCATATAATAGTTGGAAAATCATGAAAAATAATAATAAAATTAAGAAAAATCAAGCAGTTCGGTAGGAAATATTCAAAGCATAGAATCGATAAACTGAAAAGTTGAAATTACCTGTGTCATTATTAGTAATGCTAACGCTAATTGTTTTGCCGACGTCGGGTAGAGCAACAACGTGTTCCCGTTTTTCTGATGCCGTCAAGAAACCGGTGGAGGCATCAAGTATCTCAAAAACGCCGGCACCACAAATGGGAACGTCGTCAACTGAAAACTCGAATTTTAGCAAGCTTTCTAACTAACTCTTCACCCAAGTGTATTTATTTTCTTAATCAGAGCAGTGTCCTGCAGTTATCAGATCATTCCTGGTCTTGCGATCAGGCGGGCACCACCCTTACACACCAGTAAGGGGATGATTACTAGTTTGAGCCTTTGCTGTCAATCCGTTATTAGAGCTGTAGGTAATCCTTCTTTGGAACAGTTTGGGAATACAACGACTTAGTAAGCAAAGGCGATAGCAAAAGTTGGGCTTTCTTTACAAGGCACTACATTTACAGAAATGTCAGGAGCTAAGAGAAAAAAAACCGAATTATCTTGACCCTGAGATTAAAAAACTGCTCTGAAGTTCTGCATGCAAGAAGCATGTAGGAAAAATAAAATGATTCTTTATTGTATAATGATTTATTTTGTTCCCTTCAACTCCTATCTATAGGAACGACTAGTTCACGAAATTCTCTCGGTGCTCGTTGTACCTTAGTTATCCTTCCCTAAAATTTATCTCCAACAAAAACTGGCCGCCATGAGAGCTGGGCACTATTTGGCTTTGCCGGGTGTTTTCCCGGTTATTCATAGTGTTTGCTAATTGAGCTGACAGTTGAAGGAACGAAAGCTCCGAAAAAGCCTCCAGCCACCTAGCATGAGCCTCCAATCTCAGCAGTTTCTGATGATAGGAATGGTTTTACTCCGCAGAAATAGATGACTGATGAACCAATTGGAACTCTTGCATACAGTGCCATCGGAATAACTCCTTCAGAAATCAAATACATTGTTGAAGAGTTGGTTTCGTGTGTGAGAACAAAAAAGTAGAAAGTCACTCATATTCTCTTCATTTCTAACTCCACTCCACTCCGAACGTCGTTCAGCCTTCTAAGATCCGGGAGAAATGCTCAAATGTTGCTCAAGTATGTGGGCAGAACCCTGTGGAGCTTCAATAAGCTTGTCTAACAACTCAGCTTCCGCTTCCTATATTAATTCCCTCCCATGGCAGAGCTTCTGTCGTCGATCCTTCCAACTACTCGAATCCCCTACGCAAACATATGCATGCGTGCAGCACGCGCAGCCAAGGGCATGGCAAACAATGACACATTTTTAATAAAGTCAAATGAAATGACTCGATTCAATGTGGAACAATTTTGAGAGGGCATGACGTGATTATCACTGCACATGCAGCTTACCCACTCATTTTTAGTTGACTTCCATTTCTTTTTGTTACTACAGGGTTTTTTTCTGAAGTCTCAGATCAGCATGGACCCGCATAGACTTCTTCTCATTAACGCCACAGTCATTGAGGGTCAGACCTCAACTGCTCAGCGCTACTTTCGCTTCAAGTTAGCAGAATAACCGAGGGAAAGCAAGCAAAAAAGCGGAATGCGGAAGCGTCCCGACCGCCGAGAATGTTTCAGAAGATGAACAAATACTCTAAGAGTTTCAAGGAGAGATTTCACATCACATATATGTAGCTTATAACACCACATATTTAGGGCCTACAACTACACCTTTGAAAAAGTCGCATTACAGTTGGGTGTTTAACACCCGAGGAAGTGAAAGGAGAGCTCGAGGCAGAGATGAACATAGACGCCTGAATGCGGAAGAGTACCTTTTTGTCCAGCTATGTAGGAATAGGACAGAACTAAACGTGAGTGCTGATTTAATTGTTGGTTTGATTAATTTAATTTAATTTTTTGAGTAGTGCTTGGAGTCAAGAAAATCAAGACTTCGCATGATCAGATTGAAATCGCTTCACCGCTGGCTTTGTTGCTGTTGTGTAGCCAATAAAAACCGTGAAAAGATTATAGTACAAAGTTATTGCGATAATCATCATATAGAGCAGAAGTTGTGAGGAGAATCATGCTGATGTGAAAATAAATGCAAAAACTGCAAAAAAAAAGTTAGACTGCAGTAACTTCCACGTACGCCTTCTCATGGAACCTCCTGCCGTGGGGGTCATGGAGTTCAGTGGGGTAGTGGAGACGTATGGACGGATGTTCGCAAATTCTTACGATCTTCCAACCTCTGAACAAGCGATTCCGCCAAAACGTCAGCCTAAGGCTTATATATAAACTCGTTCAAAGCCAAAAAAATAAGTCAGCAATACTAGACTGCAGTATCAGCAGTATGATAAAGTCGACGGACAAGCTGGTCTCTACTAGTCATTCTATAGACAGAACATGCATTCAGAAGCATCACAATTTCAGGTGGAAATCGGATGCGCAGCGCACCCCGAAAAGTAGTGCCTAGCGTAATGACCTTCAGTGTGTATAAATGAGAGTAGGTGATTCCTAAGCTTTCTTGCTACAGTACTTAATAACCATTTCATCGAGGAAGATGGCACTATCTACTACAATACCGCAACCTGCACATTTCTCTTCTGGTAGTATTAGGGCATAAAACAGGTATGACAGATTTCTGATAAGGAGGAATTCTGGTGGCTCCCATCTTCACTATCATTCTGCATGCAACCACTCTCAAAAAAAGCAATGATCCTTGAAAAATAACTGAACTGTTGTGTATATCTCACTATTCACAGAGGCAACAATATTTATTTCAATTGGTGACTTTATCGAACACGGTCTCGGAAAGAGAAAAGGTAGACCACCTCTGTTTCAAAGGAAGTGGTCCTTATAGGAAATGGTACCCCTATGGAAATGGATTGATTACCTACTGTATCTGACGCATCATGTTTCATTCTCCTCACTTCGTACTTCCCACCCACGTTATGTTCCGAAATTTGCTTTCAAATCTAACCAACCAATCACATTACATCTTAAGACTTACTCCTAAACTTGATCACTCACACACGTCCCAATACTTACATACTTCCCAATCCACCTACCCATCCACATTACCTCCAGGAATGCCTCCAATTTTATTGGATAAACAGATAGCTGTTAGCTTGCTCATACCATGTGTGACCCTGCTATAATATTGCCAATCCACGAAAGCTGAAGATCCATTTTTATGATTGGATCTTGAGACCCTGCTGCTTATTCATCTCGAACATCATACTATGAGGGCGAGGTGGTGCAGTGGCAAGTGCAGTGGTCCGCCGTCGAATTTTGGATCAATACTCGCCCAGGCCAACCAAGCTTTCCACCAGTCCGGGGTCGGTCAAATCTTCGGTTTGGGGGAATGAAATCACTGACTTGTTCATGGGCTGACCACCAGTCATTATCAGGACAGGCCACGCACGCATCTCATCGCATCCAAATCCGAATGGAAGTCGAATGCGGGTGCATCCTAATAAATGGGATCGATCATTGACGGAACTTTATTCTCCATCATAAAGTTTAATCATGTTCATAAGTTTTATGGTGAACTGCTCTCGAAATGCCCAGGCTTTGCAGTATCTCGTCAGTGAACCAATACAGCAGTCAGTAGAATGGGAAGTCTCTCCCTTGTGAATTCCATATGCGTTTGGGCTCCTCTTCAACTGCCCGCTTCACATTTTACAGAAGACAAATTTGTATCTCACCATCAGATCACATCAATGGCTTGGTTTTTCTATATGTTTTACAATATACACGTTTCTTCCTCCCTGCAAACAAATCTACAACAAAACATGTAGTCACACTTCTCACATTTCCGATGTTCTAACAAAAAACGATACATGGTAGAGTATAAATCAGCTTATAAAACATATAAACATTCATCAGTAAAAGACACTGCAGCCCTTTCCTGCCCCCATTGAGCAAAACACACTGTCTTGACTGGAAACATACAGAATAGTTTCACTGGAAAGATGTTCAATTGTTGTTCATAGTAGCCTTCCTTATCCAAGTGTACCGAGCGCTCAGAAGGGGATGACCTCTCTAACTGGCTTCCCTGCGTTCATAAATCTGCTGTTGACACTTCTTAATTAAGGTTTACGATTGCACACCATCACCAAGGGCTACTATTCAAAATCTGCTCTGGATCCAAATCACCTACTGCATCATCGGTGTTGGTTCCCGTCCACGTACAGAGTTCTCAGATGTTCTAAGAGCCTTATCCTATGTGCTTTCACTTTTGACAGTAATATTTCACTTTTTTACATCTTGTATTGGCTCATTTCTGCGACATGTTTCTCATAGATTCGAGGGCCATGCTATTTATCGTGGATGTGTGTCGTGATCTCAGTTCTATGTTCACATTACCATCCCCACAAATGCAAAATCGGATAAAGGATAAAAGGATAAAGTTTTTGGCGTTAATCAATCCCGTCTGAGGGATGCGCCCCCGCACTCGACTTCCATTCAGAATCGTAGTGGCGTAATGAGTGCGTATGTGGCCTATACAATGACTTGCGGTGGCCAGCCGATGTACAAGTCAGTGCTTTTATCCTCCCAGACGAGTCTGGTACCAATTCACCGACCCCGGAGGGATGGAAGGCTTGGTTGGCCCAGGCGGGCATCGATCCGGGATTCGAACCCCTGACCGTGCGTGTGATATAGTGCGCCACTTGCCACTACACCACCTCCGCCCTTTTAAAATCGGATACGTTGTGCTAAAAATATATAAGACTCAGTGAGAGGTAGTTCTTCGAAAATGCACTCCAATGATTTTCAGGAAAGACAGTTGAGAAAAGGGTTGTTCTAGTGACGAGTTCCCGACCTACCCGAGAGCGAGAGCTCGTGGTTTTTGGCGATACAAGTGTCTGTAGTTCAATAACACCCTCGAACACACCCTTTCATGGGTGAGCAGTCGTGAGTTCAAACAATGCACAACACACGCACTATGCATATATGTACGTATCACATTTCACTGAGACTACACAGGCAGCTATGTAAAGATATGACTGCATACTGATACACGTGTATGGTAGGTAAGGGCAAGTAAGGGCATTACGGACCAAATTTTGAGGGTAGAACAGCAATTTCCTTGTTGAGGCGAAAACGAGCTACTCTGCTGTGTTTGATTGATGAAACTTTGAAGTATGGAAGTACGATAGGACGGTTTCTTTCGAATTTGATTGCGGTGAGGAGAAAGAATGTCTATCGTCGCGTAGAGTATAATAACTAGGTTATCGGTGGCCTCAGATATAACACTTCTTATCTTATAAGATCATCAGTGAAGCTTACAACACTTCTTCAGCCGAATTTGTTAGGTTTTGGGCTAGTACATAGTTCTAGCACTTTCCGAGGTTAAATACCAAATTCCATTTCAAAGAAATATCAATACTTCTGAGAGAAAGGAGAGTTTCTCCTCCTTTTCCAACTTTAATGGATGGAATCGATCTGTGAAGTTACTCGTCCAAACATCTCAACATGCTACTAGAACTTCGAGATCAACTTAATCTATGGTGTTCAGGCTCGTATTGAGTTGTGTTAATGAAGTAATTTACTAATTACACGCAATTCGATCAAAAACTGCTCATAATTCTCTTGGGATTAATCGCTACAAAGAAGGAAAAATCCGCATTCTACTTCTATCTATATAGTTTACTTCGATTTACTCTATTTTTATCCCTTACTGAATTTTGGTAGCATTCCGCTTTGTACAGGTTCAATCTGGACTGAATGGCGCAGGGGCTGGAAGTTAATCAAAAGCAAAAGAAAAAGCAAAGCACATCCAAGCTCATAAAATGTAAAACGGATCCATTGCATACATTGTATACATCGGAATTACGGCTTGATTTCGCCTTGCCTTCTGTATAATCACGGAACATTGTTGTACCTTAGAGCTTTACTTCGCTGAACCCCATGGGTGGATTCCCGAATGGTTTTGAGTGCTTTCGGAATCTTACTGACCCAGAAAGAATCCTGGATCGGTTTCCTGGGAACGCTTTACACATTTGAGTTTTCCTCAACAAATCCACAGATTTTTTTCCCGCTGTCTGAGACTAGACAACGAGTTCAACGGTCAGGACGTTCATGGCAACACCTCTTAGTGTCACACACTTGTTAGAAAGTACAATCAGAAGAAATTAAGCATTGAGAACGTCCAAAATGACAGAATCGGAGAGTCACGTAGAAATTTGACACAAAATTTGCGAGGGAACTTTCCCATTCACATTTATGCGCGCCCATTACTTCATTCATTAGTAAAGAGGCCCTTTCTCATAACTGCGGCCAGCGAGTGGAGAGGCGAAAATCTGTCCTCCTAGGAATCTAAGGGGTGTTGGAGTGTGTTTTCCTCTTACAATCATCTTAAACCTTGGACGTCAATTTTGTCAGCGATAATAAGAAGATGACTAGCGTGAGGCGTTTGATACCATTAAGTTCTTATGAGCGTTTGATAAAGGACAGCCTCTTGAGCTTGAGCTCACATGGGTGCTGGCCCAAAGACAAACACACCTTGAAGTCAAGCAAGTAAACACGGCAGCCGGGTGCAGCCGACGTTTGTTGCAAGCCGATCGGACTTGTGCCGAACTCGGAAAACGGAAATGTTTGGGAATTCAAGAAACAACGGCATCGAGAGAGTCGACGACAAAAAACGTGATATTCAAATGTGTTTACTAATCCCATCAACAACGGATAAGTCCAGTACGTCACAGCGCATGTATTAGAACCTCATGCTCATCCAACAACGGCAAGGTGAACATCGATTTCAGGAGAATAGTTCGAAAAATAAATATGTAGGATGAGCTTTGCCTATCGTGACTTACAATCGAGAAAATTCTTCTTCACGTGTGTAAAAAAACGATCAGAATTTAGTTGCAAACTATACTCTGCTAACGATTGGAAGCGTTTTTTTCTGGAATTTTCTTGAATACGGACCGCCCTCCTCTCCAAATCGTACCACCCTAGTCACCTTTCTATTCTATAAAACTGTTGTGACTTCGGGGTCATGACATAGCCATGGCAAAGCCATTCGCGTTTAATGACAAATTTCTTTCCAACGAAATAGAGATACATCCTATCTTCATATATCCTATGATATTCATTCCTCCATCAAGCTTCCCAATTCACCGGTCAGGTTTCCGTAAGAATCGTTGTCCCACCATCAACGCTCGAACAGTGCCCAGCAAGAAGCGATGGGGGGCAGTTTCGACAGGTAATACTATAGTTCACTCTCATCATTCTTTGCTGCTGTTATCATGACATTCTAAGTGGCACTCTCGATTGTTGTTCAGTTGACGGAAGGTTGTCAATATGACCACTTTCTGCTCACTAGCAACACGCTACTAATTGTAAGCAGAATAGGTGAATATGGCGAAAAATGGAAAATACAGTAAATGTGCATTACACTACAGGAGCAATAAGATCTTCAGACGGTCTGCCCATGCCTGGACAGTGCACCATTTGCCGTTGCTCGATTCGACCTCAAAAAAGACGTGCCTTCCCGGTTCCATGGAAGCAAGATCGGCAATCACCCGAAACATCAAGGTATCGTATATATGTAATGATACGGTCATAGGCTTTGTAGTAGAATTACCCGGATAATTAAGCGGCCACGGAGTGGAACCAGGGAAAAGCGTCGCCAAGGTAGCTTGTTAGTTTGGTCCCACTCCATGGCACTTGAAGCGTACCGACAATGAGTATCGTGCCAAAACTAGCCTCCGACAAAGTGTAAACAAGTATTCAGGAAGGCTTTTAACGTTTAATGTCAATTGATTCGGAAGTATGGTTGAAGGGAGGCAGGATTAGACGGGATCCATTGTCCTCATAAGAAAGATGTCAGTTTCCATTGAGAATATCTTATCGGTATAGGTAATTGTACATGTGAATGGTCGTCCGACTATATCATGGACTACAAATATCATGGACAAATTCCGATGGACGGGAATTTCATAGGTACGTACTGCAGAAGCAGTTTTCAAGAGAATGCTCGGGGTGTAGACGGCATGGGATGGATAGGAATAAAGTGATTCAATAGGACAGTACTGAATTCCACTCAGATCCTTATCACCTACTCAAAGGTGAAGTACACCTATGCAGTGTTCAACTACTAGCAAAAAAAGTTGCAAATAAGGCGAAGACCACAACTGTTCCAAAGAAGGATTACTGCGCAAAACGACAATTCCTATGAACATAAAAGCGTAAAGCCAGCGAAGTTTAAAAATCGATAGAATTAAAAATGGAAACTCACTAGCTTCCACTAAAGGAACTGCCAACAGAACCAGATATATCATTGTTTGCATGAGTCAAATGCAGGAAGCATTGACGATGAGAATGGTTGGCGAGTGGGCGGAACCACTCACCCGGTCAGGTAGTGTTCAGCTCAATGACAGCGCAGAGAAAGGCAGACCCTGTGAGTGTAGGGGGAGTGATGAACGAGCAGGCTTGGAAAGGTGAGAGATCATTGCGAGTATTGGGATAATGATACGTAGCTGAGGCTGTATTACCTAGGATCGATGTGGATTAACGCCACGACTAACTACCTTTCATCATGCAGGTTCCCTTAATTTTTTTTACTGATTCGACTACATAATACATCACAATGAAGCCAATTGGTGCTCAGTCCCAAGCACCATTCAAAAATAAAAACAGAGGAGTCCCACCAACTTCTTTTGGGAGCACGATACATACCTTCGCATTTTGGTGAAATGAGCGGTGCTGACGTCAGTTGTAGTGGAAGTGGAAGAACTAAACAGGATTGGAGTCATGGAATCTGAACGAGCATCACAGTTGAGCTACTCGTGGCCATGTAGAGCCATCCAATTAAGATATTCCTCCGAGATACGAAAAGAGATTAAGCTTGGTCTCACCAACCAGGCAGAGACAAGCCGTCTTAAGATCATTTTCCTTGAAGTCACACTTCACGAAAACCTCGAAGTACCTAGTTCCAAACGAGTAATGGAAGGGATTGTCCAGAATAAAGCAAAAGTGTAAAAGAAAAAGCGAAAATCGGAAAACAAGAGAGATATGATGCTCAGAAAATCAGCAAAATTGGATGAGAATGTGAGCTTAAAAGCTGCATGGGAGGGGTATTCAGACGAGCTGTTCAACTTTCACGCCCCACTGCATACAGCTGACTGCAGTAAGTTGCCAGCGTACAAGTTGTGGGTCCCGGCGCGTATGGTGCAACCTCTACAGCTCTTACAACCCTTGGATTTCGTCTGCCTTGGGTGTGAGCGTCGGCTAAGAAGCAGGTTTTTGAACCACTGTGAACCCTATGTTGGTGGCTTTTCGACCCTACAGCGTCCCTCAGGCTATCCTTGCTAGTCAAAGGTTCACTCAAAGGAACAATCTCAGAAACCAATCGAATGTCAGATGCCCGAAAAAATAAATTTTTTCTTATCAAGCATTGTTGAATTTGCTGAATACAGAAGCCCACCCAATCAAATCAGTGCGCAATGCCTTGATGTCCGTTAGACCCTCTTTTCAAATGAATGCTCTTCCAAAATCACAACATTTCACAAAACGCCCCTAATCAACTGTGCACTCTTTTTTTTCCTTTTTTTTTGCACGAGTGCACATTAACTGAAAGTTTGACCCAAGGCAGAGTCTTCCACTTCAACATATGAGCATCCGATTCCTGCTCAAACATCTTTGTACAGCTTTGGAAGTTAAAGGCACCGTTCGCGATGATTCAATGGGCGGGTGCGACGATGACGAGTCCGCCTCTCATTCGATGTCACGTCAGACAGTCAGACGTGGCGTCGAATGAGAGGCGGACACGTCATCGACACACCCGCCCATTGAATCATCGCGAACGGTGCCTTTAAGTGATAGCCACATAAAAAAGCTTCCAAGTTATAGAACGTGTTATCACTACCGAGGAAAACATGTAACGAGAGAACATAGCTATAACTTATAAGCTGCTAAGGCTATTCAAAAATAAGCTGTAACAAGCTTATATTTGAGTAGCCTCACGTGGTCTCACCTTCCTCAAACGGAGGCACGCTGGCACCAATTCGACTTCATACAGTATCCTCATGTACATATATACAATTTAGGGTGTATGTTGTTTGGCACTGCTCCTCGCATCCGACTTGCCATTAGGAAGCATAAGCTTTCAATTGCCTCCAAGGCGCCGTACGTATATTCGACGCGGTTTCTGGGCTGGACAACTCGTCCAGGTGTTCCAAACTTCTGACCATCCGACCAACTGTCCATCCAGCAGATGTACGCAACATAGTTCTACACGCTGTCGGTTAGAGGTACCGGTGGTAGCTCGTCGCACTATCGTACGTTTATCATGGCTCTGTTGGGGATGTTTGCATGAAGGCTATTCACCACGATCTTGTGATAATCCATCGTGTCGTCTGTGTAGAGGAGAACACCAGGAGCTCCTGTGTACTACGTCAGCTCGTGATAGTCTTGGACCTCGTAGAGACTATCACAGGGAAAGTGATCGCTACAACAATCGTTCGCTCAGTCGTTATTCATCACGAAGTCCATTTAGTGAGCGTAGAAGAGATCGCAGTTCATCTTGGAGCAATAGGTCTCGTTCGTATTCTCCTGCAGCGTCATAACCCCCGCAGAGGTTACGAGTCGGGTCGATATTCTCGATCGCATCTCCCCATCGCTAGTAGTTCCGCCTCGCTCATGATGCTGAGGGCAAGGCTCCTAACGGCAACACAGGGCAGTATGAAGAATTCATCTTGTTCTTCGATTCCGGGGCACAGAAAAGTTTTATAACAACAATTTTAGCGTAACGTCCAGGGCTCACTGTTGTCGACAAACAACTTCGTACATTTCTCACCTATGGTGGTCACTCAACATCAGAACTGTCAGGTGTTGCCGATCTCACACTCGTAGATCTGCAAGGCGGAGGGTTTACCATCGAGCTCGTTATAAAACATAGGGTTTCCTCGGTACAGCCTCCATCGCATTTGTCATTAAAGGATGTTGTCTTCATACAACACCATGGATTCACGCTACCATCATGTCGGTCTAAGTCAGTCATACCCGATATCCTTATTGGTATTGACTATCTCTGGGACATTCTTTCGCTGGACCCACCCATTTGCCTGCCATCAGGCATGGTCGTCTGTCATGGTTGGGCACGGTCGTATCAGGCGATTCGATTTTTCAGTCAGGCTTCCGCAAAGCCCAGCCTCCTTCGACACAGTCACAGTGAGCAAGTACCAAGATGGCAGTGAAGTTGAACGTCTGTGGTCATTAGAACCGCTCGTCATGACCGCTCCGCTAATCACGACCCCTCTGCAGACAGTAAACTCAAAGAGTGTCTTATACAAGAATTCAACAAAACATCGGAATTCACTGACGGTGTTCTTTATGTTCGGCTCTTTGTAACCAGGTCACTATAGACTAGAAGATAACGAAGAGTTAGCGTATTGTCGTTTGTTGAACCAATTCTAGCGCCCTAATCAGTCACCTGACATTTGGCGGAAATACGTCAAGACAATTGAAGAACATGTTACTGCAGGGTTCGTAGGAGACGTTGGTGAATACATCTTCGACGACTCACGCGTTTACTATAATCCGCATCCAGCGATCTTCAAGAAGTCCTCTTCAACAACGAAACTACGCATTGTCTCTGACGCCTTTTCCAAGCGCAAAAGGGCATGCAGCCTAAATGACTGCCACTATCAACGCTTTTGCCAGAATTAGTCGGCATTTTGCTCCGTGCACTTCTTCAGCCATTCCTTCTTGTGGCCGTCGTAGAAAAGGCATTTCATCAGGATCGACTGCATCGTACAAAACGAGATGCCACTCGCTTCTTGTTGCTCAAGAACACGTCCTAACCTCCATCTCCTACTAATCTGCGCATTTTTCGGTATACTAGAATACCATTCGGAGTTAATGCATCACCATTTTTACTCGATGGTGCAATCATATTGTACCTCCAACGAGAAAAGCTTCCAATAACCCATGAGATTTCACTTAAAATTTGCGTGGATAACGATGTTTTGTGTGCCACATCCAGAAGAGAAGCACTCAATAAGTATAAACTTCCTGAAGCTATTTTTAAAATCATGCACATGAACTTGAGAGAGTTCCTGTGCAATTCCTTATAGGTCAAAGCGGCAATAATAGCACATAATCGTACACTTAATCCTTCTAACGTAAAAGTGTTAGGCATTCGTTGGCTCTATGAAAGAGACGAAGCTGTCATTCAAATAAGGGTATCGCATATTCCAGTCCAGAATAAGCGTACTATCTTACGCGCCCACGTACGATCCTCTGTGATTGCTCACCCCATTCTTGGCCTCTATAAAGGTCTTCATACAGGATCTTTGGATCCTGAACTTGGGGTGGGATACTTCCTTAGGGCAGACGGATTTACGGCATTGGAAGCAGTTGTTGTCGGACTTGGAATATCCGCTATCAGCAACTCGCCGCATAGTTATGCTAACAAAATTAACTTCTAAAAGCTTAGAGTTATGAATATTTGGAGAAGCGTCTAAACGTATTCACGCATGTTGTGCATATTTAGTTTGTCGCGTACCCGGGACAGTACAGTCCAATTTTCTTATGGCAAAATCTTACCTTAATAGTCCCAAACCAATGACTATACGGAGCTTCTAGCAGTTCTTATCGGCATTCATTTGGCACAGTTTCTCGTGAAACATTTAAATCTTACCTTTGACCTTATACGTATATTCTCGGACTTATTAATTGCATTGCACTGGATATATGCAGTGAAGCCTTACAAGGTCTTCATTCAGAATCGTGTAGATACTATTCGTCGTATTATTGCGGAGTTTGAGGGTCAAAATATTAGTCAAGCTCCACTACGCAGCTTTCGGAAGTAATTCTGCCGACTGTGCAGCTTCCGAAAATAATTCTGCTGACTGTGCAGCTCGCGGCCTGGCAACGAAAGTGCCAGAAAACACAGTTGGTGAACCGATCCTCAATTCCTTCATGATCTACCAGATCAATGGGTGAATGCACATATTGATTTCAGTATACCTCCACAAGGTGAAGAGATGCAGTTAAAATATGAGGAAGCGCGGGTGCGCTCCGTTGCGCGTGTCCGTGAAAACTCGGTCACGCCGCAGTCGTCGCACGCTGCGCATCAGCCCGCGATTATTGCATGTCGCAGTTGTCAGTGGGGCATACGATTTGCGCTAGGTCTACGGCAGTGATTCTAGGATAGTGCGAAAAAGGATCACCCACTCTCATTTTTTCTCTTTCTTATTCCTTTTCTTTTACGGTACGCCATAGTTTCGTACACTACATTTCTCGTTTTGTTTCTTTATTACATTTAGTTTCGACAACTTTTATCAATGATTCCAGATTATGGAAATTGTATTGTCTTGCCGTTCGGGCTCCTTTACGTGCTACAGTTCAAGAATGGTTTTTTATTTTTGTGACGTTTACTCTTTGATATATACTCAGGAACAATAGTTGTGTATTATGTGATGACATAATTAAGTTCATAGCAATATGCGGTGGTTTTATGTGGTTTAGACCAAATTTGTTAAGTTTACGTTTTTTACGTTACATACATTATTACTCATTTTTTGAAATTTTCACGTGCTCACTTAGTTTCGTCTTTTAGTCGTGTTCTTGTTTATATTTTACCTCGGTATTTCTTCCAGGTAATTTCAGGTTGCGTTGACTTAGAAGTTTATTCAATTTGTTCCATTACTTTTGCGTGCTTCGTATAAAATAATGGTTTTATCAGTATAAACGTATACATATAATAATTTTTGAAGCACATCTTCGGTTTAGTCTCTTCGTTTCCCAGTTCATTCATTCCACCAAGTTTCAACAATGGTTTCATATTATGGAAATCGTATTGTCTTGCCGTTCGGGCTCCTTTACGTGCTACACTTAAAGAATGGATGGTTATCCTTGTGACATTTATTCTTTGATTTATATTTGGGAACAATAATTATACAGTATGTGGTGAGATAATTAAATTCATGGCAAAATGCAGTGAAAAAATCTTTCTTATGTGGTTTAGATCAAATTTGTAATGTTAACAGGGTGATTGACGGACGCATTCTATGTTTGAGCCCAATGTGAGCAATAATCATTGGTCGGAATTAATTCGAGTCTTCCCTGGCCTTTTGTTTACCATAAAGCCCGCCATCTGCTTCAGGAACTATCTTAGTATTTTCTTCAATATTTTTCCAAAAGTCCTTAAAAAGTTCAATGTGGTAACAACAGTTGCAATTATTGTGATGGTTCTTATACATGTTTAGGATAGTTACATACGATACCTTGCTATGCCGTACAGAATGCTCAGGAGCGTTGTCCCGTCCTGTCTTGGATGATACACAGGAAAAAAGAAGAGAAGAAGCTGTGGTGATATTAACCAACTGCCTTTCTAACTTTTATTGTCATCATCTGTTACATTGAAGATTCTCTCAATAAACATTTCTCGATTATCTGCTTTTTAATTATTGACATAAACATGCTAATAAAAAATATTCGAAATGTAAGTGAAGAAGGTAGAGCGCCACTCAATTCGAACGATTCTCCTGAGGCCCACATCACAATACTGAAAGAGAGGATATACAACAAAGGAAATGGTAAGCGAGCACAATCCCAGTGGATAGTGCTTGGTTTCCAGCTTCTTCTTAGAAAACCAAAAGCCTTTCTGGTTTATGGTTACCTATTACTAAACAAGCTTCTCATGCTAAATTGAGAAACACAACCTTCATTGTTAAATTAGAAACACTGATATTATTTGTGCACGACAGTACCATTGCTGCCATGCCCGGATCATCGAACAGATCGTTTGATAGTGAGGTATTCTCGGGCGTGGAACTCGTGCATGACCATCGAGATCGCGCACATCGGTGGGGTAACTTCGCATTCCAGCGTGAGGGTAAAAGCTCCATGGTCATTACCAGTGTTCGTTATCAAATGAATGCCCATCTTTAGTTCAAGCGGCCACTTCGCATATGGACTCACTCGTCCGTATAAAAGTCTCTCTCAACTGGTTGACTGCTGAACTCTGCCAAACTGAGCTGTACTAACAATGGTTCTATGAATTACACAAGTTTGTTTAGACCACTAAGCATGTGTGCATAACGCGCATCCTTGGAAATATCTTGGCACACCGAAACACCCTTGAACGATCGTATTCTCGTGCATGTAAAGCATGAGCATATCTCACTTGATATACAATACGCGTCACCCTGTCCTGAGCGTTCTTTCTGGGTATGCACACATGAGGACGCAAGACAGGATTCCCCACAAGGTAATGTTCGTCCACGACCTGTAATATAATGTTCGCATAACTACCCACTCCAATAAGTATAAATCCTCGTACCGCTACGCTTATGGTCATCCGATTTTTGCTGCATACCGTGCAGCGGTAAACCACCTCGCCCTGCGTGGTAGTGCGCATGTGCTTAAACGGGTGTATGTCGTTTGGCGCGGCCCCTCGCACCCACCTTGCCATTGGGGCGCATGGGCTCGTTAATTGCCCCTTTGGCGCCGCCCATTCGACTCGGTTTGTGGGCTGGGCAACTCGTCCAGCTGATTCAACCTCCTGACAATGCTGGTCAGCCTACCAACTGCCCATCCAACGCCCGATCGATGACGCCGCTTTAATCAGACGCCGAATTGCGGACCTGCCTGCCTTCTGCTTGTTTCTACTGCATATTCTGCTATTTTTCGCCTTTTTTTTTGCTTCTTGAGTTTTTTGACCCTTTCCTGCTGTGGATACTGCTAAGTTACAATGAAGTAGAAGTATTATGTTCGTTTTAGAGCCTGATACTTACCACTTCAAAGTAATTTGCAGTACATATGATGTGTATGTATGGAGGGCTGATACTGTGGTAAGTGTTTTATCGTTGCTTCTTTTTGGAAAAACATTCGTTTGTCATAATATTTATTTGAATAAATTTCTTTATTGTCATGCACATTATTAAATAGTCTTTCCGGATACATATCTCGACATATATTTACAATATTCTTCTATTTGGGCTCTCGTCACTCCGCGAAGGGGTGGTCTCTTCCGAATTCCACGTTGCACTTCCAGCAAGCAAACAGCATATTGATAGCACTTACCTGCGGTGGAATGAAGATAGTAGCTGAATACAGGACTCAATCGAATACGGGGGCAGTACAGTGAATAGTAGCCGAATACAGTAGATAGCCGAATAAAAAAGGTAGTTCAGAAAATATGAGAATCGAATACAGGTGATAGCCGAATACAGATGGTAGTCTAGTAAAGGTAGTAGCTGAATACAGCAGTCAGTCGAACAGAAATGGTAGTCCCTTGAATACAGTTGACGAATACAAAGGTATCCTAATGAATATAACACCTTAATACAAAATAAAGTAGATAAAATAGTAGCCAAAATAAATGAGACACTCGAACAACACGAGACCATAAGTCATAGGACAGCAAAAAAGTAAGAAACAATAAAACATTATAGTAAACCTAATGCTAGGAATGCTATAATCGGGACGCTGATGAAATAAAAATCATGCTTGAAGTTTCGAAACACTTACCGCACGATAAACTGCATGTCAATAAAGTAAATGATGAAAATAAACATTATGATAAACGAATGTTTTTCAAAAAAAAAACGATAAAACACTCACCATACTATCAGTCCGTCATACATATGTACCGCAAATTACCTTGAAGTTGTAAGTATCAGGATCCAAAACGTAACTTAGCAGTATCCAATGGAGGAGGGGGTCAAGAAGCTCAAGAAGGAGAAAAAACGGCGAAAAAATAGCAGAATATGCAGTAGAAATAAGCAGAAGGCAGGTAGGTCCGCAATTCGGCGTCTAATCAAAGCGGCGTCATCGATCGGGCGTTGAATGGGCAGTGGGTAGGCTGACCAGCATTGTCAGGAGGTTGAATCAGCTGGACGAGTTGCCCAGCTCACTAACCGAGTCGAACGGGCGGCGCCAACGATGGCAGTTATGAGCCTAATTGCCCCAATGTCAAGTCGGGTGCAAAGAGCTGCGCCAAACGACCGCCTCCCGCTTGAACGTGTAGCACAAGGGCTGACCTGAACAAATAACACATAAAATGTTAACAAAAGCTGTTTCTCAGTATCCTGATTAGTTACCTGGAATAGAGTATCTTAGCGTCGGATGTTTACCGTCTTCTGAGGTTTCCAGGATTGCAGGGAAGCGTTCGCTAGGAAGTTTCACCATCTGACGACGCGGAGGTGGAGCTGCAACATTGCTGGCTGTAAGAATGAACTACCTGATATTTTCCATGAAATTTCAAAAATAGCACACACACATGATGTCTGCTGATAGTTTGCAGAGGGAGCGTCTACGGTTTGAGAGGTCGACGGCCCTGCCTTCTCAACACAAGCCAAACTGTGAATCGGGGAGAAAAAGGCAAGTCAAGCTAGAGCCACTTTTATTCCCTAGTTGCTCATTTATATCAAAAGCCATTCGAAATTATTCTTACCCGACGCAAGAAGGCGCACCAGATTTTGATGCCTCTCGACGCAGCTGCCTCCTTCTGGAATTGGAAACATTCCAGCAATTGGAAACAAACTGAGCATCGCCCATCCTGTAATGCAGGTCATTATGAATAAATGATTGCCTACTCACTCGTTAAGAGCGACGACTCGCCCATCTGACGTCCGACGACCTTCACCAACGCCCCCTCTTGGTAGCCCTGCAGGGGGCCTTCGTTTCATCAGAAGCCATGTTAGTCGAGCAATTATTCTGAGTAATTTATTTTCCTTTGATTTCATATCCATTTACAATAATCAATTATCGATGCAGAATAGAATTCATCGACAATATAAACTAATAAACCCTGACATGGATGAGAGGACATGAAAAATACTCATACTGTTTGCAGGCTTACAATGCATAGCTGCACTTATTTACATCTATGACAAACAAAAGTAGAAAACTTTAGACAACAACAACTCTCACATCTACAGCGCCAGATTAAAGCAGTCGAAAGTGAACAACGTAACCAGTGACAAGTGACATAAGCAGAGGCGTGAGCAATAGCAAACGAAATTTGAACAGCAATGCAAAACATGGTTAACAGCTCACAATGCTCAAAAAGCAAAACAAAAGTTTGATGATTGGCGATCTATAAAAAACAAACAGCAATTCAAAAAGGATGACTGGATGAGAGGATGAGCAGGATGACTACCTAACAAAAGCAAAGCAAAAGCAACACTAGCAAATTAAACAACACACTATTATTTAGTACCGCTACCAGCGAAAGTACTACCTTCCGTTCAACCGCGTAGCGCAGGAGCTGCACGTTTGTATCCAGCACTCCAAGTTGCTGTGAGGATCCTCATGGAAATGAAGCGCTACCTCGGCCCTTGCCTCTCTTGGCTCCATATCAGCGTGATCCGGAACGAAAAAGAGTTCAGTACAACAACAGAGTATATAGGATGGTGTTTATTCATTGGAAGGTTCTGCAGCTTGAATTATCTTCCCGCGCGCGCAAATTTGAATGCAGGCCTAGGCGCTGTTGCGTTGCGGTTCCCTGTCTCTTTGCCAATCGTCGTATTCTGCTGCTAGCTCCCCTTTCCCCCGATTCTCTGCTGTACTGGTTAATTCGGCATGCTGCACTAGTTTATTCGGCACCTGATCCTGAATCCGATTATAGTATTATTTTGCTCCTTCTGAAGGCTAATCTAAACCACTCCACTGCAAAATATGATGCAAGCAAGCGAATTCTACAGGTCTTCGTCTTAATATTCACACATGTTGTCGTGAGCAGGCAGCAACACGAACCTGGGATTGTTTGAAGACTAAGTGGTTTTTGACACTTTAGGGTTCTATTAGTTTTATGTCCATTTTTTATTTGCCAGCTTCCCATTCTTTGAAAAAAACTGCTGTACTTTTTCTCTTTATTTTTTGGTGTATATGTGATTGCGTACAAATCTAATTGTTCTCAAGCAATTTATGTATATTCGTTCACGTAATGTTCATATTAGTGCGCTTATAGAATGGAGTCGAACTATAGAAGGGGAAGCTGCAGATTTTTCGAAAAGAAAAAACAGAAGAATTTCACTCACTTGGCTTATCATCCTACTACCGTGACACTAGCTTGCTTTCTTGCTTTCTACCACGCATATCCTACAATGTGCATCTAACTGCCTCGCAGTAGTCTAGAAAGAGCTCATTTCACAGGCTTTTTTGCGTGTTTTCCACAGGTCGTCGCGGAGAACATGCTTCGCGAACCCCTTGTAGAATCACGAAATGGCCTACAAAAATTATTGAATCAATATGAGTCCAGAAACTTATTTTCCAGTCAGATACCTACTACGTCACTAAACAAGGTGCGAGATGTCATTATTTCGCAACCTGGTTTATCTTCTAATTCCACCTCATTCACCTTTGTTCCCTGTTGACCCCTGTCCTGCTTAAGCTGTTTTATATTCTCTAACCATTCGAAATGCCTTCATCTACCCTTTGGAAATGTCCAGAATGCGGGAAAGCAATGATGAAGAAGAATTTATATACTCATTTACAAGTGGTACACAAGAAGCTTGTGGAGGAACTCATGGAAATTAGAGAGCAAATCAACAGAGAGACTGGACTCGCAAAGGTAATTTTTCCTTTATTTGACGAAAGCTATACCAATTACGACGAACTGGCGCAACACTGCCGTGCAAATCATTCTGAAGATGGCGCTGGAGGGCGACCTCAGAATTACTCCACTATATCAATGAATTTTGCCAGCCGTGAAGAATATTAGGTATGTGAGTGCGGTGCTCACTTAACGGAGAAACTAATCTATTGTGTTAGCTATGATTTGCGAGAGTTTGCGAGGAAAATTGAACATCGTTCGCCAAAGTGCCCACAGAAACTTTGGCTTCCTCAACAGAGAAAGGCTACTGTGAGTCCTTGCAGCTAATTATGCAGAAAATAAAGCATTTCCTATCCCTCTTCTTGAATCAGGTGCCACTGGCTGGCGTGCACACATCAGCTGCGACACGGGGAGCTAGTGTGAGTAAGAAAGATGTTCACCACTGTTCTTGACATTTGGTGGTGAGTTTCAACGAAGGAACAGTGGCTGTGAGAGGTTGCCTTGGTCATGTGGGGCATGAGCTGGGTCCAGCCCTGCTAGTCTTTTCAAGTCAGCAGCGATTGTACCTAAAGAATATGCTCGAAGGTAATATAAGTCGTAATTGTAATTTATTACTCAATGCAACTTGAAATTGAAGACTCCGTGGATTATATTATCCATCGCTTGCGCAAAGATGATCCAACAAAATCCTCCAAGCTGTCCTTCTGTGGTGAAGATGGATCTACACAACATCATAAAGAAGTACCATATGACTCCACGATGGAGACACAACGACGATGCAACTTCCTTGCGAATACATTTTGAAGAGAATAACCTGATGATGGGATCAGACGCTTGGAGCTACCAGAAGACCCAGGTAGCAAGGGACTTTTGATAGGTAAGAAATGTATAAGCTAGCCATAGAAGAGATGTAAAACTCGGGCTCACACTTACTGTTCACTGGTTTCGAGGTTAGAAATTTTTTTCTCTCTAACTCTCTCTAAAGCTGCACATTGTGTAGTTCGACCTAAAATTTTGTCATAATAACGCCATTTATGCTGGAATGGATGAAAAAGTACTCTTCAAAGGGCGTGTCGCTGGACAACACGTTCAACACCACAAGATATAGCTTAAGTCTAGCAACGTTGATGGTCACTGATGATAAGGACCGCGGCCTTCCAGGAGGTACGTCAAAGTGGCTGTCATGTAATTGTACTATTTCGCAAGACGTTCCTTCATTATAGCTTTTCTTCTGAGTGGGACAATGACAGCTAAGGATGTCCAAAGGTTGTTTGAGGAGGTTAAATCTCTGATGCCAAATTTTTCGCCCGCTACCATGGTAACAGATGAGGTTTCAGGTTTCTTCAATGGCTTTTGCGCTGTTTTCCCAGAAGTGGATACCCGGCTTCATTTCTGCCGATTCCACATTTGGCAGACATGTGAACGCAAAACGAAGGAGCTCGTTGAGGTCAGGAGTGCGATATTCGATAATGAAATGAAAACGGCACAGAAATTTAGGCTTCGCTACGCTCGATGGTAAGTAGTGCCCTTCAGCGTCTGTTGAAAGAAGTGAGGCTGACTGAGTTCCAACAGCGCTTCGCGGAGATCCTCGCTTATTTAATGACGCAGTTTTTGGACCTTACATAGTCAATACGATTTTGTAATGAACATTTCTATCGATCACACTTATATGGAATCCTACTGAAAACAAATCGCGCTGGATTTGTTGCAACAGGATCCCCACAGCCTCAAGGAATCGAGTACTCACATGAGTACTTTACAGATAAAGTGACTCGTTGCGTCCGAGGTTATCCGAATTAATTGTGTCTTGTGTTTTCGCACGTGATCGATAATGGCTTATTGTTATATTTTATGAATAACTGGATTCACGCAAGGACCGAAGCCAATCGAGCACGAAAATGGTTGTCGTCAGTCGCACGTCCGTAGTACAAATCATTTAAGGAGTTGCTGGACCATTGGCTACCGGATCCACCGCCGCACGACAAAGGAGAGACTTCACGTTAAGAAAATCCGTCGTGCCTCCCTTACTCGTCACGTAGCTCCAGCATAGATCGTAACCTTCCTGACCGCAGCTCTTCCCTTCCTTCCACCGCCCCCCAGTATGGGTTGTGCGATGCAAATGCATGAACCGCCAGCGAGGAGCTGAAGGAGCAGTTTAGTACACGCCTGGTGACCCAGCTACCTCGAAGTCGCTTTGCTTTTTTTGCAAGCCACATGATTTCTCCGCGCAGTGCTGTAGTTTCCCGTACCTCTCCTATATGCTCTTTTATTCACTCGCGCAATGGCAAATGCTTTCGCTGCGGGGGACCATGTGGACGAAAACTGTGCCATCGGCGTATTACCTTTAAATGCTGTAGAGCAATGGACCACCGCACGGCCTTCTGCATCTATAACCAGCACGTCATTTGCGACGTTCTGTTGGAAGGCTACTGCAAACGTATGCGTTGTGTCATGGTGTCCACATGTCGTTCGAGAGCTTATGAGCGAGAAGAAGAACGCTTTTCTCATAACCTACGACATCGCGAAGAAGACCACTGAGCAGGTAGTGTAGTCATTTTCATCAGTGTAGCAATTTGTCGTTTCGTTTATTTCTTTTAATATAGTCGACTTATTGTTATTGATTACTGATAACGGATAATATTTCCTCGACAAACGTTTTTTATTTTATCACCGTTCTAGCGTAGACAAAAAATCGGCGCTGGCAAAAATTCAGCATAGTAGTCACAACGGTTAATCCGTACGCATAATACATATACGGCTTTTTACTTGCCAACGTAACACCTTTGTTGGTGTGGTCATCGTAGTTCAACTAATTTCGCGCTCTAAGCCCAAGTTCAATCACGTATTATGGCTTCTGTTTTCAGCTTAGTGTTTTCGCGTAGCGGCGGGAGACCGCTTCTTTTTTTGCTAAGCCCAGTCGTTGTCCTTTTCTTTCCTCCCTGACTGACCATGCGGCATAGCGAGAGAAAATCTTCAACTCGCTGAAAAACAGAACCCCACAAGTGAGGCAGAATTCTAGGTTGAAAACAAGGACTCCTAGTTGTGCATCGTCGTTACGTAGCTCACCTCGTCAAGTTCCACTGCTTCGCTCAGCGTCGCCGAATCTAAATCCAAGCCACCTCGTCGGAATCGTCAGCAACGGGTCGTCCAAGAACATCTTCGTCGTTTTATTGATCTCATTTCGACACGATTATATGTTCGCTACTGTATATTGTGATATCTTTATCGTATTGTACATAGAAAAGGTTATGGCCCGCAGTTGACTGATTTCCCCCTCGAACCCAGCATAGGTACTTAGGCCACGTAGGACTCGTCGATTGAGTGACATGAATGTAAATTTAATCTGCGTCGTCGCAGAGGTAAGCAGGTCCGAGGTCCCATTTTATCGTCGCTGGGACCACCCCTCGCCGTGTCGTGTGTTGCGTACGACTCAATTAAAGGGTCGCGCCTGGGAGCGGGTGCGCAGGTCCTAGCGCGCCGTTAGATAAGCAGCCAAACGTATGGCTCATGCATCATCGGGCCTGAAATGGAACTATTGTTCTTCCTATTCTGCGTGGCTATCGTAAAGAAATCAACTCAGCTACGAGGAGGACGTCTGGGCATTAACGCCTAAAGATGGAGCGGACCGCGTATCTCGTCGGGACTCTGAGACTAGGATTCCCACCCCCTTTCCTTAGGGTAGCATGTGTAAGACGCCATCAGTACTGTTGTTATTTTTTACAGTACATTGTGTGTGAACCTTTGGACATGAATTTTTGTCTAACCCTACTTGTGTGCTTTTCTCATGTTTTTATTGGACCTACCGGTACCAGGAACTATTGCTTACTCATTGGCTAATATATCGGAGTGCTAAGGCATAACGATGCTGGTAGCAATTGTCAAAGATGAGATTCGCCATGGAGGTGAGAGATGGTTGAGAAGTGTCTTGCTTATATGTCATACAAATGGAGCGTAGGTCGGCCCACGGCGGGACAGGTACACTCACTCAATACTGGATGGACGCGGCAACCTCGCGGGGAAATTCGTGGTGATCTAAATGACACCGCTGCCAATCACTGGGGCGCTGGTTTTAAGTAGATTGTATAAGTAGGGTCGGCTGCTTATCTACCCTACTTCAAATTTACGCCCCAATGATAATCGCCAGAGTCGTTTTAAATTACCACGAATTTCGCTGCGCAGTTTGCCGCATCCATCCAGTATTGGGTGAGTTTTCCGTCCCCCGATACAATTGTATTCTGCCTATTTGCATCTTCTATTTGGCTGTTTTTATCGTTTTTTGCTTTTTGAGATTTTTGAATCTCCTCTTTCTGAGAATACCGTTGGATTTGTCAGGTTACAATGTAGTGGTAGTATTATGGTCATTTGGAGACTCATACTTCTACTTTAAAGTAATTTTTTTGTATTTGACTGCCATATTCATTAGACTACCTTTTGTATTCGGCTACTATATATTTATTATACCTTCTGTGCTCAACTAATCTCTGTATTTCAGTTACTATCTCTATTGTGCTACCATCTGTATTTGGCTAACTCCTGTATTCGGCCACCATCTTTGCTGAAGTACCTTTTATAATGGGTACCTGCCGCATTCGGCTGCTATCTTTAATTGGACTTGATTAATTTGGGGCTGTCATCTCAATACATCGCAGATGAGTGCTACAAAAACGATGATTCAGTACGGGCACTCGGCTCCTAGAGTAACCCCCTGGCTTGCCCACCATGCACTTCTCGTCCTTGCCTAAGGCACCTTTCCGACGCGTCGTATATGTGGCGGGTGAGTAATTGCGTATTAAATTTGGCGGGTGAGTATTTGCGTACTAAAATGGAGTTATGTCGTCCCGGATTACTGTAAGAGCCGAATGCCCGTATTGAATTTCGTTTCTGTATGAATTGTTAGTTGGTTTGTCGTTGTCCTTTTTTTCGGTAATCCTTTAGAGGTGTGAACCGTAACAGTGTGTACTGCTGTTATGAGTAGCTCGCGAATTTTGGCTTTTCATAGTGTGATGGGTCCTTTAGTAGGTGCTACATCGGTAGTTCAGAGATACAGCGTCAAAGCAGTCGCAAAGCTCGGTGGCTTGTGTTGAGCAGTGAAAAATCACCGTGACATTTGCAGTACTCCTCTTATTTCAGAGTATTGCCTCCTGTTGTCTACGAAGGATTTGATCCGACTGCTAGCAGTTTGGTGCCAGACCCATTGCTACGTTGACAGTGCTACTGCTGCAATGGGGCTTACCACCCAGCAGCCCTTACGCTCGGATCACAGTTGAAGTTGACTCTGAGCGACGCTTCCGTTGGCGTTATTACCCACTCGGTGAATCGATCTCCGGCCTCGTTGTGTGGTAGTGTGATGGGGATTCTACATGGCACCCATATCATAATCCCAAATCAACAAGTGTCGGACAGACTGAGACGCCATCAGTGCTGATATAAGAGAAATCGATGATTATGTCTTAATGTAAAAAAAACAACAAAAGGGGCTTACGAATTTACAAAGCTGCCCAGATAATTAGTGCCCATGCTCCATCAGTATAATTGTATGAAGAAACCGCCATCATAAACAGAAAAAACACTGATTTGTTTGGGTCTTCCATCCTTATCGCATGCACGCTTACGCAGCACTAAGTAACAAAATACCTCACCATGAAGGACTAAGTACCAACTATAGAGGGAAGACTTCGGGTCAGCCATATTGCTGCAAATGAAGCGCTGGTCAAAGCACTCTAGTCAAAATACGTTTTCTGAAGAACGAGCATTACAACAGAGCAATCAGCTGTTCACCTGGAAAGATGGCACGAGAAAAAAGGAACCGCAAAGGGCACGTTAAAAATGGAGTGTCCTCCTCTAAACGGAAGAAGTCCTCCTGCGAGCATGAAAGAAAAGCAATGTATTCGAAAGTATTGAAGTAATTTAGCATTTTTATTGTTCTCACGCATTTCGATACTACTCACTACTTTTTGCATCTATAATCTGTAATTCTTCACTTGGAGATTTATATCCCTGACAAGAAAGCGTGGATAGATTTCCAATCACTCTTGCAAGAGCTACGAAGGCATTTGTGAAGTGTGAGGCAATACAGGCATAGCTATAGGCAAAACATTGTCCGAAACCTTACAAGCAATCAATCAGAAGTACACTGATCACTTGTCAAAGATCGCGACACGGTTTCGGAACATCTTAGCACAATTGAACTACAATTCGAACAACTGCAACTCTGTGTTCCCGATGCCGAGGTCGAACTCATGACCTTGTCGGCCGCACCAGCGCCGACTGGCTGTGCGCCATCGCTCAACCTTGGTTGCCCATCAGAGCTGCGCTGACTAGCCATGGCAAACACTTTCTATAACGGATGGATTTGAGTTGAACTTCATTAAACAAATCACAATTCTTCAATTCTTTTTGTCCAACAAGCCAAGCAAAACAGAAACATCCTTAATAACTTTGAGAAAGGAGCCTCATTTCATCACATCTTTATTCAGTTGTAAACTAACAAACAAACATTGGGAAAATGACTGATTGAAACTGACAAACAACTAACAAAGATCTGTCCTTGGATAGACGTAAGTCGTCCGAGGAGTTGGCTAATATAAGACGGCGATGTTCTGGTAATTTTCTAGCAGTGAGATTGAAGGCTGGTTCATCTATTGTGATGTATCGGGGTGCCCATTTCCTCTTAGGCAAATCGTATTTATAAATTCGCAACTAACTGCAAAATGGACAACTCCACCGCCAGCAAGAAGGTACGTTTCTGAACGGATGGCAGGTAGAGCAATTTTTTCATGTAGGCCTTCGAAATTAGGGAGCACACAAGAAGAACCCTTCATGGCGTGGGATGATTTTCCAACACTAACATACGCAATCTCCCACAAAATGATCCAGGATTCGCTACGATTCTGACTGGGAGTTGGCTTCCCATGTGCTTCGAAATATCGGTCAAAACTCATTCACTGCTCATGAATTTTACTACAATTTCAAACTTTGTCTCCTTATCCCCTCTCAAACCTTCCCTCGGACAACTTCAGTCAATTTTTTCAGAGGTGCATTCCATCTAGCTTTGGTGCACAAGGTACAAGGCTGCTATGTACCAAAGTTAGGTTGAAGTCTAAGGATGACTACTTCCCTTCATCTATCCTCATGAGCTATTTATGTAGACTCAATAGAGCTTTCTCGGCAGTTTGTTTTTAATAACTTTAGTGGGCTCGGCCTAGCTGCAATTGAACTTGCAACATTGCAGATTTCAATATTTCAGTATCAATTTGAGGTTATTGGACTGGTAACACAGAATGCTGCAGAACTTCCCGATTGTTGGATCGAAATCGCTAATATGTTGTCGGAGCGACGCAGAAATATGTTTTTAAAGTTGGTTGTGAGTGAGATTCGCTGAAAGCCAATGGCTTCCGCCGGCGTGCGTGCCGAGGCAGTGCTAGGGGGAGGAGGGAGGCAGACGGTCGGTCAGCCTCTTCGAAGGGCTGAAAGCAATGAAAAACGAGATCAAAAACCAAACAACCAGGAGCTTATGCGGATGAATTTGATCTTGTTTTTCTTTGTTTTCAGCCCTCCGAAGGAGCTTGGGCACGATGTGACCGCGTCGACCGACGGTCTGCCTCCCCCCCCCCCCCCCCCCCCCCCAGCACCCCAGCACTTTCTCGGCACGCCGGCGGACTATGAAAGCAGCCAATGAAATAATGATCGCGGGGATCTGCTTGAGTGATGTCCGCCTCATATGCATTCCGTACAAAATTACGGCACGCAAATGCTCTCAGGCACGTGTTGAGATCCTTCGCTTCAGGTTTTGCTTGGAGGTGAATTTGTACCCGAACTTTCATGGAGAGCAGCAGCGGTTTGGGAAAATCACAGAACCATCCGATAAGGCGGTGAATAGGACTGGAGGTCTAGGAAAGCAACCACGAAGAGCCCCAAAAAGCCTATTGATAAACATGATCGAGAAGGCCCTTGCCAAATGGAGGAGACATTGAAAGATACATATGTATGTAGATAGAAGGAAGTGAAAACTTGCAAGGACGGCTTTCGACGGCGAGGGATCAACTACTTTGATGAAGAAGAAAGTCAAGGAGTCATTCGAAGGCAATCTAGCAATGCACGAGGACTTTAAATTAGTATTACAAAAATCGTTTTCTAGGAAGGTTTTGTGTGGTTGCAACCATGTCGTTAAATTTGTCAACAGCTCAAGTGAAACTCTTTATTGCATTGTGAATATCATCCAGATATATAAACAACGCTATTACAGTTAAAACGTTTCTTGGCTGATTTCCACCCGATGATTTCCGAGATTTCTCTTTGAACTCGCCTAAAAAATAATACAGTCGAAAATTAGTTATCAGCAATTTCTTCGGTGATCCTAAGCCTAGGCTGAGAAGGGCGCAAGGTGGCAAGGCTAACGCAAATTCTCCGCCGAGACTGTTCCATCTAACAGTCAAAGCAGATCTCTAGTGGTACCATAAGCCTAGAGAAAATTGTAAATAAACTTACTTATTGATGAGCAAATAAGGAGCTATAATGGAGTCGTAGAATGCTAATTTAATAATTGAAGATGCCAGTAGCGACGATGCAGAATCGGTCATATTGTTCTTTTCGATGAACTCCCAATATATGAAAAATATGCATTCGATGATGACGAAAAGCGTGACCTGAAAATTAAAGCTTTTGAAGTTCAACAAGTCTAAAGGACAATCATGGATATGAAAAGAGCGCAACCCCGTATACAATGAAAGCGAATATTACCCGGAACCTTGACCATGGTAACTATATCATTCATCCTGATTTAAGACACGAAGCGTCCACTACAACAATCGCAGATGGTCTCAAAACGGGCCTAAGAACAAGGAAAGGCGGTGAATAACGAATTCCTGCATTAGGTGAAGAAGACCTCCAGTTCACAATCTGTTGCTTTCAGCTGTCCCTGGGATTCGCAACTAAAACACGTCAGCGCCTAACTTTGCTATGTTACCGCCTTCCTCTACGTTGCTGCCCAAAAATTGTTCGTTTGTGAAATATCTCGCTATTCAGGGTACAGGTGAACACAGTCGTGAGGGAATATGCAGTTGTAAGACCTATCTGTCAGCGCAAGTTGAAAGAATACGTTTTAAGGTGAGCTCCTGTTCGGCGTGTTTGAGGGACCTCCAAAAGGTTAATCACATAGTGTAGGTAGGCACACCAAAGCAAGCATCATTGAAACGCAGCGAAGGCTGAGAAAAAATGGCAGCCTAAAGCGGAAAGGAGCGGTGAATAGTGTCTGGTTAGGCAGGACCTCAACATTGTGCTCTGTCAATTGTTGCAGGGTGATTCTCTAGGTATGGGGTCTTGCACTGTATTGATGCACTATAGGTCTCTTTTTGTTGACGATTTCTGGGCAAATTTTTTGCAACTTTTGTTGCACAACTTCCAGTTCGCGTGAATGCGATTTTCTTGAAATAGTCTATTTTGTTCGTAGAAAACGTTAGCAGATATCAACGTAACTAGAGGAAATACCGGACGGAACATTATTTTTTTTCTAGTGAATATCAATTTCTAAAAGATTCAGATACGAGAGCCTATATACGCGGCATCATATCTGATTTATCTTACAACAGCCATAGTTCGTAAACCACATTGATAAAGCAGAGAGAAAGCTCGTTTTCTTTCTACGTGTAGCAAATAACATATGGTAGCATATCGTGCAAGTTGATGCTTTTGCGCCACCTCCTGCGGCACCCACTTCTGCAATTCCTTAGCTTTCCCAGTTTGCATTAAATGCCTTGCCTCTGTTGTATGATACACTCATAGTTCTTCGCCCAGTGTTCTAGTGTTGTTTTTTGAAATACCACTAGTGTTGCCTTTGGAAGATCGGTGTAGAGCGACGACACGAGAAACAGGTTGGTTATGAAGGAATCCCGAGTGCAAACTGCAGGACCTTATCCCATACATTCTAATGCTGAATTTCACTTTCACTGAACCCATATCAGATTTATGGAGCATGCTGATGTGAAGGTTGTGTTTATCCATATTGAGTTCAAGGCCACGTAATAACGCAAAGAATTGGTGAATGAGGATTGGACATGAGTATAGCGAAACATGTACAAAACCATGGAACCAACAATTAGTTTGTGCGTCAATCTTGAAGATGAGGGAATCGTCACCGAGTTCTCCCTTTTCGTGTCAAACATGACTTACTGCCCGCATCCCTGCCGAATTTGATGATCCCATACAGGAGGGCAGAAGTTATAGAGTATCAAACATCCACACTCTTCATATCTTCATGAGCTATATCTTGCTTTATTCACATGTTGAGTTTAAATATGTTACTTCACCCTCACTCATATAAATTTGCAATGCTGCACTCTACCTTCTGCTATGAAGCTTCCACTACGGAAGGCCAGTGCAGAAAAAATGAGTTCAGAAGGGAACTGGTCAAGGTGAAAATTGAAGGAGAAACATCTACCGTAGGCGTAGGGGGATAGCTTTCTTTGGCAGGCGCTCAAAAATGTAACAACTCATCCAGGACAACCTACAATTAGATACCAAGAAAAGATCCGTATAAAAGAGAAAAGTCTAATGAGTGTCAAGCTTCTCTAGAGCAAGCATCCTCATTCTGCAAGAAATGGCTCCAGCACTAAAGTTGCTAACCACAAAAATTCTCAAGATTTGGGAAGAAAAGTGGATAGACTATGACAAAGGAAGAGCAGCTAAGTGGAGTGGGAATATGTTCTGGGGCGTGTGGAGCTCGAATGGAAAAAGCTCAAATATCTATGCAAACGTTCTTCACAACGTAAATGAGTGATGGAGACTAGCAATCTCTACTATATATAATCCACAAGTTTGGTGTGTCTGTTTGTTTGTATGTTTGTCTGTCTGTCTGTCTGTCTGTCACGCAGTCCGGTTTTAGCAGAGAAAACACCTTTAGAGGTCGGGACAAGTTTGAGATGGGTGGAGCCTGAGACAATATTAACAGAGCACATACGAGCTCTGAGGAGCCTCGCCCACGGAGGGCGGGGCAATCTCTACTAAGTGGAAATGAGAAGCTCATGTGGCTCGTCCCTCATGGCTAGAGCCCCTAGCGCACGCAATAGTGTGCGTAGCCGCCTGGTAGAATAAATTTGAGGTGTGACTAAGAGCTGAGGTGACCGCCCAGCTTTGCCGAACATTGAGTGAAAATGGACAATGATATCCAAATTCGATGAAGCCCATTTCGCTGACTATTTTAATAATGTTAATCAAATACAAAATAATCGATTCGTCGTCGTTGACGCGCAAGTTTACAATTGCCAAACTAATGGATTAGCAAATTATAAGAAGAGTTTCACCTGTATTGTCATTCTCAGTTCATCGTTCCGACTAAAAGACAGCGATTTTCGATAGTGTAGATAGATAAAAATTATGGAATATGCGATGAGATTGGTCACACCAAGAGTGTAGTTGGCCAGCGAACCTACACTGAAACTAGTTGTATAATATATCGAATAATACGCCGAGTGGTCGAAAAAAAAATAGATTATCACCATCGCGACTATGGATCTCCTTCACTGGGTGTTCCCTCAAAGATGTCCAGACGGTTGGTTAAGTGGCTGCGTGGCGGGACTCCAATGGAGGATAGGAGAGTATCGAAGTACCAAGAGTATTCACGAAACAAAAATTGCCTATACTTGCCTAGTGCCTAAGGACAAGAGTGGATTCAGAGGATAGACTCCCTCTTTCTGTTGTGCTAGGTCGATTTACCTTCTGCACATTCGTGTAGGTCTATAAATGCCGTGTAGATATTCTGCGATGCAGTTGGCATTCTGCACACGGGCTCAGCCAAAAGCCAAAGCCACTCGAGTGACTAGGATACAATCTAGGAAGCAATTTAAGGTTGCTTCAGCAACTGAGCCGCTCGTCCATTCCAGGACGGCCTGGCTAGGTACCCGAAGTCCGCCCAGCCCTAACCTCAGAGCCTTTCAAGCTACTTGAGGGTACCCATATGCCAAAACGGTGATATAAATGCCCCTCCTTCCACTAGACCTGCGTTGGATAGACCGCTCGGTAGAAGCTGTCAAAATCTCAGAGCTAAGACAGGCTGCCCAAAAAGAGAAAGACTAGGATGGCGATCTGTACTTTCAACGCACGAATGTTTGCATCGAAAGCGTGTTGTTTCTGATGCAAGAGTGACGTACATCAAAGATCTGTTGATGCAAGCAAGTACGACGTCGTCGGGCTGGTCAGAACGAGAAAGGCATTCCCCCCCCCCCCTTCCCCACCTTCTTCCCCTCCCCCCAACAACAGGCTACGAAGGAGAGAGCCTGAAAGTGCTGTTATATGGACTCTTGAAAGCTTTATAGCGAAGACCAGTTTTTTTTTGAAGATCATCGTCGGTTAGTTGGACACAAAGATGGGCTCCAGAAGAACGGCTAAAGAGCTACATATCGGGACTCACGGAACGGACTGGAATGAGCAGGGTGATAGACTGTCCGAGTTTATCATTGTCGACCAATACCATCCATGGTATCTCGTAGATCCAAGTGCACTCTCATTTACGCTGGACATGGGAGCCACCTGGTACACAGTTTTGTGATGAAATAGATCACATCGTCCTCAATCGAAAATTTTGCTCGACTGACGTCGATGTTGTTAACAGTTCTGTAGAGATCGGAGCATCGTCTCCTCCGCGCAAGATTTTCATGAGAGGCTGCAACGAAATTCAGGAAACGGATCCTCCAGGGCGTTCATCGGCTGAGATGACTGCGTTCCCCTGCGAGTTTATAGGAAGACTTCCTTATCGACAACATCAATAAGGAATATAATAGGCTGGCCGATCATTCTCATGGTAGTGCTAAAGAAGCAGCGTGCAATTTGCCAAGAGACTTCTTTTATCGGCGAGTCTCGAGCTGATACGCCTGAAAGGTGGAATAGCGCGGGTAATAGGCAATTGTTAACCAACTGCGAAGCTGTGCAGAGAAACGATATACTAGGATTTGAAAGGTAGAAAAACTGCAGTTTTGGTCGAAGCCACCGGGATCGGGAGAGCATTCGCAATTACTTGCCGATCATAGGACCATGATAACCATTCTTCGCCGTCCTGTCGCAGCAGTCCTGCATCACCAAGGCAACTAAGAAATCGACTTGGACTTCCTCGACAGTCACATCTACCTGCCTATCTACCATGCTACGATCTGAGGCAGGACGGATATGTGGATCCCTCGCTTCTCCCCTCCAAAATTCGACATGCCATCAAGTCGATGAATAATTTTAGGGCGTACAGTCACGATAGATTCGAGTCGGAACATTTGAAAATCCCCCAAGAGTTATTGTCAGAACACTGGCTAGGCTCTTCTCGCAGACCTGTCGGAATGCAATGCGTCCACTCCGTTGAAAACTGGCGAGGCTGGGTTGCTGTATAAGAAGGGAGTTCCCAGCGATATTGGCAACTATCTACTTGGTTAAAAAGCGGATACTGATCCACACTTACAGCGTTACAGCTGATTATGAATCCGAATTTTTGCGCTATAATTGAAACTCACAGCCGTAGTATATGAGAGGTGCTTTCTGCAAGGTCGTCAAAGTATAGGCGAGGCGGCACATAGTGGTAGTGAACATCGTCTGACTGTATAATACCCAAAATGGCGAAGAAAACCACTACTACTGATACCACCACAATCTGAAAATTTTTTATAAGTAACAAAATTAGGAAAAGAATTCATAAGAGAAGCTAAAGAAACCGACGATATCCAAACAAGTTCTAGATTTACAGGTATTTTTTCACAGACTTGGTTTCCCATTAATACTATATACAGCTATCATTCGAAAGTATGAAAGCACTAAGCTGAACATCCCCAACTTATGGCCATCAACCTGTTTATTGCAGCTTATCACCTCAGCGGAGAATTTTATGTGCCCTTCCTATTTTCTTTGACAAATACATTTTTTTAGTAGTGAGACACCTCATGATTTTCTCCACTTCCCAAGCAGCCTACGGAGGAATTGAAAGAAGGTTTTACCCAAGGTCTGCTCGATTTCAGTTGGGCAATCAGTAGGGCGTATCAGTAGTAGGGCAATCACTGCTATTGAAGTATGTAAACACCCAGTCTATGATACATTTTCGGTTTTTAAACCATGAACCACCTCCAGCGTTCAATTCGTTGAATGTGAAAAACTTGGATTATTCGGACTTCAAATGAATAATAAGCGGTCTTACAATTTATTGGAAGGAACATTTTCTCTTGTAATGAAGCACTTAGCACTATGCAAGAAAACAGAACATAACTGAACTCTGATTACTTCAAACATGTCTCTTCGTCGTACTCTGATTCACATTCATGTCAATTGGTCCCTTCATCTTACCTACACAGTCGTGATGCCATCTCTTGAGTTTGAGTTCTTAATTTCTTGAGATAGAAGCGTCGAACTCCTATCCCTTCTTGGCCTTATAATAGAATTGCGGCTTCGAGTAGTTCGAGTTCGAGTACGAGGAGAGAATCCGAGAGCATATGGGCGTTTCCAATAAAGTCGTCGGTGATCATCTCAGGCAACTTGGAGTGGTGAACATGACAAAACAACGTACGGAGCAGCAGCAATTGAGGGTCCAGAAATTTAAAGTTCCTTTTGCTAAGTAGAAGTGATATTAAGTCTTCTTGGGTTGCAACATGGGATGAAAAGCAGACCGTATTAGGCAACAGAGAAGTTCTGCTCACTGGCTAGGTCATCCAGAAAACTTTTCCTGAACCAAACCTACACGTGAAGGAGGCAATGATCACAGTTCAATGGTCTAGCCAAGGAACAATCCATTGCTCGTTTTTTTCGCCAATCTAGACCATTACCACAAATTCCTATTGCGATCAAATAACGAGATGCACACGAAACTAGGGCGAATGCATCCAGCACTAGTGAACCGCCATGATCCCCTTCTTCTGCACGATCGTCTTTCAGAAGTTGAATAGCTTCGGATCAAAGCACACCTTCACCTACCATTTTCATCAGGCCTCTCACCAACTGGTATTCATATATCCATTCACATGGACAACTTCTCAAACGATCGGGTGCTCAAAAATCAAGGCAACCTTCTCGAATCCTTGGTGCCCGGATCTCCGGGCTTCTGAAAAAATGGAACAAACGAATTCGTATCGCATTAATGGAGTTTGTGCAGAATCTTATAGAATTGAAATCGGACCTATTTCGAATGAAAATGTTCATTTTCATATGGGTTAGGATTTTTTGGAAATTAGCTGTAGAAAGGTCAAAAACTTCCTTCACAAACTAATAGCTAGCTATATCTGATGAAACTGTATCTTATCGCAAAACGTCACCTTGTCAATGTCATCAAATGTGTTGAGCATTCGAAAGAAATGCTTTTTTTCAGTTTCATATGCTCACTGAATAATCGGTATTGGTAGAGAACAGCTCGCATTTAGAGTTGAGAAGCAGCCACATGATTTTAGGTGAATCTTCCAGTACATTTAATAATGTAGTGCTAATTTTCTATAGGGATGCTCAATACATCCTATTATCAAGTATCGAGCTTCTTCAACAGTACCGTCACAGCTTCTCGTGAAAGATTTTATGAGCTGCTCGAACTTGCAGTTCGTCGCCATCGTTGTTAAGTCTGCTTATCTCGATGCTTCTGATTCGCGATGAAATGCTTCTCCATATCAACGGTTCGGTATCCCTCACAGCGCGCCCCTGGATCTGGATTCTCTCGACTGAACCTCTGTGTCGCCGTCTAAGGAGTTTGTTGCATGAGCCTATCTTCTTTTCTATGTCTCTCTATAGGTTGCTTTCACTTGTTTTCATTTCCCATGTTTTGTTTGTATTCTTTTGCTTTGTTATTTCGTTGAACTTTTTTATCTAATGTTCTCGAACTTGCAGTCCTTCGCCATCGTTGCTAGGTCTGCTTATCTCGATGCTTTTGATTCCACGAAAGTCCGACTCAACCGTACACTTCTTGCCATTCAGCTTGTTGTAGAAATCAGATCGGTTCTACGAGGAAAGTTGGCGTTCCCGTGTCGCGAAGTTCCGACTTGGTTCTACGCTCCTCACGGAGTGAGGGCACCATGGCCAACTGGTGCTGCTACTGGCTATAGGGCATCTCCGTGGCACTCACTAACATTGCAGCTTCTGCAGATTGGCACTCACCGGTTTTCTGTCCTCTATCCTTTCTAATGTCACTTTGTACAGTGGCGGCGGGTGGTTTACGTGCTTCTATTTGTGGCGCACTCAGTGGAGTGTATAAATAAATAAATAAATATGAAAGGACCTCACCTAAGAGCTTATTAGTGACGATAACATGTCACACTACAAAAAACAATTTGTTAAACTGCATAAGAAAATTGGAGCCCAATATCGTTCAAAGCGGAGAATTCCGAAACTAGAATCCACATATATTTGGTGCGCAAAGGGCGAAAGGATATGTTGCTCAAACTACTATATGAAGGTCCGATGAATTTTGTGAGTAACTTCGATGATTTACCAAACTGGCAGGGTTTTTACAGTAATAAGCGCCCTGCATACTAAAAAGAATTCCCATCCAACAATGAGTATAGCACAGCTTGCCAGGAATACGACAAATTCAGAACTTGTTAGGAGCACTGACCTTGGCCAAGAGTGGCGGCAACAAATACGAAGCTTGCGTTGCGAATATCGTGTAGATGATTCGATGAATTGTCATCAGAACGCTCAACAATATTAATGTCAGATAGGAAGACAGTTCGACTGCTCCGAGAGACTGAAATGCACATTTGGACTCGAGATACTGTGACTCGCAAGGGTAACAATATGGCAATGCTAAAAGCCCTAATCGAAATATCTTGTCCCCTGTAGCTATTTCGAGAAGATCGAATGACTCGCATTTGCAAACATGCTGCACTGCCAAACAACAATGTGATTCCACTCTCAATGAAGCTCTCGCCCTTACATTACGGATTCATTCGAAGTAACATCACACAAGAAAGTCAATGATCCCGTCAGCCGGTGTTTCGGCGATTACGCCTTCTTGGCTTCATAAAAAAAGAGGAAATCTATTCCCTTAAATCTACCACTTATCCGACCAAATGCCTACCCTAGAGAACCTTCGATTCCTTTTTGCTAACGAAGTGGGGAGGCTGGCGTCGGCGCCATTCCCAGACGAGCTCGGCTCTGTGGGCTTGAGTACCGTCGTGGCTGAATACGAGGTGTTTCAGGAAACGGAGTTGGATCAGTGCTTCATTACGTCCATCAGTATGCCCTTTGAGCACAGGTCCTTGCCAATTTTCTCGCCGGCACCGACGAAACCACGAGCGTCCTACCCTTGTCAGTGACTCCCTCACAAGACAACATTTTGCAGTTCTTATGGCACCTTTTTTTGGGAGAGTTGGCACGTTTGATAATTCACACGAAACACTATTGTTTTATAATTTGAGAGTTTGGTTATTTTGTGAAAATTTTTGAACTAGAGAAATCGATGCAGGGTTGCGTGTCTCAGCTCAAGCGAGTCAACAACCTTCTGCATTTTTTATCCTACACTGTCTGAACCACCGGAAATTAAGTGAAATTTCTGGCATATGATGGGAATAGCAATGAAGCTCTTGCATGACATTCTTTCTATCGCGATATCTCCAATAAGCCGTGCCCGTTGATTTCCTTCTGATGGGTCACCTAGGATCACGGCCGATTGGCAGGCGGACCATTTTAATGACCCTGCTTATAAAACATTGGCCTTTCTACCACTTCCTAATTTGTCTCCGATTCATTCTTCTTTTCCATATCGCTTAATAGCCTCCTAAACGATTAATATGATTCCGAAAATTACATAATGCCATTTCACCTCTCGCATGCAATGATTGCAAGTGGCAGAATGAGCCTACTCCATCAAAAAGATATTAGTAGTTTCCCTTCCGTAACTATTATGTATTTTGCAAGAAAACTTCTTACGCAACTAATTAATAGCGGATGAAGGGAATTCGATAAATTACTTCAACCTTAAAAGTTTCAGAACTTTGTCGCCCATAATTTCGGGACACCCTGTCGTACGGACCGCATCGCTCACGAGGGTGAGTGGAAACCTCCGAAGTACGGAACAAAAAAATCTAACTAACCGTAAACAAATGATGGTGAGTGCAGAAGTCGACGTAGGCAAGTGCAATAGAGTCGCAGATAATTTCGAGAACGAAGCGGCTCAGTGAACAACACGACATTCCAATAAGGAGTGTGAAAGCGAAATCCGAATTCCATCCAGCAAGTTTCCTAATAGCCTGCAATTCGTTGTTAATTGTTGGAACACAATTATTTTATTCTGACACAATAATGCGTTATTATCAGACGGTTTTGCTTAGAATTGGAATAGACAAGGTGCAGCTTGCGGTGTGTATTTCGTGCAAATATCGGTAGGCGGCAACTCTTGGGAAAGGAATGAAGAACTTTAGATAAGTTGAGGTGAACGAAATTAGACTCGAGTTGAAGCCGGAAATTTCCGGGTTTGTCTCAAGCAAACCTTCATGGTACTTCTCGAGCGATACGTGATGCCATGATGTGTGCCTGTTTTTATTCTTTCTCATTCGGAATTCATGTATTTCTCGCACCACTCCTCAGTGAGGCAGTTTGCCTCATTGTCAGTTCATTTAACCCACTGACGACCGCTTGGCTACACCATATCGTGCTCCTGTGGTATTTATTATATTATTTATCAAGTGTTCTTATAATTTTTTCCAAGTATCAGCTGAGCTCACAACCTTCTGGAGATTCTTGAGGCGTTGTAGTCCAGGAATCATTCATTTCCAACTACAGTTATAGAAGAAATGCAAAGTTAATGTAAGATCAATAAAAAAGGCGCGGTCCCCAATGGGTTAAGGGAATCTTGCTATCACTGAGAACTGCATGAAGAGTGATCACATGGACATTTTTTGATCCCTTAACTTTGGTCAGCTGCTCGCCTCTTACTGAACAACCAGTGTCTCCTTCTGATGCAAACTCAAACCATCGTACTTCTACATTGCTCTCAGAGCTCGTAGGAGTGAGTGAAAGAGCGGGAGAAAAAGGAACCATTTCAATTCGTTGTCAACTGCTGGTTTCCTACCACATGTGTTTACTCTTCCTCAAAAGAACTAAAAAAACAGGCGCACATTCTGGCACTGTAGAAGACTTTGATATGTAGTATCCGATGGAGTCTATCAGAGCTCGTTTAGATTGTAACTAATGGCGAGAAAGCGTGAGGCGTCGTTAGGGTTTTCCCGAGAATCAGTTGGTTGTGCAATCGTCGTTTCTCAAAATTATCAACCCTATCTACCTCCGTACACTGTCACAATTCCACTACCAGACTTGTATTGGTCATTGTTTGCAATGCGCTGGTGGAAATGTGAATGCTCGTCTTTGTTGCTTATACTTATGGGAACTCTTGTAAACAGTAGGAAAAATTTCATCCACTCTTCGCTGCTTAGCCCACTTGACATTGGCAGCCTCCATTTTTCGGTATGAAACGTATGGAACGCTGCAAGGATAAGAGGACAGCAACGGTAGGTCTATCGGCCTACTCCATGCAGGGAATGAAGGGTTCGATGAACTCAAAAATTCAAATTACCCATTTTTCCCAAGCAGACTGGTTGAATTAAATGTAAATTTTAGTCATTATAGAGAACAAAGCTCTATCCAATGAAAGTCAGAAAAGTCACTTACTAGTATGAATACTACGTGCAAAAGTATTGATAACAAAGCAATAATCATCAGAACAAGAGCAGCAATTGTCCGAGAGCTACCGTAGAATATCACAAGTGGTTCGTTGCAGTACATCTGAAACAGCACGCACAGGTATCGGAAATACTCATTTCTATTTTCGTCAATACAACGCGAATGAACAACAACAACAACGGAGCTAAATGTAAATTTCCGGTCAGCAATTTTACTCGAAGAACAATTTTACCATGGTCATCTGAAGTGAAAAAACGACGCGTTTCGCTTGCGCTGTGCCACACCATTGAAAGGAAAGGTGTTCGAAAAGAGCAGATCCAGAAGTCCTCGTCTGCTGGCCATTCTATGGTATGGAACGTTTATAAGGATGTGGGAACATTTGTACGATCGTACCTAATTAAAGCCACCTCGCACCTGAGCGCAATGCTACCTCAATTAAGTGAGAAGACTCCGTGGTCATTAAGCTGTCTGCATATCGTCATTAGTAGAGTTGAAGCCTATTAACTGAATAGAATAATGACAGTGAATGAATGAAGCTTTTTCCAGAAAATTAGGATTTTCAACAGGAAATTTTTTACATTACTGCTTTCCGTAGTTTTAATTCCGAGCAGAATTTAAAAATTTAATATTTTTCTGGGTAAAGTTTCAATAATAGAAAAAAGGGGCAACCTCAAGAGTTTTTGCAAACAGAATCTCTATCGAACAGATTCTTTAGAATACATCGTAATGTCCTAAAAGGTTACCATGGCCTACGAAGTGCTATCCACCTAGCTGAACGATTCTTGATGATCATCATTTAAGGTGAGGAATCTTGCCTGAATTCTTAGTGACATATTCTTTCCATTTTTCTAGCAACCTTAGTGTCTATAGAATTTTCACTTTTTTACTGGCGGATGCTCATCAATAAATACACTTCAACTCTGTTAAGAACGATATGCAGGCACCATAATGGTCATGGAGTCTTTGCACCCAACTGAGGTAGCCTCACACCGGGGTCTGGTACCTTCTCCCCAAACGACGTGTCGTTTTCGCCGCACGCGATCGCGCGTTGTGAAGGAAAAGGTTTGAATTCCCAGTGGAAGGGTACGACAGTCGCCGCGGAACCTCTGCCGCAGACCAAGGGATTTCGGGGAGAAGTTCCGTCACCACCTTACAGCCAGGTGCCAGGTGTGCTCAAATGAGTGCGATCGTACAAAAGATCGTGCAACCGGTTTGCAGTATCAAGGCTTGACCACATATACGATTTCCGGTTTAATAAGCAAAGGCAACAAATGAGCGTTTTGCATGGAAGGCAAACTCAGTTATGTGAATCAAATCAAGCATGCCCGAATGACATTTTGCAATGGGAAACCTTCATGATTCTTTATAGGCTACAAAGTTTTTTTCCTCCTTTTTCACATACATGAGATGCCAAATATATAATTCAACTCAGCTCATCGAGCTCTACAAATTAGTTAGTAACAAGTGTGAATAGCTGGAACTTCACGTCGTCATTCTATCAAAGTTTCCGAGGGCGCGTCATTAGTAACATTAGTAACAACGCGCTCTATAATTGTCTGTAAACGGAAGGTAGTCTCTAGGGTATTATAGAGCTGTGCGTGGAATACCTACTTTATTCTAAAACAAGATACATTTCTGTGAATCATCTTCTACGCCAGAGGAGGGGAGGGGGCTGCACCAGGCACAACTGGCCGCACTGCCCGCACAACTCACCCCTGAGCGGATCCGACGTCAATCTTAGGGGCAATTTCTTCGGACTTCGACAAAAAAAAACTGTTATTGCTGGTACCGCAGCCTTGAACTGCATGAAAATCTGTTCATAAGCACGAAGTTATAAAACTACAGTACCGGTCACTGAAGTATGCGTTTTAAAATTTTCAATCGTATTTTTTTTGCAAAACTCAGGCTTCCTGCTCGAAGCTCAAACAGTAGAGAACTTTAACAGTTAGTAACATTATGCTAGTGTAACGGCTCAGCACTTCCGATCAAAACTGATACTTTATTTCAAATCGCCCGCCAACACACCACTTTCTATAACTGGCGGGTTTCTATATCAAGAATTCCGGGTGGTTCTTACCGTTTCGAGTCACGTCATGCATCTAATACATTAGTAAGGCTGTGGCAAGGCATTCAGGAGTCCGTAAATTGCGGCAAGACCAAGTTGACGGCCTAATTCGGAGTTTCCACGAAGGCTCAACATCTGATCAAGTTTCAAGAGTCAGTTACATGTGTTCAAATGATCTGGAGGAAATATAAATACGCAGGGCCGTCTGAAGACGAAAGACACCCGGGAGCAACAAAAATGACATCTCGTCTTGTCGACAGAAATATTGTGCGGTTTGCAAGGAACGATCCGCGTCTCACTTCAGCCGAGATTCTTCACGAAATGTCAACGTCCGAAGGACCAACGTCGTCTGATAGAGGACAGTCTGTTTGGACGTCGTCTACCAAAGAAACCGCTGATTTCTGCCAAGAATCGCGAAGCACGTTTCGATTGAGCTCATGCTAACAAGAATTGGACTGTTCAGCAGTGACGTGAGGTCATCTGGAGTTTTTGCTGTTCGGGACGGATGGAATCAAGTTTGTGCGACGTCTTGTCGGAAACAGATACCATCTAAGTTACGAACTGCTGACCGTGAAGGGTGGCTCAGGTTGGGTGATTGTTTATGGCAGCTTTTGTGGCGAAAGAGTTGGTTCTGTTCATCGGATCGAGGGTAAGATGGGTTCGAAGATGTACTTTAATATCACGGAGAGTGCTGTCTAGCCGAGTGTTCGCAGTACTAGCCGCAGTGGCTTAATTTCAAACAGAACAATGACCTGAAACCCAAATCGAAGCTGCTCACCAATTCCGCGACAGCAACTCGAATAATGGTTGCTTCAGCTAGGGACGGAATATGGAAACATTTTACAGGAGGAAATCGACAAGCTCATCGAGTCCATGCCGCGCCAAGTCAAGCGGTCATTGACACCAAAAAATTGTGCGACAAAGTATTGATGTCGTAGTTGTTATATTGCTGTTATGCAAGCTGTTGCGTTGAGGGTCTCTCAGAATATTTTTCAAAATTCACTTAGCTGAGAACTTGCTGCCCTATCACATTCGTTAATAGGCATTCACCGTGAAAAACCCAGATGAAAAGTGGTGATTCGAAGAAATTACGTTTGAAAAAGTGAAAACGCGCAGTTCACTCGCAGAACGACCGGTACTGTATCTATTCTGACTTTTCGAATGCAGCCGTGCTTCCTTTTTGCGATTGAGTTCGATAGTGATGCATGTGTCGAACAAAACGTAAGATTTGTTATATCAATAATGCAAGCATTTCGAATTCTGATGGAACAGCGGGTCCAGGCTGCAACAGTTATCGCCCTTCATAAGTATTTGATTCATTTCATTCGATAATTTCATGCACGGAGCAGTTTTCCAACCTTCAAGAAATACAATATTCACTTTGCCACTTCATAGACTTAAGCGTTCAAAATGCTTTGGTGAGTTCTCTGTCGAATTAGTACTCGAACATGGTCGATCTTGGCAGAAGATGAAGCTGTGATCCTCCAAGATTGTATTCAAACATGTTTTTCGTTGGGACATTGCCTTTGTGGAAAGGGCTTCTGTGATGCAGATATATACACTTCTGTGCGCATGGTGAATCGGAGTAGGCAGAAGTTTGATAAAAGACTCCCGCGGGGGTCCTGCGGACGGCGTGCGAGGGCTACCGAGTAGTGAACGACTTCGGTGACGGAGACCCTCAATCATTCTGTATCCGCTGTCAGGTGGATCAACAGTGGAATCACCGATTCTGTGGATAGAGACGCAAGAGAAGTACTGGACGATGATATCCGCATACGCACCACAAGTCGGCTGCCCCGTGTGCGAGAAGTGTAAGCTCTTTTCGAGCCTTGACGATGCTATCAAATGAGCCGAGGAGGAGGCTATCTCACCATAGCAGGTGTTTTGAATAGCTTTGATGCTAAAGCATTAGGGGTCCTTCGAAGGTCCCACGGAAACAAGACTATTGGAGTTCGAAACCAAAAACTTGAGAGGGTTCTTGACCTGGCGCTAACCCACAACCGAGCAGTCCGAGCACCCCTACGAGAAAAAGGAGACTCGGAAAGCAACTTTAGCAGCGGCGGGAAACAAACGAAAATCGAGTTGAACGAGACTGTCCCTCAAACTGTGAAGAATCAAAAGAGTCTGCCTGGCGAAGACTGGCTGTGCGAAAATCCCTCCTAGCTGAAATAGTCGTCGCGTTTCTTTAGAGAACAAGGACAAGAAGAGAACGCAAGATCAGAAGATGGAAACTGCACCTTGTCGAAAAAGAAGATCTCAAACAGATGGCACTGGAAGCTGGCCTTTCAAATCTCGGAGAATAGATACGGCAGACTTTAAGTGAATCTGTTTAGTTCACCAGGTGATGAGCAAAGGAAATGCTAGGAAATATTAGAGGGGGGTCGAGGATTACTTGTGAGGCGGAAGAAAGTCGCCTCACGGCAATCACGCAAACAACCCTTGTCCAGTTGAATATGTGAGATTAGCGTCTGTGATGCTAGGAACATGTACTGAGAAGGTCACAGAAGCACCCGATAACGGACGCATTGAATTTCGAGGATCAAGGTGAGCAACCGCGAGTAGCTTTCGGGAAGAGGTGACGAGACGTGATCAAGAAGGAGCTCGACGTCGCCAAAGTGATTGCAGAAGCTTCCGCAGATATCATAGAAGGAGGGGCACGTAGTTGATAAGAATAGCGGACCCTGCGTGGTATTAAGCTGTGAAGAAGAAGAAGAAAAACAAGATTAAGGACAAGAACAATAACAGGAACAAGATCAAGAGCAAGAAGAACGAGTAGAAGAACTAAACTAGAAGGAGCACAGACCACATTCCAGAGCCGTCCAGAAAATTGAATGCAAACATGGTCTTTGCCTTACTCTTTCAGAGAAACCTCTTACCGCGTCATCTAAAGGAAAATGCAAGACCTAGTTGACTTTCTGATTAGCCTCCTACACGGAAGTCGTTGCAGCTGTTCAACGGTATCTGAAATCCCAGTTGCTAATCAAATATTAGATGAGTAGCGCGAGCTACTGAGACAGTGAATTTCGAGCTCAAGTGACTCGTATTGTGTAATCTACTGCTGGAAAATGCGGTTTGACTGAGAATTAGGGGACTTGCCCACGAGTTACAATAGCATTGCGTCAAGAGAGCTGAACTGAAAATTCCTTCAGGTGAGATGAAGGGCTCACGATATCAGGTTGCTGATCATATTAGACGATACAAAATCTATTTCTGGATACTCTCTGATTATTGAGACTTTCAAAGGCGTATCGAATTACGTTCAAATCAGAAACGTAAGTGGATGAAGGCTACGAGGTGGTAGGATAGAGATAGACCGGCAGTGGGAATGCAGTTGCCGAGCTCGTTAACTTGGTTAACTTGCAATTGTTCAATTAACTACTCTTTCACGGTTCTCCCGATGTTAATTGTGCCCAACTCTTCCCAGGCAGCAACTCAATAATCATTTACCTTGTGTGACCATTTCACCATGCCGCTGAAATAGTGTTGGGCTTGCTACTGTACAAATCACAGATCAGACATTTAGCACAAATTTATTTGAGGCTGATCAGGCAATATTGTTACAGGCACCGTTCACGATGAGTTTGAGGTACTTTTTTCGAGTTGAAAAACTGAAGTGTTCGTGTAGATCAGGCGAAGAAGGCAAGAAAACCCGTGAAATTTGAGGTTCTTGAAGGAAGTAAAAATATGAGGTTGTACGAGATTGCCAAGCGGAAACAGCGTGGAATGGGTCTTCGAAGGATAACTCACTTATGTAGAGAACTAACTACATGGAGCCAAAAATGCTCATAACCGCCTTCCGTTGTCGTATGGATCACAACCAATTGTTTGAATTTCCATTCATGCTTCGCAGTCAATGGTGCAGCCCTCTAGAGCGCTGTTAAAACTCGTCCACCTTTGGGTGTGATCGTCGACCTTGCATGTTTTGAGTCCTTAATGCCCCCTTACTTAGGCCATTGTTCGACCCCATATGCATGTGGAGGTCGCTGGTCTGTTTCAGTTATAAATCTGGGAATCGTAATTAAGCGGTGGATGCACCGATATACAAGATTTCAAAGTTGATGAAAATGCTAGTATGGGTCAAAAAGGGTGCAGCGTCCACCTTATTGAGAAGGCATGATACAAAAGTTTTTTGCACTAATTGATCGTCCGCTGTTTTACCGACGTTGCTCTGTTAGGATCATTCCTAACTGCAGGTCCTGCTAGATCTGGGGTTCGACGTCCGAGAAAGGTACAAGATTTAACAAAAGGTGATGGTCTCAAAGAGCCAGTGACCTTTGTTTGTAGTTGTCAACAAAAAATGTCGAATATTGGCCTGACAAACATCAGAAACTGTTTTTGCACACTACGCCATATCTCAAGGGCTTAGGTCCTAAAAGTCGTCTTTGTAGGATTATCCTGAGCCCGGTTTCTTAGAAATCATCATTTTTCCCCAAAGGTCAAGATATGTGGGATGACCCCTCAACCGCTGACAAGAACAACCCCTTAACCTTATTAACCTAGGGCACCGTTTCTAATGTACCGAATGACAGAAACACACAAAGCAATGTTCTACTATCTCGACCGTGTAAGTTAGAACGAACACGTACAATGGAACAGAAAAAGTTATTCTGTAATTATTCTTCACTTTTTTCGTTTTCTATTTTTCATATGTGGTTGCTATGGACGTTAATTTAAAGTAGTTCTAATGAGTGCAGGTGGTGATATACATATTTTCTCAGGGCTGTATTTTAACATAGTTGCTACGAGAAGTTCATTTCGAGAAAAAATGCATCATAGATTATCAACTACTACTCATAATTGAGCAGAATGACGTAAAGCTACTGTGAGTGTACTGAATGTTTTGATTCTTCCCAGGGAAACTGCCATTCTGATCTGTTGAATTTCACTGTGACACTGAATTGAAGCGCAGTCAAGCGCTTTCACGTCTATTGAACAAAGTATTTGAATCACGCTTTGTATAGATCCTTTCTAGCAGAAGGATATCAAGCGTGTAGGTGACGTTTGTAACCTAACCTATTCCGATAAATAGTACAACTCGAATTCAGGGGTTAGGGTGTCACCATGATTTGATGACCTCATGATAGAACGGTTAGATGGTGGTAATATTGCGTAGATGTTGTTTTGATGTTAACACAGTTCACGATAATTTTGAGGTACCCTCTCTAGATTGAAAAGCATAAGTGTAGGGGAATACATCGGTGGCGAAGAAAGCGAGGAAATTCGGATACTTCAAGCTTTTTAAAGTAGTGAAGGTGGAGATTGTACGAGATCACCGCGACAGGAATTGCATGCTAGGGGTTTTTGGCTGAGATTGAACTTGCTCTCATCGCGCAAAGAGCTGACTGCATCAAACTATAACTGTCTAGAATTGCCTTCCAGTGTCGCTATGGACCATGACAAGTTGTTTGAACTTCCCACATTGGTTCCCTTATGAATGGTGCGGCCTCTGAAAAGCCGTCGAAACTCGTCCGCTAGGGATGTGGTATTCACACGACACCATCTCTTCTTCCTTATCGTGAACTATCCGAGACGTTTGTCGTCTCTATGAAACCCCTTTGATGAGAAACTCTAGGAGGACGAAGCGTCCTTTTTTGTCTGAACCGCGCCATCGAGTTACTCAAGATATCGAGGCGGTGAGAAGTGTCATGAGGTGCGAAGATGCTACACCCTGGAAGTCGATGAAAACCCTCGAGCGGTAGAATACTTTTGATGGGGGGTTTGCACTCTTGAATTTTTTTGTTTTTTTGCAAAAATTTCGCATGGTCGAGGGAACAGAACTACCAACCCAGTTTTGAGCAGGAAGGATGTGATAGAGTGATGCAGTCAGTCATCACAGTGGCTAGCTGATTTGGCATATCACGAGGTGCTCACTGATTTGTTAACCGAAGCGAGAGTAACAGAGCTGGTTGCAATATTTCGTGAAAAGGTCGACTTCATTACCAGATGCCTGCTACGAATGCTATTTTGATTGATACGCAAATGACGGAACACTGCTTAGAGAATCGTCACTTTGGCTTCCCAGCGTTCCTAGAACATTAAAATACGCTCGGCAGCTCATTCGGTTCGGTGCTGTGGAAGGTGGTCACAGCACCATGTCTCAGAACATCTACACTCTTGGGGTGAGGATTTGCGATGGAACCAAGGCGGCTATATCAACTTCACTTACATCAAATAACATGCCTGCATAATCCATAGGTACCATTATTTGGATGTGAGCCTTTCCGTCCTTCTACCGCTCTCGACGCCCTAGTGAAAGTTTTTGTTCAGGGTTGTCGAAATACCATTTCTTACAGTGACGACATCTCACACATTGGTGGCAACAGAGAGGGACAACAGTACAAATGCAGAACTATGGGCAAGAGAAAGTGGTTTTCTGACAATTGAGAAAGACCACACACAAGCTTCGAAAAAGTTCTTCCGAAGATTGCCACGGACAAAGCGTCAATCAGGACGAATTCTGAATCCTGTGCGAATCCGATATTATGTTTGTGATAGTATGGACCCATCTAATAAATTGAGAATACTTTCCAATCAAGAAAGCACGACATTTGAAGTTCAGGACAGGCCGCCGCGATAAGAAGAAAAAAAGGGTTATTCATTTAGATGACCAAACAGAATGGAACTGGCTTGAATAGTAGGGCAACCTTTTGTTTTACATTATCTGAGAAAGCCTAATACAATAGAAGAATCTTAACCTAACAGCTGGCTAAAGTTGAAAATGAATCTAGTCCATGCAGTCCAGGTTGAGGGGATCATGTCAGTTGTAGAAGAAAAAATTCCTCATTCTTACATCAAGGGCATCGTCCAGAACCGCACATTTTCGCTGAGGTTCAGAGAGGATCCGACTCTTGTCCCACCAAAACCGCTGAAGGGTGAGAGCAAAAATTTCTGCTAGCATGAGTCTTGAATTCTGTGTACACGGAATTCAACAAAACTACACGTGAAGGCGGTAGTGAAATTCGTACCCCTGGAGTGAACTGTGATATCCTCCTGTCGCAGACATCACGATAATTGGGTTACAGCGAGATTTTGATTAAACTTGGGGCGTAGAACCAAAAGAAATTACGCGCTCTTAGTAAGCGACGTCCAGAGTCAGCCATGCATTCCAGAATTGTGGTGGGTGAAATCCTCGTTGAGCTATAGAGATGTGTGAATTTGACCGAATAATTACCTTTACCAATGGAATCTCAGAATAAATGATAACTGAACAGCCGAGTATTTTTGAATAGAACTTAGAAACCACCAATAAATCATGATAATAGTTAATTCCTCGTTATTATTTGTATTATGGACCATTTGTTCGAGCGGTGAATATGAAAGATCATCGGATCACTACTGCATAGGTGAGATCATAAAACTGAAAAATTTCAAAATTATTAATTAGCTCGTGATCGCTATCGATCTCGATTGTCGATTGCTCAATGCCGAAGAAGGACACAACGTAGGGATAGTACATAGCGAAAAAGCAATGTTCCAAAGTTCAGTGGACGCCGATCAAATTACCCGTATTCGTCTAAGAAAACAACGAAAATGGAGCTGTATCATTGAGTATCTTTATAACAAAATATCTCTGCCCTCTAGCAGATGGGTAGAGCATGCTGTGCCATGTGTAATGGGAATACATATAGGTTTTCCTAGGGACTACGAGATGTGACGCGACTATACGACAGTTGGACAGACCTATACCCATCACGCATGGCACGACATGCTCTACCCATCTGTTGAAGAGCAGGGATATCTTGTTATGAAGTCACTCAGTGATACAGCTCCATTTTCTTTTTTACCTCATATCGTACCCTATAAATGAAAACTAGGAGGCCAGCTCGAGCTTACTATTATTTGGTCCTTACAAAATTTCGCGTAGACAACGAGATGAGGCAGGCTAGATAATCAATCAAAGGTAATGTGATCCGTGTCAATATGAATTTTAATATACTATTAGTGCGCAGATAAGGTTCTCAACGATGACCTCGAAAAGACCACATTTGATGTTCCTTGTAAGGCTTCTTCAGTTTCTCGTGGAATGTTTCGATCCCGCTCTCTTTGATTCTCATGAAGATTGACAGAAGACAAATGTTCAGAAAAAAAAAATAGAAAAGCCTTATTTGTCAGCCTGACATTCATCGATTCGAAAAAGACCTTCGATACCGTTAAAACAGAAGTGGCTAATGGAGCCTTGAGCAACCAGGGTCATTTTACTAGCAGGATGTTCCGTGAGCTTTTCAACAATATCAACATCATCATGCCTCCTTATTGCAAACAGCCATCGACCACCAAGAGAAGAGCCCGACAGAACGGCATCATCTCACCCAAACTTTCCCGCAACTATAATAATGAACATCGAGCATACGGAATAAATGCTCGCTGGAGGTGAGAAAGTTCATGGGAAGTTGTGGACTTACAATTAGATTAAGCAGAGGGGACGTTCATGAGGAGCGGACTAACTCCTGATGCTCCCTTCAGTGGAACGTATATCTTTGAATGCTATAGCCATATATTACTGACAATGAGTGAAGAGCCCTGCTTGACAAATGATCTGCTTTTGAGCTTAGCAGAAGGAAATGGGCCGGTTTGGAAAGTCTTTAAGAAAGAGGAATAGTATAGAAATTGAGACCATCCGGATTTCGCCTTTCCAATCAGCACTGTTTTGTTTAGACCTCAAAGATTTCACGCTGGCTGGGTAAGCATGCAGTTACACAGTGCGTTTCAAAAGTGTGTGCACACCCAACATTTTGTTTTTTGGGAATACCATTGCTTTCTGTAACCTGTGACCTTCACCATTCGATTCCTTGTGTGCGATAACCTACGAACATTTTCTCCGAGTAAACATCGTAACTGCTAATACAATTTTTTATTTAAGAAAATTTTTTCCTTGTCTCAAAAGTATGTGCACACTTAGCAAGGAACAAAAATATAACTGAGATCAGAAATCATAGGACCCCCTAAATTTCTGTAGAGGTTATCGACTACGAGAAATCGTTTGAGAATGGTTTCGTTGCGGTAGGTTCTCTAGTTACCTTTAAAATGAAAAATTTTGAGTGTGCACATACTTTTGGAACGGCAACTGGGCCGCTCTTTTTCATGCATTGCTGGATTCATCCGAGACCCTGGCAGCTATCGCTCACAACCTATTCCTGGCCACCCACGTCTTTTGAGTGCTCAGGACAACAGGAGAATAGCCTGTTTTGTGGCGAATACCTCTTTGTCTGTGGTCCGATGAGTATATAACACGAGAGACGTTGAAGAAGGCTACTCGACTCAGTATTCGCCACAAGCTGACAAGGCTGGAGCCTGCTCGCCCAGACCGTCAAAAAGCCTCCTCCGATGGTACGGTTGTTCAAGAATTTTCAGGATTTTCCTATTTTTAGAACAAACAGCGTGTTGCACCCATTTTGTTCTTAGGTGATCTTCCCTGATGGAAAGAAGTTCGATCTCGACGGGCCGGGTGGATCTCGTCATTACTGTAGGGACCTTCGCCGAAAGCCACTCGTGATTTCGAGAAGGAATTTTGGAAGAGGCTTTTTGATGGTCTGGGCGAGCAATTTCCAGCCTTGTCAGCTTGTGGCGAGTACTGAGTCGAGTAGCCTTCTTCAACGTCTCTCGTGTTATACACTCATCGGACCGAATAGAGCGCCAAACCGTCATACGCGAGACTGATGAACCCTTCTGGGCTTGGATCTGACTTACAGACAAAGAGGCATTCGCCGCAAAACAGGCTATTCTCCTGTTGTCCTGAGCACTCAAAAGACGTGGGTGGCCAGGAATAGGTTGTGAGCGATGACTGCCAGGGTCTCGGATGAATCTAGCAATGCATGAAAAAGAGCGGCCCAAGTGCCGTTCCAAAAGTATGTGCACACTCGAAATTTTTCATTTCAAAGGAAACTAAAGAACCTACCGTAGCGAAACCATTCCCAAACGACTCCTCGCAGTCGATAACCTCTACAGAAATTTAGGGGGTCCTATTGATTTCTGATCTCAGTTATATTTTTGTTTTTTGCTAAGTGTGCACATACTTTTGAAACGAGGAAAAAAATTTTCTTTAATAAAGAATTGTATTAGTAGTTACGATGTTTACTCAGAGAAAATGTTCGTAGGTTATCGCACACAAGGAATTGAATGGTGGAGGTTACAGGTTACAGAAAGCAATGGTATTCCCAAAAAACAAAATGTCGGGTGTGCACATACTTTTGAAACGCACTGTATTGTTATATAGTAAGTTATAAGTTTATTACGCCTGGAGTTAATGAAAGACAAACGTGAGAAAGAAAGCAAAACGCAATGTATTATAACTATCGAAAATTTGTACAAGCAACCAATACAATACAAAGATAAATTAGTTAGTTAGTCAGTCTCAGGAAACGTTAGGATCAGTTCCCTTCTGTTGTTTTTACTCAACGAGCTGTGGTAAAGACAGTGCTCGAAGGATGTTGGTTTCAAGCTCCTACAACCTACGAAGATCAAAAAAATTGTTTAGCTGCGTTCACATCAAGCAATTGAAGGGGAGATGCAAACAAACATATTATGCGATTTAGCGATGGTCCAGAACAGTTACCGGTTAGATTCTAAATTATTTAACAAATACCAGTACGGCTACCTAGTATTCAGACTTTTTCATAAAAGCCTCTAATAAGAATTGTAGCGTTTTGAGTCGTTCGAGGGAAGAGGGGTGATGAGAACGCACTGGCTTTGCTGTAGGGTAGTGGAGACGTTACTGGCGCTTGATGGATGAAGTCTGTGGTCAAAAAGCTGAAGGTAGTTTTGAGGAATCAGGAGAGAAATGAAAGTAGCTGTGCTTCCTGGGGTGAAGGATATGTGCCATGAGTTATGAGCGACTGTTGAGGAATGGTAATGGCTGCTTTATAAATGAACTTATCGTAGCAACTTTACTGTGATACACTCCAAAGAAGCTTAACACCATCTGTCCTCATTAGATTGGTTTGAATTACAAATCTATAGCAACCAAATAGGAGAAATGGAGACAGAAAGACACCTGCCATAGAACATTCAAGAAAAACCTCTCATTTTCGCACTGCACGTTCCTCTAAGTTACGTGTAGAAGAGTGCACAATCGGTTCTCCTTCTGCTGAAGTGCTGTGGATATTCATGGTCATAATCAAGGCTATTCAAGGTCGTCACTTGAGACGGAACACTGTCGGACATCTTCTATAGCGTTAACGAGCCCGTCTCAACCCTTTCACTTGGATTGCTCTTATAAGGGCCAATGTTGTTGACAAATTCAGGTGAAAGGACTTATTGATGCAAGCTTCTAAATGGTAGAAAAATAGAGAAGTAAAAAAAGTAAAATAGACAGTAGGAAAATCCAAAAATAACAGATGCTGGCTGAGAACAATTATAAAAATTTTCCGCAATCAGCTTCCAGCAAAGGCCAGCTTAAAAGTATAAGGAGAACCTCAAGATCTATTCCAACTACATTTTACGATTAAAAAAAGCCCTGGCGACTGATTCGTAGCTCGTCCCTTATGAAAAGATTGGATTTAAAGCATATCCGCTAGAAATGCTAATACATATAAGGAAATTCTTCAGCCGCAGGAGGCCGCTGTATGACAACCGTCCAAAGAAGTTGAGAATGAATATGGAAGTCAATTTTGTTGCAGTGATAAGTGGGGGGGGGGGGTTGACTGCACCCTTCAAAACATTTCTGCTTAAAAGCATACATACCAGTCGTAGTCTAATTTTATTACGCCTGCCTGAGGGACACTAACGTAAAGGAGTATAAATACCTTTCGAGTGAGTAATCTAACCAATAAATTACAAAAAGCCATCGTACAAACGGATTAACTCTTGGACCGAGCTTAAGGCGATTCGCGTAGGATGCCTGCCCTTAGATAGATAAGATCTGACCACTGCGCCTCTAGCCATCCTTGTGTTTCTTTGATGTCTCGAGGGATCCGCTCAGTAACCACCTTTTTCCAATGGTCATCACTATATTGCATGATGTGCCCGGTCCACCTGATCTTTGATTTTTTGGCGTAGGAACCGACAATACTAACTTTCGCTGGCATTACTAACAAAGTTTGGAGCTCCCGATTCCCCCTTGCACTTGCGTATATAGGGGTATTCCGAGCATAGTCCTCCCCACAGCGCGTTCAATGACGCTGACTGCATGCTTATTCTGCTTTCGTAGAATCTAAGTCTCTGGGGAGTATGTCAAAGCAGGAAGAACCGCAGTGCCGAAAAGGTGTGAGCGAAGAGGAATGCTTTTTGTCTTCTTCATTGCATCCTCGATGTTCTCAAATGCTCCCTACACCGAGCGTTTCCTTCTGATCATCTCGGGTGCTAGGCCGTTCATCGCACTGACTTCTCGTTCTAGGTACACTTAGCTAAAGCATTCAGAGATTTTTGTTCGCTCAGCGTGAAAGGGGCATCAACTGCCAATCTGTTTTGCATAGAAAGCGTCTTCGTTTTGTGGAAGTTCGTATTCACATCTTTCCACAAACGTTGACAAACTCGGCTAGCACCTGTTCCGCCTGCTCGATGTTCGGTATCATGAGCGATGTCGTCTGCAAAACGGAGGGTATAAGCAGCGGCCGTAGACCTTCACTCCCAAGTCTTTCCATTTCAATTAACGCATGATGTACTTGAAAGCAGCACCGAAAAGCCTTGGACCAGGTTCTATGGTCCTGCCGAACCCCTTTCTTAATGTTGCGAATGACTTCCTTGTAGAGTAGCGCAATCCTGGCTGTGAACTAGTTGTAGAGTTCACCAAGCATTCTTATATTTGAGCAAGAGTACTCTGGTTTCCCATGACGAACTGCCGCTTCTGTCTCAACAGCATCAAAAGGCTTCTGCAGATCAATAACGCAGACATAACAGCATACTGCATTATCGCAATTCAATGAGTCTTGTAAGAGTGTGGACGTGGTCGACTAATTCGTAACCCTGCTTGCTCGCATGCCTGTCCTTCATCCAAAATTCTGCCATTCCTGTTCAGGATGACGTGTGTGAAAGGTCTGTAGATTACAGACAGCAGGCGGACCGGGCGATAAAAGCCAACACGTTATCTTTCCTCTTGAACAGCAACTCAGTCTCACTAGTTTTCCCCAAGGGCACTTTGCAATCGGAAATTTCGGGTGTGAAGCCGAGCCAGAGTTCCAACGATAACTAGTGGAAGATTCTTCAAATGTTCCTGCCTGGTGGTTGGCGGCAGGTAGACGTGGATGTCGAAGAGATCGCAAGAAGTCGCAGAAGGTGACGGTACTTCTCCTCGACTTCCTACGTCTACGCCAAGCGGCAGTGGTCACTTGCATCCTTCCGCTGGAAATCCAAAGCTTTTCCTCCAAAGCGCTCCGCTACACGCGGTTACTGCATCTTGAATAAGAAGTTACCCCAACCAGTCGCAGGTGACCTTCTTACTTCAAGATGCAATAACTGAATAAAAGGAAGTCGTCTTGTTGAGTATTTTCGGAAAGCGCTTTTGGCAGCTTGTAGACTCTCTGATAAGCTATCACTAATGTGCAGATGTTCAAAGAACCTCTTCATCAATGTTGTCGATAACGGAATATTTTAACTCACAAAAGGAGCTAAGCGGTCCCAATCGATAGCGTTCTTGGAGCTTCGTTTTCTGAACTTCGTAACCCTTTCTGAACTCAGTAGAAAAAGGATCCAGAATTCAGAAAAGACATTAGTATTTTCTCGGGTAAAACTTCGAAACAATAACGGCGTTGGTTAGGCGAAACTTTTCAATGGAGATGATAAGATCTATCCCATTATGGAATTGCCTGGGTGACTTCCAGGTTCATCTCGAATGAGAGGTTTCTGGGATTGAGAATCACCATGATGGTGTGGGGCGACATTACAACTCTGTTGGTTCTATTCCACTGCGCGTGTCCCGGATGTAAAGCTCTTCATCCAGTCTTCTGGGACCAGTCTTTGCATTGAGCTGACGAAGACCTTGAAGAATGCGTTATCCATTCCAAAGAGTTTCTTCAGGTCCACATAAAACGCTACCAGATACTTTCCTAACTAGTTTGATGTTCGTGCGTAAGAACGAAGATTGTTTGAGCAAATACAATGATAGACGAAATAGCATATGCGTTCTCAATGCCCTTTTTCACAATTGAGATCCTTCAACCACCGGCTTCAAGTAGCACTCAGCCCCACTCGGCAGCAGACCTCCGGAACAGTCCTCAAATAGACATTGCGTCTCTCGATTGAACAGTGGCGTAATCGACCGGGTTTACTGCAATTCCAACGCCGTTCATCCGATGGTGGGCTGTCAAAGGCGGATGGGCAAACAAAGACGGACAAGCTGTCCACACCGTTCCTCTCTCTAGCGATTTGCAATCGACAATTGTATATGATAATAACATTGATCTGCCTTCCTCTATTCCTCGCTCTCCTTTGAAAATCAACGTCATTGAAAAGCTTACAATCTGCTCTTCCATTTTATTCATCATGTGCTTTGGATATGCTCTGCTCTGTTGTCTGATGCTGCTCGGTGGATATTGCTTGGACGTGTTTGCTAGCTTCTTACGGCTCTATATTCTATTCCTCAGAAATATTTTCTAAGGTTGCTCCTCGAAAGGAGCTCGCTGGAGCACGTTGAGCGAAAAGAAGAAGTAGGCGAAGAGAACCAAAAAGGTTCAGGGGTTAGAGCATTGCACGGGGTTAGAATGCTCAATGCTGCAGACTTCACCTCAGGGTTTTCAGCTTACATTATTCTACCATATTGAACATGTACATACAGTCGTAAGTATTAGAAACAAAGTTGGGTAGAATGAGATTCGAAGAGCGAGTATACTAGTGAATCGTGGTATTTCCCTATCCTCTGCTTCCAGGTACCATGTTACTGCAAACGCTGCTCTAGATGCCGGTCCTCCTTCTCATGAATGCTTGTTTGCAGATTGGCCCTATAAAGGCAAAAAATAGAGTTCGATGGCGATACAAGAGGGAATCCTTAACAATGAGCACTTCTCTTCAAGTTTTCACTCATCTTCAACAAGCCCTCATCATTGGTATGGGAGCTGTCACCCAATAACCACTCATCATAACTATAGTGCTCAACGATAAATTGCCGCTATAAGAATAGGGAGACTCATAACCTGTTTTCTCTTCCCTTACGTCCATATCACTCACCATCTCAACGCTTCCTTTCACAGACTCATACCTTTTTGTGTTCCACCCGCAAGAGGTGCCGTCAAGTGAGGTGAACTCCAGTAGAGCTGGAAGATCCACTGTGTGGAGAGGGACGCCATGAAGGCTGTGTTTTCTGGTTGTTTTTTATCTTAGGCATCTCCCTATCACTATGGGAAGGGTGGTCTTCGTTTCTCAGTGCAAACCTGCCTAGTCGTAGTGAGAAACTCTGTTGTTCGGGAAAAGACTGGCTCGCAGCTCAGTTCGGTAAAGCCATTTCGAGTACGATATGTGATCTCCCATCACTTTCCTACAGTAGCCTCTCTCCTTTTAGTCTGTCTTTGGATTGAATAAGCATTTGCATGTCATTACAACTCCTAATCGAATTCGGATGCGATTCGGGGATTACATTTAGTGTCTTTGGAGAATACGAGGACCTTGGAACCGGAATAGTGATGTTTACTGACTGAAGGAAATTAGGGAAAATGCAATCATTGTTTGCAAAGAGATCTTTGAAACCGTGGTTTGTGTTGAGTGGTGAATAAAAGGAGGAAACAAGCGTAAAATGGAAACGAAGGTTAGATGGAGGACGAACCGAGCTGATATGTAGCAAAAGTTCGGGGCCGCGGGATATCAAGCCATCAGAAAGGGTGTGGTGGGCTTTCCATGATGCTATCTGATTCTAGGCACGTTGATGTCGCAGATGAAAGAGATGAAAAGGAGAAAGTTAAGTGTTCAGTCAGGTATGAATCATTGATGTATTTCCATTTCTGGCGTCCAGTTAACTTCTGAGCACCGGACAGCTCCTTTTCTTTGCGACCGCCCAGCTGTCAAAACATTGAAACATTGTCGCTCGTGACTTCAGCTGGTAAAAGGTTGAGAATGCTCGGCTGTAGTTCGGGCGTATACGTCGGATGAATCAGGGTTTTGAATCCGGACTGCATAGGTCTTGACATGGTCATCAGCGGTAAAGGTCTTCTCGTATTTTTGGTGCTGCCATCAATGCGCCGAACTCCTCGTCGAGAAACTAGTGATAGACTTCAGCAGTAACAGTCTTTCGTCCTGGACTAGAACCACCAAAACCCAACCTGTCGCGCCCTAAAATTCTATAGCCACGATGAGTATCTGTACGGGGCCACGTTACATTAAAAGTGTCGTTCTTGACGCTCATCTGCATCCATCCAAACAAGACGCCTATGACTGTTGGGCTCCCTAAGCAAACCTACTCATGTTTCGCCTGATAGCCAATATCCCTTTCAAAGGTGGCGGGCGTTCTCGGGTGCGGAGAAGATTGATACTGTTGGCGGCACCTCGGTCTTGAATTTACTTAAGTAAGAAACCAAGGTACGTACACACGTGCACATCTCCCTACGCGTCATCAATTTTTTAGACACAATTCTATCAATGGTCTCATATGCTGGTCCAGCTCATGATGAATTTAAATGTCGGTTTCCTTTTATTTTCTTTTTCCAAAATCTATCCAAATGTCTGCAAACTTTTGAGTGAGATGATCTGATACGAACCAGTCATTTTTTCTCTACATCGATTCCTACTAAGCAGGCTCCATAGAGTCTAACATCATATGTGACAGGGCTCGAACCTCGGTGCCACGCCTACCAGTCGTCCTCCCTTCTGCGCCATCGCCGCACATTTTACAGGCGCTTGATTCCCACAAAAAGCAACAAAGTGGCACGACACTTGGGGAAGCTGGGCCCGTAACTTTGTTCCCAGAATCGTAGCCGATTTGGAACCCAGATTCTGGATCACCGTTTGAAACTACTCATGTCGGTACACATATCATCTTAAACGGCCACTGCGACCTAGTATCCCTTTCTTGTAAGAGGTTTATAGAAGATATATTTCTTCTTTGTTCAAGACCTCCACAGCTTTGGCTTCTTTCTGTGGGTGTGGTTGTTTTCTGAGGAAACACAAAACGTGAGATTCCTAACCTGCCCACAATGGATTGCTGTCTACTGCACAATGACTAGGGTCCTGAACTTGGAAGACGCTACATATCTTGGACCACAGTAAGGCCCGAAGGCCGAAACAGTTCTCTGTGTCTTTCGTTTATTCGTTAGCCTCGTTGCACAGCGTTGCCTCAGAGGCCCCTATTATTGTGCAAAAGAGATTGTTCCAAAGAAATGGCTTCATTCACTTGCGATGAGCAGCTTTTTTCTGTTCACAATCACAGAAATTCGGTTCTACAGTGAGTTTCGATTACGTTTGATACCTCGAGTTCTACGTTGTCAGTGGGGCTGGTACAAACAGGCCTCAAGGACAGTAATTGATCATTCACATGACAGTTTATAGTCTATAGCAATTGGAATTTATGGGTAATATTCGAGCCTACTTGAGTCTGCCAATTTTTTTTCTCGTCACAACGATTATTATCCGCAGCCTCAGCGAAACTGAGTCGTATGTAGGTTGCACATCGAGACGAATGTTATTCGTTCATAGTGCCCAACCCGAACCGACGGAGTGGTAGACTACAGCTACAGGCAAGCATTCACATGTGTCTTTCACGGATAACGTTTTTTCAGGACAAGCCGGTGCGTTAACCCACGGCAATACCTTTTGAACGGTCAAGCAGCGTACGGTTGCAATTATGTACAACTCATCAAGAGAGAATTTATAGGATAGAATCTTTCTTTGACTTGGGGTTCTTTCAACCGAGTGGGTCGACTGAATCACCAGTAACGTCCCCATTCGTCGCTGTAGCGAGCCAGTATAGTGCAGTAGACCCTTCCTGTTCTGAAGACACGAAACATAGCATTTCTTTGTTCAGAGCTTTTATGGACAAGTCGGCCATCTCTGGCAGGCGTGGGCCACGCTGAGGAATGAGGATCAACTGAAGACCGGTCCCTTCATTTCGACTATATCGAGTAAATCTACATTTGGGGTCACGATGGTAATGGGGTGAGATGTCTTTCCTGCTATTCCACGACATAGGGAATTCTCGCTAATATGGACTATCACATTGTCGTCGGACGTCTGATGCTGGATGAAACATTCTACACTCAATGTTTTTCGTAGTTATCTCGTACCAAGGCCTAGTTAGCAAAATTAATGTAAATCAGCGGCGGAACTGGGGTTGTGGCAAATGGCGTGCTATTCCGCATGCATGATCACGGGTTCGACTCCCGTACACGCTCAGGCCAACCAAGTCTTCCATCCCTCCGAGGTCGATTAATTGGTACCAGACTCGTCTGGGTGGACAAAAGCACTGACTCGTACATCGGCTAGCCACTTCGACTCATTGTGTAGACCACATACATACATATGTACGTATTCATCAGTCACTGCGATTCTCAATGGAAGTCGAGTGCGGGGGCGCATCGTTTAAGGGGGACTGTTCAATTCCCAAAGTATTTACCCCTCATACTTTAAGTTTGCTGGAGTAAGGAAGGCAGTAAAATATCGGGAAGTAGAAACAAAGCAGGTTGTGCTCCAATTTCCCGACGACTCCGTCGACATCTCATGTCACGTCGCTTCCCTGTGTTCGGCCTTTATGCTATTTCCGGTCATCATATTGTCACTATATCGCACGCACGGTCAGGGGTTCGAATCCCGGATCGAAGCCCGTCTAGGGCAACCAAGCCTTCCATCCCTCCGCGGTCGGTGAATTGTCACCAGACTCGTATGGGAGGATAAAAGCACTGACTTGTACATCGGCTGGCCACTGCAAGTCATTGTATAGGCCACATACGCACTCATTGCGCCACTACGATTCTGAATGGAAGTCGAGTGCGGGGCGCATCCCTCAGACGGGATTGATCAACGCTAGAAACTTTATCCTTTTATGTTGTTCCTAATATAGACTAAATGCTCGTAGCTGGATGTTCAGAGGTGTACGTTCCGTTAAGAGTTGCGAAGGAAACCAGTCCGGTTCTCATTTACTTCGTCAGATTCATTTGCATTCTCAAGTGCCGACCATTCCAGCCATCACTCTTGGCTTGCTCGTTTATACTAGTCTTAGAGCAGTGGAAAATATTGGTGCAGATCGATTTCCATTATATTTTCCAAGAGCATCGGCTTCATTGCGCCATGCCACCCGACCACTGCTTCAATTTCGCCTTCACTACCCTTCACTACTTGCTCGATGATATATTTTATTCTTTGCAAAAAGTTTTTTTGAATGATTTCACTAACTGGGGCGATGTTAAGCCTCGAAAAGCCTTCACATCGAAAAATCATCGCGAATCGGTCGGTCATTTCTATATTGGAAGAGTATGTCCTTGTCTCGCAGCATACCATGTGTTCATATCAGCTGATCAGGAAGATCAGGTCTGCTATTTGGCGTTCCCCTCGTCGGGAATAAACATTCGAGTGCGCCGGTTCTTGCTGTATGTTTATGGTAAAACACGACATCTTTTCAATCCCGATCCGTTCCATCTCCATGATCTGGTTCCCGTTTGAAAATTTGCTATTGAAGGAAACAGTGCGCCGGTTCCTGTTACGGGGTTGTTACGTACTCACGGAAGGAGCATTGTGGATGAGAGGCTTCACCGTTTCAGAGTCTCCTTTCTCCAATTTATTGGTGTAATTTTGTTACGATTATTTTATTACGGTATAACCAAACTTTCCCAACATTAACATCGCCATTAACATTACCTTCGCCGAAAAGAAATCCGAGGTGTTCTACGAAATTTTCAATACAATTTAAAAATTTAAATTTTTTTAAGCTTTTTTTGAATTTCGAACGAACTTTTGTGCACGCGAAATTTGCCTCCATTTCGACATTCTATGAGGCAACTGGGTCTGTGTAATGCTAAGTAGTGCGTTATCAAGCGCACGGTTAAGGGATCAATCCATGACCGATACTCGCTTAGGGCAACCGAGCTTTCATCCCTTTATGGTTTAAAATCACAGGCTTGTACACTGGCATACCACCGGCCACATGCACTTCAAGACACCATTACGATCCCCAGGGCAAGTGGAATGGGGAGGACATCCCAGAAGGTAATTGATCTACGCCAAAAACTTTATCCTTCACTTTTACAAAGCATTTATGTGTAATTTTCCATACTGGAAATATTTATTCATGGCTATCACATTATTATATGTATTAAACGCACAGTTCACGATAATTTTGAGGTAGCCTTGAGATTGAAAAACGGAAATGTTGCTGTAGAGGAGTTCATCGGTGGCGAAGAAAGCGAAAAAATCTGTCTACTTCAAGCTTTTTAAAAGTAGTGAAAGTGGAGGTTGTACGAGATCACCGCGACAGAATGGCATGTAAGGGGTTTTTGGACGAGATTTCACTTGTTCCTATCATGCAAAGAGCTGACTACATCAAACCATAAGTTTGCAGAATTGCCTTTCACTGTCGCTATTGGTCACGAAAAGCTGTTTGTACTTCTTACATTGGTTCTCTTGTAAATGGTGCAGCTTCTACAAAGCCGTCGAAGCTCGTCCGCTAGGGGTGTAGCACTCACACGATACGAGCTCGGTCCCTTATTGTGCCCTATCCAGGACGTTTTTCGCCCTTATAATAGCAGGTATGGTATAAGGGGAGCCTCGAACTCATACTATAAGGAGATCTCAGGAACCATTTTTATCGTGAACTGCGTCTCTAAAAGTCATTTACAGTTAACTACTGGATAGTGAAAAATAGTTCTTCCCCAGGCCAAAATCAAGAGATGCCCAAGTTGCTAAAGAGCCTAAATCTGAGGGAGTACGAAATAAAGTCGAACTTTGCGAATTGCTTGAATGAACTGTCTGAACTTATGTTTTTATGGCCACAGTATGTGTTACGGTTTAAAGGGCCTGACTCTCCAAGGCTTTGTAGGCAAAAACTCGAAAAACTCCAGAATTTTGTGGCATATTTAGTTTTTTTCCATTCTTTAGCATTTTGTTGGCGACTAAGAGCCTTGGCCGTAATGAGCCGTTTATTGATGTAATCATTCTGGAAGGCCGTTGCCCAGATTAGCGGCGGCGGTGGTGGAGTTTGCCTTTGCACTTTTCGCCACTTCAACTGACTCCACCTGTTTTGAGCCGTTTCCTCAGCAAGTCCACCCATGAGTACTTGAATTCCAGTTAGACCCTCCTTTGAAAACCTGAAAAAGGAGATTGTTTGAGTTGCTCACATTCCAAACTTGTGCTTCATTCCCTTATGATTCGAAAGTCTAGTTTTAGCCTGATTCTTAAATCGACAATCTAGGCGTTCATGAATCTTTTATGATGCTGCATTCCATAAAGAAGTAATCAATCTGCACTTTGATTTCTAAGACGATTCCTTACCTGTTCCAGAATGTTTCTTCGGAAAAGGAAAAAGGCTCTGTTCATCGAAACCTATGTAATTGCTCGTGCAGATTCAAATTCGCAGTTAATGGGGGTCTTACAGCCATTCTTAGGAGTGAGTGGTGCCGTTGTTGGATCGGGGCTTGGCTCATTTCAAGTGTCTGCGGACATTCTTAGCGCGACATTTCATGAGAAATCCGTGACACAAACATTGGGCGTCGACTTCCAAACGCGCCATGCCTTTTAAATGTGTGTGGCGGAGAGGGCGAGAGTGGAGGGGGAGGTGGGGAGGCCAAGTGGGAGTCGACCTCCGGCATCTTTCGAAGGTTCCCACTTCTTAAGGTTCTCTTTAATGGTCTGAAAATTTTGTAATAAAAACGGCTTTTAAATGAAACATTTCAGCAGAGCACTGCTGGCTATATAACTGTAGTCCTAAGAACTAGGAACAATTCCCTTCTTTCTGAGTTCTTGAATTACTCAAAGTTTGATGTTCTTCTGTTACATTGTTCTCGTCCGCCCACTCGCGTCTCCGTTCTGGCGAGAGCCATTACCTGTTTCGTTTTTCTTTATTTTAAAAAACTTGAAGTTGTCTCGAGTTGCTGACCCTTGGGTTTCTATTGAAATTGATTTAAAGCGGATCAGAAGCGCTTACAAAACCTCGTCCTTGCTATGGTGCTGCAGTCATAGCCAACTTCTGACCTCGTACTTCAGGGCCGATGGGCCAATCTCACTCATATAGTTCCCTGATCCAATTGTTATTCCAAAAACCTTACGACCTACCGAATCAAGTTTAGACGCTTCCTTCATTATCTTAGAGTCCAAGTGGTACCACAGCATGCTCTTGACATGCTATTCTTTAAAAACATATATTCTTGTGCTTACTGATACTTTTGCAGCAGTATTCATCGAATCTAACATGAATCTTACTGCACAACAAAGATTTTGCCTGTTATCAGACCGCTATGAGCGACACCGAGCTCCTGAGCTACACCCGTCATGGTTCGACATTCTTCGAGTTTCCCGATGATCCTTCCTCATGCGAATTCAACCACATTATGTCTGTAGGACATGATGTACAGAAGGATATCACCACAGTACCCTGTCGCTACTCGCTGATTGACAGAATTTTTCTCCTCGTACTAATCAACTGCCTTGGTTTGCGCGAGTAGCCATGTTCCCGCTCCCGCGTGATTGTGATACATTCCTCCCTCCGGTTATTTCTTTGGCTTAGTGGCCTGAAAGCCGGAATAAAATTTTCTTGTCTACCTCGCCCAAGTTCAAGCCAAGAAAACCAATATTTGATTATGTCTAATGCCGAAGTAGAACCTTTCCTAAACTACCCCCTCTCTTTCCTGAACATATGATTGCCATTTGATTGAGAAGTATAAAATGAGGCTCACTGTGAGACAAGAAACACGGTCGTCATGATTCCCGTTGAACGACGTCACAAAATGATTGGTACTGGTTTGGTAGCAGTCTTCAGCACTCCATGTATATAGAGGATTATGGGCAAAAGAGGTAGCGCCCGAATTTCCGAGTCTCCTTCCGAAAGATAGCACACTTACTACCTTTTTTGTAACAAGGGCAAATCTCTCGGGTACTGTTCCATCAGTCAATAGCTACAAGAGGATACACTAAGGCATACAATGATCCGACTCCGTACTCCACACTGATATCAGATAAGAAGGGAACTTCTTTTCTGTGGCTGGACTATTTCAATTTACTTTCATAAACTGGGCTCAGTGTAACGCAGTTGTTCATGCGCCTCTTTCTTCTCGGTCTTCATCCCTCCCCCTCCCCTCCCCTGAGCATTCTCCTCTCTAAGATCACTTTGTTTCAATCGCTCTTTTGAAGCAACATCTCATCAATAAAAAAACCCCAAGCGAAAAGGTACTCCTTTGTGTAGATCCGGGACGCTTAAACCAGCGTGACTGTCGAACCGAATTTATTTTGCGTCTGACATAGTTAGAGCAGTGTTTGCTAAGAAAAAACTGGCCTATAAAAGAGATTTGTTATGGAAGCGAAGAGATCGTCGTTTTTCGAGTGTTGTCAGGATCTTGGTATTGAGAAAGCGCAGGATCTTGTGTTTATTTACCTCAACGGTCTGCTTTTTTCTTGCAGTTACCGGCTTCAAGAGATCCCAGCCCTACATACGACGCCCGCTCCAATCTACCTTGGAATATCAAGATACCTACGTAATAGAGAGATTTCATGGGGGATATGTATGCCTTTGCCGCTATTCTCACGTTCAATAATTAATCTTTGTGTTTCTCTCTGAATTCCGAGCTTCTCCTGTTTGCAAGCAGAAATGGGTATAGGAGTATTTAAAGGAGCGTCTGACCTAAATATCGCTCACCAAGTCCATGAAGATTTTAATATTTTAATGTTCAGCTCAAATTTCACGAGGTTACTTTCAACGAAAACGCTTCGGTTGCATGGAGTCTGACTAACTAGGGGTGGTCATGTTCATCTCCTCACTCTCGTTAGTTCAGTCTTCGCAAGTCATGATGACACCAGTCCAGCAGTGCGCAAAGCAATTTTGGATCATTTTTCCTCGCAGTTCTTGATATCATATTTTTCACCCATTCCGTTCCTCTATAAACGGTAACCATCCTTACTATATATAAACCACATCCTTGGTGTGTCTGTTTGTTTGTCTGTTTGTCTGTTTGTCGTCGTGAATTTCAGTATCACCTGACGAAGCAATTGTAGAGATCGGGTCAAGTTTGGACTGGGTCGAGCATAGGGCAGGACCAACAGAGCACACGCGAGCATACCGGAGCTCCGCCCCCAAGGGGCGGGGCGTGCGCCAAAATTGGGTGGGGTCATTGACGAATTCTTCTAATTCGGTCTCATAGCAGTCCAGATGCCGGGAAATAATGTGCAAAGGTGAGAGATGGGTCAACAACTAAAATAAAGGAAGCCTAACGGCGGTGGGCGCAGCGTTCTCGCAGTGGGCGGTACATTCCACAGAGATTCTTAACTCGATTCAACGAAGGCGTCGAGGTCAGGAAAAAAATAAAAAAGAGTGAGCAAGGCCTTATGAGTGTTCGGCATGTGTAAGCTTAGCGAAGCTCCGCCCACAGTGGGCGGGGCGTGCGTTAAAGTGAAAGCTGCTTTTTAAAAAAGAGTGTAACTTCGTTCGGAAACGTTCTAGAATGTAGGAAAAAAGTAGTTAGAGGTAATGGAAGAAATGTGGTCAACTTCCAGAAGTGGGCGGGGTTGGCACCAATGTGGGCGGGGCCTAGATCAAAAATTCATAACTCTACTCAGAAAGGTTCTGGGATGCGGCAAAAAGGTATTAAGGTGTAAAAGAACAAATGTGGTCGAATCCTAGAAGTGGGCGGGGTTTGCACTAAAGTGGGCGGGGCTTAGATCAAAAATTTATAACTCTACTCAGATACGTTCTGGGACGCGACAAAAAAGTGTTAAAGTGTAAAAGAACAAATGTGGTCGAATCCTAGAAGTGGGCGGGGCTTGCACTAAAGTGGGCGGGGCTTAGATCCAAAATTTATAACTCTACTCAGATACGTTCTGGGACGCGACAAAAAAGTATTGAGGTGTAGAAGAACAAATATGGTCAAATCCCAAAAGTAGGCGGGGTTGGCACTAAAGTGGGCGGGGCTTAGATCAAAAATCCTTACTGTATATATTAACTCTATTTAAAAACATTCCGGGATGCGGCAAAAAAGTGGAAAGGGGTAAAATAGCAAATGTGGTTAAATCCTCAAAGTGGGCGTGGTTGGCACCAGAGTGGGCGGAGCTTGGATCAAACATTTACAACTCTATTCGGAAACGTTCTGAGATGCGGGAAAAATTGGTGTGATGCAGTAGAACAAATGTGGTCAAATCCTAGAAGTGGGCGGGATTGGCACTAAAATGGGCGGGGCTTAGAACAAAAATTCATAACTCTGTTCAGAAATGTTCTGGGATGAGGCAAAAAGGTGTTAAAGTGTGAAAGAACAAATGTGGTCAAATCTCAGATGTGGGCGGAGAAGGCACTGGAAAGGGCGGGGATTACATAAAATTATTAAGTCTTTTCAGATGCGTTTTGTTGTTGTGTTTTTGCGTTTTCGAAAAAGGTGTCCGAAGATAATAAAAGTAATGTGGTTCGAAGTCTGAAGTGGTAGGGTTTGCAAAGATGGGGCGGGGCTGAGGGTAAAAATTTATACATCTGTCCTTCACACTAACCCTGTCCACATAGGTGTACAACTAGGGGATATCATTAAACTCTTTCAAAAAATTGGGCTAAAAATTTTCTGAAAGTTAGTATCCATGGTTCCACACACAATAGTCCCTTCTACACAAAGGCAAATGCACTACATTATAAATTCTACAATAACCCCGGCCACAAGTGCAATCCCTACAACTACCCAAAGAGACTGTCCTTTCAAAATTAGTGTTCATGGCCACACACAGCCTTAACTACACAGGGTTTCTTCGACTACATGGACTGCAGAGGTGTTGGATTTGGATACATTGGAGTACTCTTCATGGCCACACACAGCCCCATTTCACATCCCAAAAAAATGATGGCCGCTACAGAAGTGCCCTGGAAGACGCTCAGATGATAAAGGTCTATAATGAAAATCAGAAGCTGATGTGGCTCCGTCCCTCATGGCTAGAGCCCCTAGCGCACGCAATAGCGTGCGTGGCCGCCTGGTTTACTTTATTTCAAGAAGACGTTCGAATCATTCTTTCCCAAAAATGTAATGACCGCTGTTTGCTTTCTTAAGGAATACCATTCAGCGGTATGCATCATGTTCAGAGTCGGTTCCTACAAATGAAGTGATCAATATGAAATTACTGGTAGCGGATTTCTCCAGGAACTGAAAAACTAAATAGCTGTCCTGGTGCTTACATGACCCCCACTAAGTACCTCCTGTGTGTATGGGAACCTTCTACAGATGCGTTTGTTCCTATATCCCAGTCACCAGAAAGCGCCACTTCTAATTCAGGCCTTTTCAACTAGCTCTTTCTAACTACTCCTTTTACTGGACTCTCAAGTATTCATAGCAAAGGGGCGTAGTACTCTGTGAAACTCCATTTCGGTTTGTCGGCGGTAAAAGTTAGGAAGGCTTCGCAAGGTGTATCGCAACCTGCTGAAAGATCCCTCCAAATTTGCTCCGCATGACACTTCAGTCCGATCTTTGGCTCGTTACAAAGACTTATTCCTTGAAGGTCAAAGAAATGACTTTTCACTTTGTTTTGTTGTTGTGCGTTTCTCTTTTTCCTCGCTCTAGGCCAAATGGGACCCTGATTTCTAACTTTTAACCTCCTTTTTTCTGTGCGATTAATGGGCACACCCTTGAGGTGTACTTGAATAAACAAATAAATATCGAATACTCTTTCCAGCCGTCACACCCACCGTTCTTATCAGACAAAACAGAGTTATCCTCCTTTTCGTTGTTTTTGAATGTCAAAGTCATAGTAACTGCTTGGAGTGGACGTCAATTGAAAAAAGAGCCATCTATCTGTTTTCACTACTTATTTAGGCACTATAACAAGTTTGTAAGTGCTATTCGTTGTAAGGTGTTTGACCTCCTGACATAATCCGTGAAACCGGTCGGTCTCAAGGGTCTCGACGAGCGTCAACGGGACGATATCTTCCCTCTCACAGACCAGACAATAACAGAAGATGGCGGTTGAGGTCACGTGCAAACGGAACGGCTAGGTGATCCCCCTAATGGCTGTGGGAGCGTCGTCCTTGGCAGGAACACCAACAAAAAGACGCTAAGTTCAGTTTTTCCATGAACGAACTACTACCCGCTTCGACGGGACCTCGGATTAGTGAAATAGATCAAGCGCTTTATTTTCACGTTCTCGAAACTTTCCTGAGGCAGCAAAAACTTGAAGGCTTCTTTACTCTGGAGTATGCAGTATTCCTCCGAAATCAGGAGATTGTGCTTTGGTCCTCTCTTGATGTTGTGAATGTTGTCGAAAACGGAGGAAAGAGTGTATATTCCTCTATAATACTTCTTCATTACTCATTACATCCCGTATTAAGGTCTAAACTTGTGGTGGTGGAACATTCATAGCAATAGGTGTGGAAATGTTTCTTAGTTTTTTGAGAAGTATCGAGTCAGAAATGCCTCTGACTACCATGTGGGTTCATGGGGCACTTCCTTGACTGAAATTTCCCATTGCAACTATCGTTGAATTTGGGAATGACAATGTGTTGTGATCTGGCAGCTCTAAATTCGCTTTAAACTGATTTTGACGTTCAGGGGTAGCTTTACTCATCTCGGGGAATCCCTCATCTTCGGAATAGAGAGGATTGTATTTTCAATCACCTAGCAACCCCAGTAACACATTCGAAACAACCTAGCTCACTCTCTGGGCAGCAGAGAGCATAAAGCCGAACCTTTGATAGCAGGAATGCAGCTTAGGCAACACCGGTTCAATTCAAAACTGGATTGAATTCAAAGAGCATCGAAGGTCCTTCGCACTGATGCTTCACAAGCGTGCATTGCAATCTCTACCGTCCCCTTCTACACCATGTTTGTACCCCGTGGCGAGCCTTTTCACCTAACGAAGAAGACGAATCCGTCAAGACCTAACCCATGAATATTAGTTATAATTCCGTGTGCATTTGATAAGGGCTAGACAACCTCCACCCATTTGGACTCTATGACTTGGTTCTTTTTATTAGAATACGTGGGCAGTCTTTGAGACGAACTGTTTTATCTCTGGTTTTTTGCAGCACCAACTCGTTCCTGACTCATTCTTCCTTCAAGTGAATCCGCTTTTTCTGTTGAACGGACACCTCGATAGTTCATGAACCGGCGCCGTTTCAAGGTTCACTTAGTGTCTCTAATCATATAGGAATTCGAACGATCGAGATAGGGGCTGGTGTTCACCCAGTTCAGGTTCGATTCTTACTCATCGGTCGTAATCAGCAGTCAATTGGGTTACTGTTGAGGTGGCGAACCGGGGCGCAGAGGGGGAGTAGTCAGTCGGTAGCCGGATCGGCCCACCCGCAATTGTTAACCTCACTGCGCCCCCATCAATGGCGACAGACACGCCTTGTGTTGCGCATATCATAGAATATACGCGCTACTCATCTCGACGCACGACAAAACAGACGAGATCATCGATCCCTACCTATCAACGTCCATCTAGCTCATCAGGCTACCCTGAACCCGAATTCGAGTAGCGTTCTGAAAATCTCGTGGCCGGGTTCCACCCAGGTAGCTCAGGAAGAATTCCTTTGCCCTAACGCCATTGACGAGAATTAATGGGTCTAGTTCGCGTTCTGAGTTCGTTTTAGATCCTTTCCAAGAGCCCCTCTGAAGGACAACGACATTTTCTCGTTTTTGGGGGGTTGCGTCATAGTAAAGTGAAAATGGACCTTCCAAGGTTTCGCCTTTCTGATAGATTAGTTGAATAAATGGTCGAGTAGCCAAATGTTGTGGAAGGCTTCACTTATTGGAACCCACCAGAGGAGTCAAGAGTAGCTCTGAAGGCTTTTTTGAAAAACCGTTGTACAATTCCGCTGTTTGTGTATTTTCGTTTATTTTTTACACTATGCGTACGTTTGATTCCTGCGACTCCTCCCGTTTTCCTTCGAAATCTCCTGCAGATCGTACACGTCTGTTACCACCGTCTTAACGTTTTTCTCTATGTTAGACTCTATTTTCGCTGATTCCTCATAGAACGTAGTTTGCAATGACGATTGTTTTCGATTTCGTAATTTCTACTTTCTCCCGGATTTCGGGCCAGGTCCACTTGTTTAGAATGACTTCAAATTCTTCCATCTCTACCTGTGAGCCGTCTAAAATACATACGACGTTCTCAGAGCTGTTCAATTGGCAGAAAGCGTATCGAAAATTCGTGGCTCATTCGAAATCCTGAGAGGAAACCAAATAGAAACGTTTTAGAACTACTGCAATAGCTAGCCAATGTTCACGATTTGGCCAGTCTCTATATTGCATCCCAGTGTTAAACAGGTCGTGACAGCTTATCCCTTAGCAATAGAGGCATTAGGACGTCGAAAAAATGACCCTCGCCAGACGTGTTGCGCAACCCCCTGACAATCTTTACCATTGCACCACAGTAGCTCTTGTCGAGCGAAGATCTCCAGTATTCCTGGAGCCTGATCGTCTCCGTCGCTTCTCGATGGTGTACTGCTAGGTACTACCTAAAAGGGTCGAATCTCCATTGCTCTGGAACCACTTACTTTGCTTACGTCAGGATCGCCACTCTGGTGCTCAATATCAGCACACAGTCCAAGATAATTTTTCTTTTCCTATCCAGGCCCAGGGTCGAGGCTAGTGTTTCCCTAGGAACTGTACCACTCCGATCAGTTTTTCCCAAATGTACATACCTGTCTGGAATCGTATTTTCCGAACGATTAGTCAGAACCAATTTAACGACTTGTTGAGTTTTGCTGATGTCATCACTCACTCCGCCCTCTTTTAAAGTCAAACATTCAACTGTCAAAGACGCGTTCTCACAGAACTCTCCATTATGACTATGTCACAAGTCCATCAGGTTTCAGATCGTACCCGTTTTTTTTTGTTCTCGCAGTAAGCTGCAGTAGACTATCTAGCTGCCAGTCTAGCTTTCTCGATTGAAAATATGGATCTTGGAAGCTAGGGTCATTCTCGAGTGTCCAGCGCAGATTTCTGGAAACTCTCAAAATCCGAGCGCTTTGAAGAAAAGATCAATTTTCAGCGAGAACCTGCCGATTTTACGAGTGACTTCTTATGAACGTTTCTCTTTTTTCTCCAAGGTACTCATTGTGACACCTCAGCGATCACTTCGTAAAGCAATGCCTTTCCCTTTCAAGTGTTCAGTTCACTTTGCTAGTACTACTTCCCGGCACAGGGCTTTTGATGTTACTTGTGAACCCAAAAAAGGCCATTATTAACAGATTCCATTTGTTCTTTTAGCTTTCTTCTTTGCCGACAATGTCTACCCCCGGTCAACTGATAAAGCAGTCCAGAAACGATGAGTTCGTGATCGATGACATCTTCTCAGAGAGGAATAGAAAGGCCTCTGAAACTCCTGCAACCTCGAAATGCAAAGTTCATGGGTCGAAGTTGTGATTTCTGCTCTTTCCTAATCGCTATCGAGCCGATTTGTTGGCCTTTGTCGACGTGTCATAAATCCGGGGATTTCCTGCACGATTCGATTTCACAGTTCACGATAATTTTGAGGTGCCCGTTTATTAGGAAAGCGGAAGTATAGATTGAGAATAGTTCGTCTGTAAAAGAAGGAAGCGAGAAAAAAATAGAAAAGAATGGAATAAAATAGACTTTGGGGAAAGTATAGCTCTTCAAAGGTAGGGAAAATGGAGGTTTACGGGATTACCATGACGGAAATGACATGAAAGAAGTATTTGAACGAGATTCCAGTTGTTGCAATTGCGTAAATAACCAACTACATCAAGTTAGAACCGTGCAGAACTGCGCTCCCCTGTCGCTATGGGCCATGACAAGTTGTTTGAACTTAATATATGGGTTCCTCCATGATTGGTGCAGCTTCTACAGTGCCGATGGAATTCGTCCGAGGATGCACAAGGGTCAGTCTATGAGCCTTTAAAACTTCCTAACTAGGCCGTTTTCCGACCCAACAAGGCCAGAAATGGTATACGCGGGGGCCTTAAATTCATCCTGTGGGGGAATCTCAGAAACCATTTTTATCGTGAACTGTGCCTTTAAATGAGCAACTCGAATAGGTGTGTTGGTGTGCGACATACTTTTGCTCTCGACAGCGCTGAGGAATCGCCTGGATGGATGGTGGGAGCGCCTGGACGACGACCTCGCGACATCGTAAATAGCCATGCAAAGTGTTCTGTTGTTGTAGTAGTAGCGGATCACGCTCATCATACAACATGGTTGATGTCATTCGAAGCCATAAGATACTTCTCATCTATAGTTTTCACTAAGGCTAGACTACCGTTGTCCTCTGACGATTCCTGGCGGAAACCGATTGTTACCGTGCAAGTTTCCCCCAGTTGCCTATCGTCAAGAACTCGGTTACAGTTGGCGCAATGCTAACCTTGAGAAACCATTTGCGACGAAAAGAACGGTTGTGTATGGTCACTGAGGGGCCTCTATTCAATTGATCTTACCAAACCCCCAAAGGACTGTGATTTGCTAATTATCGTCTACTGTGGTTAAGTGTTGCTGTTGCACTTTTTGATGTCTTATTTCTCTAGTCGACGTTTTTTCTCCTGATGTTGTCATATCTCTGACTTATTTATTTATTTATTTATTTATTTATTTCTGTGTGGCGTTTTACGCGCCCTAACTAGTACAAAAAAAAGCGGTAACAGCCAAAGTAAATTACCGAAAGGGTTGAGTATCTATCAAAAATTAAGGGTAATGAAAATTGCAGTTGCCTATCAGACATATGTACCAAAGAGAACCCTCTAAACTAATTGGACCGCACTAGTCGGCAGTGATGCCTTGATCAGAGGGATTTCAGAGGGGGTGCCATGATACCAGATAGTGCACTGTTCGCTTTGATTACATCCCTTTTCGACCTTTTCCAGTGTGATGCGGCCGCCTTGGGCTTCTCCCTGTCTAGCAGTGGTAGCACTTACCTGGGAAGGACTTCCTTTTCTGCTGCCCTTCGACGGTGCTTGTTCTGCATCACCAGCTTCCACATCCCGTCGCCTCGCCCTAACCACTTAGATCAATGATCTTTTGTTTCTTTGTCGCAGACTGAGTTAAAAATATCCTCGTAAGGTGGATGATATCCACACGATTTCCCAAGCAAGAAGAACGGCTCACTCAGTAGACAACCGCCTGTCAACTGTTTCCTTCATTAACTTTTATCACTTCCCACTTTCTTTTGACACTATGACGGGTTGATGAACAGCGCCATGCGCAAAACTCGATCTATAATCATTTCTTGTACCGATGTCTGTTTTTTCTCCTGACAATAAATATGTCCATTGAAAGAAGTCCGATTTTTATGAGCAGGAGCACTTCTAAAGCCTTAGCCTATCTATTCTCATCCATCGTACAGAAATGCCGGAGTGCTTTTCAGCTGCTAGTCAACTATAGTCGTTAAGGCAAAAAAGGAACTAGCTGTCGTAAAGCGACATAAAGAGAACGCTGATCTTCACAAAGGCATACTTCTCTGACTGGTCCTCAAAGAATAATTTGATGGTCACTGACTCCCCCGGAATGCGCCTCACACCCGATTCCCACCCCAAATCGTAGATGTTTACTGGGAATCAATAATGACAATTGTCGTCACCCATAGCCGTCAATGAACTTTGGCACTCTGTTAGAATAGCCCCTGTAGCTGAAGCTATAGAAGAAGTTGACGATATGTGCATTGAGGCGGATCTGCCTTCTTTGGAATCGGCACCGAAGAAAAAGGTTCATTAGTTCATCTTCAGTAGGTTATGTGGCGTCCCAAGGATGGCCTCGAAATCGCTTAGTCCTTCATATAGTTTATAGAGAGAGGAACCGTACCAGAATCACGAAAATGGCTCGAAAATGGAGAACGATGAGGCAGTTCAATCAAAGCGCGTTCACACTCAGTTCCCATATCAAAAGCTGACCAGCATAATTGCTTTCTGTTCATTTTTCTAATTTTGGTTTGAATTGAGAACGCAACCAGATCTTTCTGCGAGCCCTATTTGTCGCATGGTGCGGGTTGCCTTTGTGGTTTTGCCAGATTGGAACCACCTCGCGTGAAACTCCCAAGAAAAACACTTTTGAAACGAGTCGAACGAGACGCATTCCACGCCCTCGAAAATTCCAGTCCGATCTGGAACTTCAGTTCCGAAGGCGCTCTCATATGCTGAAATGGGATGCTCTTTCTGGTCCAGTTTCAGAATCATTGTACTTGTTCCCGTTTCCTCATCAAATGAGCTCCCGGCTTGTTTTCGGCAGTCTTAGGGACGGGTTTCTCGGAGTATAATTGGCCTTCATTTCATTCTATCATCTATCTCTACCTAATCCTTCTGCCCGAATGTACATGTGCAGCGGAACATCACCCAGACAATCCTTTCCCTTCCTCGTCCCTTCTTCCTCGTTATCGAGAAGGTTTTGCAAGTCAGAAACTTAGCACAAGCCTTTTTCCAGGTTCAAGGGGATTCCCTAGTGCTCCCTTATGGGACATCCTCAAATTGGGTAGCCTCAGCGGGTAATCTAGCATAGTCTTTGTAACCCCTGGATAAATTGATCTGAAAGTCTCAAAAAAAACTGTCGGTGTTCGTTGTACGGAGTTAAAGCGATACAGTATGCCATTTTTTCTCTCCATTAGAAGGTTCTGTTAATGGAATTTCGGTTCGTCACTTCAGCTAAGCCTCATGACACCTATTCATTCAGTTTTGATGGCGTTCTCACTTTTTCTGATGAATCAGTTCTGTTCACATTTGCTTTTGCAAACGCGGTAGGTCTTTTCTTGCGCAACAGCGCCTTCCAAAAATAGTATAAACGTGCCGCGAGTGCATCTCTCCACCTTCTAAGCAGAACTGAATGTTCACTCTAGCTAGGCAGACTGAACCAATGCAGATCATAATATGCTTTTATGCTTATCTTGTCATTATGTCAAGTATCCATTTCCGATTTGCCTTGACGAGGTTGATCTCTTTATTATCGCGGCGATCGTTATCGCCCAGTCCACGGCCTTCTCAGTGCCGCCGCTACTTCTGCTCCACTTGTTAATTTTATTGTCATCTTTACTACGCTCTCTGGAAGCTTTATCGCGGCATCTTTATGAGATGAGTTCAACCAAGGCAAGGGAGACAATGCTCCTCATACCCCTGCCTCTAAAGACCGCTTTAGATGGTGTGATGACTGTATCGCTCAAAAACCTTGACCGCTTTTTACCGTTTTTCCCAATTGACAAAACACTTTGTTCTGACTGTTCTCTGTTTCTCTTGCTTACGGTGAGAAGAGCCGCTAGTTGAAAAGAAGACTTCAGGGATTCGTTCCAGGAGCTCAGGGTTCATGAAGCCCTTAAGCGATTCCGTCAAACTTCCAACATGAGCTAGCTAGTTCCAAATTCCATGCCAGCGCATACAGTACGTATGTTTGTCAACTAGAATCATCCACTGTCCCCTACCACTGTACTGTACCTTCTTCTGAAACTCAGAGCGTTAAGTAATCTGTATTCAATCTCTTGAGCCCTTTCTCGAAAGGCAGCGCAATCAACTGCGAATGATTTACCGCCCTAAGTCGTCAAACTTAATCAGACTCCCAGCACGGATCTCGTCAGTACACTGAAGTCGTTGCTTTTCTTTAATGGAATCATTTTGAACGGTGCTTTCGGTAGCGAATTCTGCCTGTCTGTGCTGCGCGCTGGGGTTCTGATGGCCTGAGCCGCATTGGCGTGAGAAGTCGAACGTGGCGGAGATGCCTCTCAATCGGCTTGTGACTTCCTGCCTCTGATGATCCGCTTTGAAGTATCAAAATATGTGTATACTGTGAAATTATCAGAAATTGATAGACGAGGCGGTGCTGGTCAATGATCTGTACGTCTTGCAGCAACACACTGGCTATTTAGTGACAGCTCCTTTGAAAAAATTGGGTCTGCCTGTCGGTGTCCGTCCCTTCCTCATATCCCCCAAGGACACGATTAGGTAGCTGCCCTAGCGAAGGAATAGGGAGTGCGACTGAAAAAGCGACTGGATCACCCCATTCTCGCTACCTTCGGGGGTGCCTGTTCACAATACCTACAGCTTCTTCGCGCCTTCCACATGCCAGAAGAATCCGGTCGTTGTCCTCTCAGGTTAGTCATGCGTGCTACTGACAGCATCCTCATATTGCGTTTTTTACACGCCAGAGGAAGACTGATGCAGAAAAAGAAGGAAAGGGGAGGAGTGAATGAGCTATGCCCTTTCTTCGAAATTTCCGGACGCCTAAGCAGACGTCGAGCAATAGTCGGAACTACAGCGTGAACTCATTTCCGAGCCTATGATTGCACTGGTTCAAAAGAAAATGGTCCTCTGGTAAAGAGAGCATCACGAACCTCTAGCTGCCCCTCACCATGCCCATCTTGACTCGCTGCCGTATGAAACGCAATCGAGTCACGACGTAGCCGGCGCGTCTAGGAAACTCGTCCAGCCGCTCGTTGCACAAGAAACAGTCCATATTATTTCTGTCATTAGACTGACAAGATAGCTTCCAATGATCCAGTGGGGAAACAAAGAAACTACTCTTCCTCGTACAATACCAATCTTCTTCTTTCTCCTATTCAACGTGATGAACAACGACGACGCCCAAGCCTTATAAATGGTTATTCATTCGTTCTCCTTACGCTGCTTCATCTTGCTCCATTCAATACGTCTTGCCATCATCGAAATAATTCATTGCTATTATTCTTAGCCTTTGAGGGTTCTACATTTACGAAATTCTTTAGATAAAGGGAGATTGTAGGCAAGTTTCTGAACCGGCTACGTTGTGATACGACTGCGTGTTATGCTGCAACGGGCCAAGATGGGCACGATGAGGGGCAACCAGAAGTTTGTGATACTATCCTTACAAGGAGACCATTGTCCTTTGAGCCAGCCGCCAGGCTATCCGCTCATAATGGTTCCTTCAAATAAAGCAACAACTTCGGTCCACTGACGAGATGGCTCTGGAAGTCTGATTGAGTCTGACGAAAATGTACCCGTGCTGCTGGCCTCCTGTAGGTTCTAACGGGTGAAATTCTTCGGTGAATAACCAATGCTTCCCGAAAGAAGAGAGAATGATTATTCGAAAACAGTTGTTCAATTGCTGAGTTCTCTCTGAACCTCTCAAAATAAGCCTACAACAAAATGGGAATAGATGAATCATAGTAAGGCTTCTTTGCGTGGCTCGTTGATCGGAGGTAACCCTACCAAGATTATTTTGGGGCTCTTAAATACTTGTGGCAGACGTTACAATTTTGATAGCGGAATAGGAAGTTAGCAATTTTCCAACATCTCATTTTCTATAGGTCCTCCACATGGCTGTTAATGCAGGCCATGGAGAGCGATGAGACATCCTTTCGAGAAATTCATCCTACAGCTTTCGTCTCCTCCCGACTCAACTCGGGCTGATTTCCTGAAATTTGATGACGATGATTTGTTGACTAATCCGAAATTATAAGCTCCGGTAGACCTGCTGATAGAGGATATACTACATAGAGCTATAGCTCCTCGGAAATGGGAGAAGCAGAGGTTGTAGCTCTACACCATTTCCCCCATCCAGCTCCCAGTTTTTGTGAATGTAAAAGCTCCCGATGTCTGCTCAGGGGTCTTCTGTCAAAGTAGTAGGTACAACATTTACTCTTTTCTTTCCTTCTTTTTCCTGCATTAGTCTTCGTGGGACATATAAAAAGTGCAATATAAAAATGTTGTCAGTAACACGCATAATTGAACTGGGATGACAGCGACCGGAATCCTCTGGCATATGGAAGAAGTAAAGAAGTTGTATTGTGAACAGGCACCCGCCAAGTTATCGAAGATGAGGTGATCCAGCCACTTTTTTTCGGGAGCACATCTTATTCTTTCGCTTGGGCAGCTACCGCATTGTGTCCTTTGGGGGAATAGGGGAAGGGGCTGACACCTACAGGTTAACTCAAATTCTCCAAGAGGTCTCCTCCTTGCTGTATCGTTTTGCCGGAAAAACTGTCACAAGAGCCATGCCTGACTTCTCCGGCAAAACGGGGGTTGGTCAACCACAGAAGCGCTAAGGTGCCTAAGTGGTATCCTAAGCATAAGTCTCACTCTTTCTGCTTTCCTTCCTCCTCATAGGTCCATGACCAGCCTAAACAGCACGCGCTCCGGGATTATTGTGTCTCAGCTCATTTCATTCCTCAATTCTTCATCAAGACAAGGGGCGTTGGCTTTGAAAAAGCTCGAGAGTACTTGTTCTGGCGACACTTGAGACGCTCGTTTCGACATGCGATCGGGCATCGCTCATTCTGGCAAGTGGCGATTAATCACGAGCCGACACCCTCAGGATGCTAGTAACCGAATTCTCGGGTGGTGGACCTTGCATCCCTTCATTTCAAAGGATTTCTTTGTTGCATTTTAGAGGCCTTCAAAGAGCGTTCGTCACTTTATCAGAGCCTATTTCACAAGGCGATCTCTATTACGGATTTCCTTGAAAATCATTCTAAATCGTAAATAAGGAAGTTGATTTGAAGTTTAGAAGAGGCCTATGGATGTTTTTTACAGTCAGGGGCATTACTCGCATCTTTCCTGTTACTTACTATCAGTTCAGGACTTCACTTTTGATTCCATTTCACTGAGAATGGAAAGCTCCCCGTCTCAAGACTTCTGTTTTTTTCTCAATGTTTCTAGTCTCTCTAACTCACGCATAATATCTTTTGACTAACCAAAATTTATATCAGTAATAGTCTTCCCTTCTGAATGGAAGTCGAATGCGTGGGCCGCATCCCTCTGACGGGATTGATTAACACTCGGAGATTTTATCCTCTTTACTTTAATAGGCTTCCCTTCTACGATTATCTACTTTTGTTTTCCCAAATTAAAAAGCAGCAAATGTAGGGGAGTGGAGTGAGGATGTAGTTTTTCAGCCAATTCGTGGCGAGGTCTGTGCCCTGAACTACGATGGCATAATCATGGAAAAGATGTTGCCTTCAGAACTACTTAAACCTACTGCCACTCACGATTCGCAAAAGAATCCTATTCGGAAGAGTTTGACCAGTCTCGGTTGCTACTACAGGGACCATCTATTCAACATTTTTTTCCATGGAAAGGACCGATTACCTTCTATAAAAAGGAGTTAAAGGGGGTTTCTCGTAGAAGTATTGAACATGAAGGCAGCTCATCCTTGCTGCTCAACCAAGTCGGTGATGAGGAACAGTGGAAAATGGGCATCACGATCGAGTCCGAGTGAGCCGATGAAATCTTGAGGTCATTCCTTGTTGTTTCTTTCCAAGGCTTCTGTGCGTTGTTCTGTGAAGTGTCGCGACTTTAGGAAGTGATAGACACCTCACGACATTTTCCTTTAATGTTACTATTCGATTACTTGAAGTCTTTACTACTCACATGAGCTGACCTCACATATAAGAAAATTCCTCTTTTGGATATTCACTTCAAAACCAGCATTCAAGACAATTGTAACCATGTCGCAGAAGCTGGAGTTGAGCATAACCAAGGACCTCGTCCCCGCTTTTCATCCACTCTTTCTTTTGTTCCGCTCCTCTGATCTCTTCTTCCAAGTATCAGATGGAGTTGGCAACCTTACAGGCCGTATTGCATGAAGACAGTACGCGAAGTTTACTGTTATTCAGTAACCTTGACAGCTACCATTACTCAATAGAGGGAAGTGTAATAAGTTTATGAAGACTCCATTGTTTGCCCCATCTTTTATCGCAGGAAATGAGTATCTTTCCATGTTAGGATGATGAAGTAGACATCAAGGATTTACGAAGACTTACGAGCCGCAGGTGACCTTTCACCGAAAGAGTGTTTTGATCCAATGCTGAAGAACTCAATTCCCTGCCAACAGTTGCTCTAAATGATCCTTCAAAGCGCTTTTAGATAGTGTTTGAAGGCTGCTACAAACCGTTGGCTGCTTTCCCTCCTTACGAGGTGCTTGAGCGATTGCCTAATAAAGCCAGTGAACACCACAGGGTGGTGGAGCAGTCAGACAAACTGATCTCCTCGAAAGATTTACCGCACTCGGTAGTTTTGTAAGTAAATTGGTTGAAGCGAAGGTGGGTGTAGAAAAGGGCCCAATATATCGGACAGAGATCATCTCGAAGTTGTTACTTTCGGGATCAGGGAAGTGAGTCAGTCTCTTAGCTTCGCTGACCTCAGATCCTTCTTGGGGTGGAGGCCACTTATCGTTCGAGAGGCCAAGAACTTTTTTCGATCTCTTCTTCACCGCCTTACACAAAAGGATGATTCACATGATTCACACTTTCTCTTCGAGAACTTAAATTTATTACGGTTTCGTCCTCGTTTTTCGGAGTGCGGTGACACGTTTTTCTATGATGGCGTTCGATGGCGCAGGGGGCAGTGAACTATGGGAAAGTTGGGTACTTCTTTGAACCACGATCCCTTCCTCGAGATGTTACCCATCCCTAGATGGATACGAGGTCATTACGTCTCAAGCAGTTTTCTGTGGTACACTTTTTGACCTTGGCTGGAGAATTCGTACCGTCCATCGCCTCGGTAATAAGGAGGACATAATGGATCCGACTACGTAACATCTACTGCTGTTGCCGTCAAGAATACTCGAACTCAATACCCGAATCACGGCCAACACTTTCTGAGCGGTCGAAAATGACCGAGGTTGCGATCACCGACCATTTTCCCAGACTTCTATATCTGTTTTTCATGGGTACCGAGCAGAAATGTTCTTGTTCTCGTCGCGGGTGGGTTACCCGTGTTAGAGAGGATGACCGACAGAATGCTCGTGGAAACTATGCCTGGATCAATGGGAGAACAGCGAAATCTAAGGGAATGGGAGTGGGAGTGACACCGGAGAAAATCCTTTACACTCCATAACTGTACAAAGTTTGCTGTAAGTGGTAGTGGTATGGCTCCACGATACAACGAATAAATCATGCAGAAAACGTAATGGGAAACTCGGACGGGGCTAAACCTAGTGTTTGTTCAGGGCTTTCATGTTGTTTAGTATTCACAAAAACTAACGAATACACTGGGAAACAGGACGTTTGGGCACGGATTTGCCCTAGTTCTCTTCCTTTCTCAGAGTTCACAGATTTCGTCAGCCTTACTTTGCTGTCCAAGCGACATTCTGGATTTATCATTGCTCCGATATAGTAGTAGATAAAGGTATTTAGAGTTTATATATCGTCTTTCTTTAGAACAATACTTCTCTCATGAACGTGATACAAAGTAAAAGTTTTTGGCTTAATCAAGCCCGTCTGAGGGACGCGCCCTGCACTCGACTTCCATTCAGAGTCGCAGTGTGCGTAGGTGGCCTATACAATGATTTACAGTGACCAGCCGATGTACAAGTCAGTGTTTTTTCTCCCAGGCGAGTCCCGGTACCAATTAAACGACCCCGGAAGGACGGAGGGCTTGGTTGACCTAGGCGGATACCGATGCGGGATTCGAACCCCTAACCATACGTGTGAAATAGTGCGCCACTTGCCACTACACCACCTCCGCCCTCTCCCTACACTTCAGACGCTCATAAACGTACTACCAAAGAGAAACTCAGGCTTTCACAACCCACAAGTTGAAACGAGAATTCGGGGCCGACACCCAGTTCCTACAGTAGCCTGTCTGTGGTTCTGGATCGAATTGTCTTGACGAACCACAAGTTTTACACTACCTGCCCAGTCGGCGCAGCATACGGCATGAACTTTTTCAATGGCGAGTTAAAGTTGCATGTATATGAATATGAATATGGCTAAAAAAGATCGTGTTGTAAGTGACAGTTCATCGCCTTCCGCATTTTGTACTACGATAAGGTCACTGTAACAGATGGGGTATGTGAAATGAATTTTTGTGGCTGTTTTCCCATGAACATGGTGTTCAATGCATGAAAAGAGGGGTCATGATAAAATAGTAACAGCTCTGGCTTGATGTTTTATTAGCCGATGTTATTTCGCCGCACTACGTCTAACAAGGATGCAGGCAAAAATTCGGCCTCAGACGGTACTCGAACCCATACATGTGCTCTATCCGGTCTGTGTTTCTTTAGCTCTAACGCTACCGTATAACACAGGGCTATGTTATTCATAGGCAATAAGGTTACGAGTGAACAAAGGATTCAGACAGGTTACATCTTCACCTTGAAGAAATTTTCCAATTTCTACCTTTCTCTGGAACCCCTTTTCTCCTTTAAGTATTTTACTCTCTTTATTCGATTCCGATTGTGAGTGAAAGTGTGTGAAAAGAATTGTGACAATCGAGCTTTCGTACAAAATAGCAGCTTCCTTAGTGCAACCAAAAACGAAGAAATATGATCATCTTCGGAAACAGCTGATACCATCGGTACCGAACGAACTCGAACCCTGCCGACCGAGATCCTCACCATGCAGCCCGCCCACATTGCAGCATAAACGCTGATGTGTCTCCGCTCTACAGGTTTTCCCCTCTTGGAACTTCCTCTATCGGAGCCTCTCATTGTCGAGTTACTTTGCTCTTGGAAGGGTGCACTCCAGGAAAAAACTCATACATGAGTTTTATCATGTGCGCTTAAGAAACTGCATTTGCCTGTCCCATGCAGTAATTGCTCAGAACACCGGCTCGGCCACCTATCCAACACCCCAAACTCTCCTTCGTAATATGCCGCAAAGGTTTTCCGGCTTGTATCTACGAGCTTTGATCAGGGTGGTCCTCCACTGGAAAGGTGCGTATGTACAAGCCGTGAGGGCTCAGTAAAAATCATCCCACAACGACAGTGGAACGGTTCTTCGGGAGGAAATCTAAACATTTCCTCAAAGCATTTTCACTACTTCTCCCGGACATTTTCCAGATGAGGTAAAACGTAATTTTCAGGCGTTGACCAATGTCTAGTCCGGGATATATACGTTGTCTCTAAGTGGTGTCGTTTTTTTTCCAAACGAATAATGACTTCTCATTCCATGCTGTTTTGAACAGTTCATATATCATCGAAAGAGAATCGTCTGAACTGCGGAGAAGATGTGTACCGGCTTCATCAATCTCGACGATTCTTTCGAAGTTCATGAATGGAAAAAGGGAGCTTCGATCATCGAAATGCTGCCTAACCTGGATTCAAACTCTCTTTTCTCTTGAAATAAACCTATCAGCATGTAACCAAATTCTGATCGCAATCTCTGTTCAACATTCAGCAGTTTACGTTTTCCAACGACGTTTCGTTTTTTACCGAAACTTCTCTTTCAATCTTCTTCTTTACAATTTTCAATCTTTTCAATTCTTTCGTTGGTTGCATGTCACCAACGGGGCTTTAACTGAGCAGGAATTTCTGCTCTCAATTGCTTGCTGTTGCCACAGTTTTCATATCTTCGAGAAGCATTTCTTCTGCTCTACTTGAATGCATGCTAGCACTGCTCCTTACTATGACCAAGTTCAAATTTCCGGTACGTTTTACGTATTTTCCGGAACGGAATATCAAGGATGACTACAGCCTTTCGGAATTTTTTCTTTGAAAAAAGTAATAATGTTGTGGTATATTCTCCGTGATTGCCCCCAACCTCCCTCTAATTCTGATAGACTAATTCTCAGAGAAAACACCCGTCTGGAGCATTTGACAGTGATTGGAAAAGGTGAAAATCCGATGGCCCCAAATCGGTAGGGTGTGCGGTTGAACTTCCAGTTGCCTTCTTCCAAAGTGGTCACCGTGATCTAGCCGATGTACGAGCGAGCAATTTCGTGTTGGAGAATGACATCGCCTTGACGGTTTGGCCGTTTCCGCTGGATTGCATCGTTGAGGCGTCACGTTGTTCAGGTCGTAGCGTCCACGGTGTTGTTAGTTTCAAGCAGATCGTCGTGGGGGATTCCTTTCGATCCCACCAGGCTTGCACCATATTTCTGCGTGTGTAGGAAGGAGTTTCTGCCTGAGATCATGAGTAGCTCTATAATTCGGCAAACAGTGAAGCGGCCATGGAGCAACGAATAAAAGCATAGCTCAATAACTCTGAGGTACCACTTCACGTAGAAAAGCGGAAGTACTGTTTGGAAATAGTGCATTGGTGGTGAAGAAAGCAGCAAAATTCGTTATTCGAACTCCCGTACATCGGTTATCTCGTTAATGGTGTGCAGCCTATACAATGCCGTTGGAAACTCGTCTGCGTCCGCGTAAACTCACAGGATTTTTGAGCTTTTATAACGCTCTATCTAGACCGTTCCCTACCTGGTAGCGCCATATATGGTACACGGGGGCGATTTATGCCAGCGGGATAACTCAATAAGCTATTTGTATAGGGAAGTGCTCCTTTAAGATTGTCGTGAGCAATTGCGGCTCAAGCACCAGACTTTTGGATCGCTTTCACCCAACGACGATATCGAGAAATGGTGTTAGAACAATCTCTCTGCGTACTTACCTACTAACTACTAGGTATTATTAGGGTGTCCCAAAAGTTTTGAGAAAATTTTGGTCATGTATTTCGCAACCATGCTGCGCAAGGAAGCGCCGAGGCAGAGTCACGGAGAAAAGGTCAGTAAGAGGTCACGCTTAGCAGATCATCATAACAAGAGAACAGTATTGCACTTTATCTTTGGAAGTGAGTTATCAACATTTGAATTATTTTCGACTGACACGACTACTGGCGCCTTCTGCTTCATTACTACCGATCTGGTCACTCCGCCACTCAAGAGCGGAATGAATTGCAGTCATCGATGGGCAGTACTGCACCATCCCTCGCCACCTGCTATAGGTGGTACGGCCGCTTCTCTAGAGGGAGTTTCACTTCGACGAAGTGCCACGGAGCGGACGTCCACGTTCCACCGAGACCGAAATTGTCTTAGCCTCCGTCCAAAGCAATCTTTCTCAAAGCTTGAGAGGAATGGAGAGGACGACTTCTGCTCCCCGTTCCACCACCCACGACATCATACGCAGACGGCGCTTTCGCGCAGCAATTCTTGCAATTATCCCCACACCTTGACTGAGAGCAAGCGTCAGGTGCGGGTCGATGTGTGTCGGAAGCTACTCGACCGCAAGCGAACGGTGGATTGGACGAGCTTCATCATCGCTCAGGATGAGAAGTGGGTTCCTTATGATAATCCATACAGGAAGTTGCAGTGGCTACCAATCGTCATAGGCCAGAAGCCTTGCCAAACGTGGGGAACACGTCGAAAAGAATACGATCTCGTTCTTCTTATGCTCCGCCGGCTTTTTCTACTACGGGATCCTACCTGAGGGTACCGCTGTGACGGCAAGAGTATTCTGTGAGCAGCTGCGGGAGATGGTGTTTCGAGCCTCAGTTTCACACCGAATGCAGGGAAAGTTTCTAACTTTGATGGACAACGCTCGACCACATCATGCTAGGGCGACGGCTGAGGAGCTGGAAAGGCTTGGGATTACCTGGCTACCCCATCCTCCGTATTCACCTGACCTTAGCCCTTGCGACTACCTTGCCTCCAGGAGGCTACAAGCTTACCTGAAAGGGAAAAATTTCATAACCGTCAGGAGGTCAAAAGTGCAGTAGGTGAATGGATCGCGTCGCGCTTCTCTTCTTTCTGGATGAATGGCATCAGTGCTCTCCCCAATCGATGGAGGGACGTCGTGGCTAAAGAGGGCCACTATCTCGATTACTGATCTCACCTTTTTATTGTAGTATTTTTGTGTTGAACAAACCAAATAAATTTTCTCAAAACTTTTGGGACACCCTAATACTTACATTCCATACTAAGTATCTTGGCTCATCGGGTACGAGCTCTTGCAATCGCTTGTAGTCGATTTCTTTAGCTATTCGGAAAGACTCTGGTCAACAAGCTAGAAGACATCGCTCCTGAATGCGCAACCATTACTGTGCTGTTCGATCCACCCTTTTTCCATACACAACGCAGATATCGTTAACGATTTCTGTGGCTATGGAGACAAATAGTAATATCATGACATAAAGCAATTTGGACTTTGAATCCGACCAAGGTGAAGCCCCATGTTGACGTATACATGCAGTCAAGTGTAGCAAAATAATGCGCCTAAAGGATATACAGATTAGTCTCACAATGTTGGCGATTTATAGACAAAACATCGGTCTCGGACGGAACTCGAACCCGTGACTGTGCTTTCCAGACACCGTGCAATATCCCTTATACTACCGAGACCCCGCTTGCTCTCGCAAATCAGTGTCAAAAAGAGGGAATTGGGAGAGGGAAATTTATTTTTGGAAAAGCCCCATTGTTGACGGATAACTCCAAGAGGGTAAAATTGATTTCAAAATGAAACGGCTCGAGCTGTTGGAGAACTTGAACGCGAAGTGTTTTGTAGAGCTCTTGACTAAGATCTGATTAAATCTTCGGCTGATTTCTTTCATAGAATAATCACGTTTGAAGTGTGTTTGCCGGAATTTTGTCTACGGTTGCTCTCACTTTACATGCTGTGAACTCGAACAATTTATAATATATGTATACATGAACGGAGGGCACCATTTTATTGAACAGATGATTTTCTCTTGAACTGTATATGAATTGCTGTAGAATATCAAGTTTTCAGAAGAAAATCTCTGGTATGAAAAAACGATCCTAGTTTCGGGCAACATAATATTTCTGCGGATTGTGGGACTAGAGTGGCTGGTTCCTGAGCCATTGGTTGACATAGGTTGAGCCAGCCAACGTCCAGCCTCTACTCTTTTATTAGTGCAGGCTGAAAAAAGGGTCTGGTAAAAAAGTGGAGAGAACGTTCCAGAGGCATTTTGGGCTTCAACAGCACAGTGCCTTTTATCTTCTCAATTTTCTCGGGCACTTATCACTTATAAACAGGGCAGGTAGCCTTTTCATTCATACATTCATTGGTGAACATGTCTTTTCGGCAATGGTTATCATTAACTTCCAAGGCCTTCGTTCTGATTTGTTCTCAAGCAGAGAAAGCCAATGAAAATTATGAGGACAATTGAAATTCCACAGTCCATAAGTACATGCAACATGCTTTTCAAAAAGTAGATGAATATGTAAGAATATAGCATAATGGATTCATTTTATTAAAGAAAAAATCAACAAAGAGCCCTCCACCTTCCTCTACCCCGGACTTTCAGGGTGTAGCCCAACTGGCCCCGTATGGAAATGGTTCTTGTCTTTTTGAAAGTAGTTTTTACCATAACCGGATTGAAACCACCTCTGACTGATTGTATCCCTGCGTAAAAGTCGAGTGGGATCGATTTCACCACTCCAAAAGCTATTGAAATAGAGAAATATGGGAATAACTCTTCTCAAAGTGGTCTTCCACAGTTGTACCTCTTCTACCAATGGATGAGAAAGCGATACTTTACTTTTCAATATAAAATCACCAAGTGAGTGAGCATGAAATAGAAAAACCTGTTCAATTTCGGCTTCCTATCGTAAAACTGCTTCGCTAAGTCAAAGTGAAAGCTCAAGAAATCCTAGGAAATTCGCTTGTTGACAGGAAAATGACCTCAAAATCCATCTTTCTCTCCTTTTTCATCTTTTTTTTTCTGATTGCCTGGTAGCCATTTTCTTTACGTTACCCTTATTAATGCTTTTTATTATTTCGTCCGTAAGTAAGTCCGCCCTCTCTCCCGTATCTTTAGCTGAAACTCTCACTTTCAGGCAAGTTATGACAGTTTGAAAATTTCCCCATGTTTCAGGTATGACGGAAATGAAGTGAGGTGACCGCTGACATGGCATTTGCCCCATTTGGGACCGTCAAAATTATTCCGGCGACCGCATTTCGGGATCAACAGCTTTGGAATGACTTCGTTTACACACAGGTATTGATCGTCGTGAATTCCTCTTTGATTTCGATGATGCCACTGGGTGTTCTCTAGGGGAATAGCGAAGAGAAGCTTATCAGTCAGTCAGTCCGACGACAATGATTGCTTGACGGTTGTTGAATGAGAATTAATAGGCATTTATTGCAAGAGATTACCCGCTGTCGCGTCCTTTCGGGTCCGCCTTCTCTTGCTTTCACTTGCCGTTGTGAAAATCCTTTTCTTCAAAGATTTTCAAGTCATTTAGCCTTTGCTTTTATCTGACGGATCGTTTCACGAAGATGTAAGTCGGAACCATCCAAAACTCTGACAACTGAATTACTCGAGTATCGTGGTGCTGCTGCTGACCCCCTTCGACACCAATAATTCTACTGTAGGGCAGTGAAGTAACTCACCTCCTTACGGTCTTCATAGTATCAGAACAGAACCGTAGAAATACTCTTTTTCTACAGCCTCTGGCATGCGCCATGTCTTCAAAATTCCTTCCCAAGCCATATCAGTGGGAAGTACCCTGCTTCCGAGTGGAAATCCATCTATCCCTTCAATTAAAAGATGAGGATAAAGACTTTGGTGGTAATCGATCCCGTCTGAGGGATGAGCCCCTGCACTCTACTTCCATTCAGAATCGTAGTGGCGTAGTAAGTGCGTATGTGACCCATACAATGACTTGCGGTGGCCAGCCGATGTACAAGTCAGTGCTTTTATCCTCCCAGGCAAGTCTGGTACCTAATAATCGACCCCGGAGGAATGGAAGGCTTTGTTGGCCTAGGCGGGCATCGACCCGGAATTAGAACCCCCTGACCGAGAGTGTGATATAGTGCCCCACAACACCACCTCCGCCCTTATCCTCTATCCCTTCAATCACGTCGGTGAATGCGTACTCATTACAAGATTCTTCAGATGAGAGACTTTAATTTGTTGATCACATTTGTGTCAGCTTCCTGAACCTCTCCATTCTTCTTTCATCAATATAGTCAGTGGTGCATTAGCGTGACAATGGTAACTAATGGGAGAGTCACAGAACAATACCCGCTACGCCTACAAGAAGCCTGTTTTCATGTTTTATTTATATAACAAATGGATAATCTCCTAGCTTTTCCACTTTTCAGAGTCCGACATCCCCTTGGAAGGCGAGTTTGCCCGAAGTAATGTCTAGGAGCTCTCTGAGATTTTCTGAAAATTGTATTCTCACTGTAGCGATTTTTAAACTGGGCTATAGTCGAGGGCAGCTGACTTTTTAGGTGGCTTGAATTGGTCCATGGCCTAGGGCCATCCTAATCACTCTATGGTGGATAATACACATGGTGAGGTCGTTGATCGACTGTATGGACATGTTCTCCCATCGTCACCTCGGCCGCCCTGCTGCTGCAGTGACAAGGTCGTTGCCCCACGAGGGGAGAGTACAGGCGCAATTTGTCTCTCCCGACGCACGCCCCTCAAAACTCCCCACCACAGTGCAACCGACCGACCGACGGACGTTGGCCATAATTGCCGTCGACACGCTTGGATACACTGTCGTCTTCGGCTGGCTCATCTTCGATCCATTTTATATGGCCTCTTAGAACCCCTTCCGCACCTTTTTATCAATGACCTCTTTCGATGGCCATGAACACAAATCTCTTATTGCTCCAAATGTGCTCTTCGATCACAGGGTTTTGCCTCCTTTGTGTATTTATTGGAATACATCTTTTCTAATGGCGATATTTGCAAAAATGAAGTTTTTATTGCATTTCACTTTTATCTAGAGGTCCTTTTTGAAGCTGGAAATCTCCTTGGATCATTTATTTTGTTGTCATCGCTTGATCAATCTTCCGAGCCGTCGATCATTTCCTCACTCTGGCTGTCTCTGTACTCGAAACTCTCTTGAAATCAAAGGCATTTAGCTGGTTTTTTACAAAAACAACTGAGTGGTGTTTGTTTTAATCTACCAATAGTAAACAAAAAAATATACCTGTCAGAGGCTAGTCCAGTAGTTTCAGTATTATGCACCTATTGATCAATGCCGCCCAGCAATTTGATCCCCTTCGCCGTTTCTTTGGACCCTAACACCCTTCTTTTCTTTTGGGAAACGTACGCGTGGTAGACGTCCGTTCCTCGAGCTTTCCTGGACTGTTTAATTTGAGCCAGAGGTAGACTAGAAGAACAAATATTATCTGGGATATTGACTGGTCGTCGCCCGCAATCGCAATGATCATTGAAGAGTGACCTTTCACCATAAAAGGGAAAGAAGCCGATTCAATATCTTCACTCGAAAAACGAGTCAGCTGGTGAAAGAGGTGCAGCTTAGAAACCTGAACAAACAAAGCGGTTGAAGCAGAGCAACAACTCTCCTAAATACTCTAACAGGTTTCTTACTTTTTTAGAGAACAATTTCATTTATCTGTACTTCGATCATTACTTGATTTTTTCCAGGTTCTTTCCAATTTTAGTTACTCTTTGAGATTGCAATTTTGAAAGGTTGGAAAGCTTCATAAGTGATAATAATTGAGAAGAATGTCACAACCTCAAGACCTTGTCGTTGCTTCTTAGCGTTTCGGAAGGGAAATGTCCGATGTAGTCAGATCCAAATAAGAATCAATCACCTCTTGGATGATTTGCTTCCTGATGCTCCCTTCTACACCTTTATAAGGAAGACCCATTCCTCTTTAGAGGAATTATTTTACATCAATTTCTACACGATAATTTTCAAAAATTCCTTATAATATTAGCTGCCTCACCAGGCAGAGTTCTCCTACACTTCTGACAATGAGGCTATACAACTCTTAACAGGAAGATGGGTAGTAGGAACGGTTTTTTACAATCGATCCGCCGCACGCGGCAGCCGCGGATCATTTGTCTCGTTATTACAGTTCTAGCGCTCTTCATACAGCTCAATCCCTATGCGATTATTACTTTTAGCATGACTCTACTGTTAATTCTTTTGTTCCTGAAGTTCTTACTTGCTGTTACATTCTGCTAAATTCCATCGCGCGCGGCGTCTCTCTCCCCTCGACGCGACAATTTCGATCCTGCTGCGCCACACCCCTCTTGGCCCATTATTCAAAGACACTTCTTTCTTGGAAATATTTCATTAACGAGGAAAAATACTCGTATTTTCAACAGACTGTAGCGAGTGGATTAAAGCGATTTGTTCTGTTACTCGTTTTTACGATCGAATTTTGAGTTTAAAGTCTATAGGGCTCCACCAGAGGTTACTGGCTAACCTTTCTTTACGAAAACGATTGACGGGGGATTTCTGAAGGTTGATTGTAGTCGCTCTCCAAGTTCTAGCGATATGTGGACTTCGAAAAGTTCATTCTTCGACCTTATTCACATCTTCGAGCTTATAAGCGAACTGAGCACCTTCTCTCATCTATGAACTGATGACTGTTCGTTTTACTATTCAGCGCTATCGGTTGAAACGCCAAGTGTTTGCTTTGTGTACAACTAGCCGTCGTGTAAGTGTTTTGTCTGTGTGAGCAAGTTCAGTTGCACTTTTTTCTTTCTTTCGAGAAAAGAGCGCAGGTACGTAGGCCTGACCAGAAACGTCTGAACCGTAGCCGGACGTGCTTACAGAAAATCGTGCTTGTTGTCCCGTTCCCTTCTAGATGCGTGTTCACCTTTGTTCACAATCATTCAAGGAGATTAGGAACATAGTCGAATCTCGATGGCTATCATTTTTTTCGCAGGATTTTCATTTTCCGTTACTGAAGCTTGTATCGGTCATCCTCTCTTGGAAGTCGCTGGAAACACCCCCCTGTCCCAAGACATCATTTGTTCTCAAGAAATACACAACTTCAAGTTGCAGCGATGAAGTTCCCTTCTAAGCATAGGCACCAGTAGGACTTTTTTGGATAAGATGGCTAGTTATCCGATCTAAAGGAGCTCGAACCTGATATGAATCAACTCCTGTTTGAGCACCACGGGCAGCACCGCCACTCGAAGCTCTCATGGAATTTCTGTACAAAAGAATAGTCGCTACGTATTCAAGAGTGCTTCTTACCTCTCTCTCATGCACTAGACGTGCTCCAGTTGTGATTTTGCTCCATCGGTTGAGTTACCAGTGACACTTGAGTGAAGGCCAATGGTCTGCCTTCTAACCCCATAAGATGATCTTTTTCTTTTGTTTTCGTTCTCAACATCATACGAAATTGAAAACGCAGTGAATTCAATCGATGGGAGGCGAGGACCACTTCGGTGCTCATGTTGTTTTTTCAATGGCTCATAATAGTCTTCAGTTGATCGAGTAGAGAATTTAGTCAATCCATGATCTAAGTCGAGTCCTGTGAATGCCTCTCATTTTTACTGAACACCATCGAAAGCATCTTAGTGAAAAAATAGGAATCACCACAAGTCCTATTAAACGTTTTGTGCTTAAAAATGTTTTTTTTTTCAATTACGAAGCAGTAGTCGCGACAGGTCTGAATGATAGGTATTTTGATGGTCTTATGGATTTTGTTATATCCACTAAGTACACTAGAAGTGGACAACCTGAAAAGAGTAGTCTCCGATATCCTTTCAACAGAAATCGGCTAGTTTTTTGGAAGGAAACGTAGTGCTTGGTCGAAGCCTTGTCTGGTAAGCTCTTCGATGATGTGCAGAGGAAATACTACAGTTACCGATCCTGAGATTTCACCAGTTTCTCCCGGTCATTCGGGCACTCGTTCGTATTGTCTCGGTTCAGAAACAGACTTCAACTATCGCTCGACCCTTCCTTACCGTCACTGGCAGTATCCTATAGTGATGTGGTCGTCTCGTGCCTTCGCTCGGTGCTCAAAAGAAACGGTATGGCTAGTAAGTCGAAAACAATTGCTTAAGTTCGTCTTTGTAACCCCATCAGTCGCGAAATCATGGCATGAAGCCCTTGTGATGGGACTCAGGAAATGGCACTAGGCCCTTTCACTTTCCATCGACCGCTGTTTCATAAGGCAAGAATGAGGTGACGGTAGTGTTTAACCTTTGCCTATCTAAAGATGAATAATGGGGGGGGGGGGGGGGGGGTTGATCAGTTTCAGTCTTGAAAAAGTAACTTCAATATCGGTCAAATGCAAGGCCGGCAGAAAGGAAAAATAGAAAGTGAAGTCAAATCTCGCGTTTTTTTTCTGAAGTTATGGGTGACCGTCGAAGAAGTTCCTTCTTATCAGCTCAAGTCAGGAATTCAGAGGAGACTAGACGTTTTCTGGAGATAAGCAAAAGTATGAGTACACAGCAGAAAAACTAACGCCGTTGCAGTCTTCATTTGCTTCTTTCGAATATGTTCCCTTACGCCTACAACTGTGGCAGTCGTCGTAAGATCTCAACACTTATCGAATTATGCGCTCCCAATTTCCACCTGCAACCCTCCTAAACATCGCATATCTGGCCTTCAAAATGGATTTCTTTGACTACTGATTTTGTTCACGTCTATATTTCGTCAATGTCAGGTGATCTCGAAGGGATGAAGCGGTTTTCCCTACTCGTGACAGGCGCGTACGTGTTGCTTTCTCTTCTTTCCACCTCACTTATTTAACGGATATGAAGTTATATTGGCTATTCGCAGCGGCTTATGTTTACAGTGGAGTTTTTGGTACAGAATTCGGCTATTTATTTACTATGCCATAACTGTCTCAAGGAAAGGATAACATTTTGGGGTGCTAATCAACCCCATCTGGGAGATGCGCCCACGCATTCGACTCCCATTCAGAATCGTAGTGGCGTATTGATGCGTATGTGGCCTTTCCAATGGCTTGCGGTGCTCACCGATGTACAAATCAGTGCTTTTTTCCTCCCAGACGAGTTGGTACCAATTAAAACGGCCCCGGAGGGATGGAAGGCTTGGTTGGCCTAAGCGGATAACGAATTGGATGCCATAACTGTACAGCAAAGTAATGGGTGCCACCTGGCATTCCCATATCTCGTCGGGCCGTGAAGCGGGCTCAACAGAAGCAGTTAAAACCAGGCCTATAAACCCTGCCCAACTTACACAATATAGGTTCCACTGGTCACTTAGAGAGAACGAACACTTAGAATTATTCATGACGCCAATTTTTGCTATGCATATTTCATCGAAGAAGCCCGCCTGCTGGCTTAATGGCGAGACGGCGGTACCTGTGTACATATGTTCCTAAATTTGAAGTGGTGCTGTCTAGATCGTTAGCCACGACATCGAAATTATGGCTCCTGGCTAGAAGTTGTGAAGGAGGCGGTTGATCAAAGTTCGTGGTTGTTCCTGAAGGACTAGTTGGCTCGGACTCGACGCTTTTCCCCAAAAAATAAACCTACTGCAATCTCTTGAGGGTACCTCATGCTTTCTGACTTGCTCTCTTCTGGACGTTTATCCTTTTTAAGCCTAAGTTTCATGGATCTTCAAGAGTTTGTAGTCCCAGGTCAAACTTGAACATTATTTTCTTGAGTCAGAGCACAAATAGGAAAAGAAGAACCTGCACGGTTTTTCATATGATACCATTTTGGCTACAGCTCAGACGAGACGTTCACTGAAATCTTTTTGTTCCCATGGAGTCCCTAGCGTCCTTGTCCAAGTTTGTTCCGCTCATCATTGTTTATTACTCGATATAACTACTCATCGCAAGCTGTTATTACACATGTCTCGGGAGCCGAATAGCCTCTTAACCTCTACTTACCTCTTTATTCCTCTCGAGACGATTCATATCTACAGTAATGATTAATGGAATCCGCGGCATGACAAAAATCATCGAGAATTCTTCCAAAAGTTCAGTCTGTTGACATTGACGAAGTGCTCTGCACTGATTTATGAGTCAACCATCTTTTCCACTCATCTCGCCATCAATTTCAATCCAGTGCTTGCCATGGGTCTCATTACTTGCCACTAAATTCAAGTAATGAATTGAATTGTACAACAAAGTTCAGAATGGTGCGTGATGGGTAGTGATGGTGGACAGGAAAAAGGATATCAAATTACCCACGTGAAGGCATAATTCTGAAAACTATCAGAACGAGTAATTAATCCGTCGTTTACTTGGAATATATCCTGAGGAATCACTCGTAATGGGCAATCGTTGAAATAGGATTTTTCTCTGTTCCCATCCTAACACTAGTGTATTCCATTTGGAATAGGGCGCAACTGGGTGAAAATCAAGTGACCTTTTTAGCCTATCATCCTCACCTCTTGTTCAACTCCTATTTGCATCGAACGAGCCTCACCAGCATTGACCATTAGTATTTTAGATTTCCATAATGAAAATGAGATCGAGAGCTGAGAACTTATGCCTTTCTTTTCATTGGCATCCTACATCTCCGTATTAGTTTATAGATAAAGCCTTGGGGCGTTAATCAATCCCGTCAGAGGGATGCGCCAAACATTCGACTTCCATTCAGAATTGTAGTGGCATATTGAACTCGTATGTGTTCTATACAATGAATTGCGGTGGCCAGCCGATGTACAGGTCAGCGGTTTTTCCTGCGAGACGTGTCTGGTATCAATTACCCGACCCCGGAGGGATGGAGGGCTTGTTTGGCCTAGGCAGATACCTATCCGGGAATCAAACCCGTGTCCATGCGTGTGTGAAGTGCGCCACATCTCACTACCACCTCTGCCAACTCCGTATTAGTTAGTGGTTGATATTACCAGTAATCTAGGACATGCTTTTTATCTCTGGGGACACAATCAGCTTTTAGCATATTTCTGAAAAAAGCAACCGCAGTACACGACCCTATTTTTCCGTTTTTGTTTTTCAGAAATTTTAGTAATGATGGAATCCCATCTACGTAAATCATTTGAGACTTTTTATCCTGTACTGGATTTATTTTTTAAATATTATATAAAGTGTGATGGGCTCTGAGTGCAGCGAGGTCCCTAAATGAATAGGCTTTGAAGCAACCGAGGCCCGTTGCGATGCTTAACGGAAGGCTGACCAGCAGTGCATCTCGAAGGATTACTCTTCTAGTGCGGGAGCTGATCAAAAGGGCTGAAAGTTTCGACATCAACGTCAACAAGCATTGCGGTGGGGACCTGAAAACTCATTTCCTGATACGTACACATTGCCCTTTTTAGCCTTACAAATGCAGTAATTGGAGCATGAAGGAATGCCTATTTCTGTAACACATTACCATCATGCCCACTGCGTTTTTGAAATAGTTTGACGCATTCGACGAAGAAGTCATCACACAAACCACCTACGGAAGAAATCAGGGTTGGTTCAGCCTCAACCTCGACGTCAACGATAGAAATAGTTCAGCAAAGAGTGTATGTGTGTTTTACTCCGGTGTGACGGCAAACAATGCAGAAATGAGATTCTGGCTGGAATTCTTTCAGTCGTGGAGGAAGCATCCCTGTAGTTTTCCCGATGGCAGACCAAGTTGACTACAGTTACAGTTTGTTTTTCGAGGTCGCTGTTGCCCGACGCCTATGGTTTTCTTGGCTTTTCGGGACTGCTCAGCCTGGGCGACCGCGTTTCATACTTGTTATTCGATTGTCTTATCTTTTTTCTTTCTGCTCCGATTCTCTACCTAACCCACGTCCATTGCGCTCCCTAAAGCGTCGCGCATTCCTCAGCGGCTATTTGTTCTGAACGTCGTCGTCGCTAGGTGCAACGCGCAACGCCATCGTCGTTCTGTTTGTGTTCTTGCTAAGTTCTCAACAAGCCCACTTCACCGTCAGCATAGCTTTGCCTATTATGAGCATAATTCGTTGCCATTTCCTCTGCTGAACCCTCAAGTAGCCTGTTTCATTTTTCTGATTTTCATCGGAGCGATTGTTGGTAACTCGAAATGGAAGTGCTCCTGATTCACTGTGACGAAAGGGAGAAATAGTCATTCAGCTTATCGACTTCCAATCTCAGTTCCTACAACCAACTTACGCCATTCGATACAGTAACCGAGAAGCCATTTATGGTCCTCACTTGAAATGCTTCTATGATCCCTAGAGGCTATGGTTACCTACTCTTTTGGCAGCACCTCTGCTGCAAAGCTTTTAGCGTTTCCTTTGATGCCTTGTGATCCATGCTATTCACCATTTATCAAGTTTTTCCTCTTCAAATATCATTTGCAGGACGGTCGGAGGGAACATCAGTACTCCTCGGTGTCATTTTCCTTGACATGGGCGAGCGTTGTGTTTAATTGTCCAGGCGCAACACTTGAGTTGCGTTTGCATACGCGCATTTCAGCATTCTGCTCCTTCAGCTACGATCACTGATCCCGCGATCATCACCCTCCAGTTATATCTTTTCTCCAGCCACCTTTCCATCTTTAGACATGGCAGTCACTAGCTTTGTCAGTCTCTTCTTTCTTGTGTCTGTCTGCCTTCATGTCTTCCAGTAAGTGAGTCAGGCCTTCCACGATCACGACATGCAAAAGCTATGGTGAAGCAGGGTCGTGTGTGTTGAGTACTATTTGGCAGTGAGCTCGTACATGGCCTGCTGGTAAGGATAAGTAAGAGGAGTGGAAGGCGCATAAGTGAAGCCCGTGCAGCCGTTTCTTCAGCCCCACCGTAGACCACTTTATTTCCGGGAAGGAAAAGACTGCGGGGAGCATTTATATATATGAAGAAATTGTTGTGTGGAAACGATAACACGCGCTCACTGCTTAAACTTGAGGTTATCGAGGGATGGCACGATGCGGTGGGAAGTTGATTTGAGGTATAGGTCCTTCATTCAGTCAGTATAAGCTCAGAAAGCGTGCAGATGCCATGACCCTGAACGCAAGTCGAGCTTACTACGCGTGCTAAACAAGATATCTGTATCTGTCTCGCCTTCACTCTCGATTTATTGTAATAGATTGTTTTCATATCATTCCGAGATTTCCCGGTCGGTAGTTGATCCAGTGCTTGAAAACCAACTTTCTCTTTACATTTGCGATGAGAATCTATTCTCCCACATGGCAACCTCTTCGAATAGCTAGGCACTTTAAAAAAAAAGAAACCATTTTTTGAAATGTAGTATCTTTCTGTACAAGCTAAGCGTTCTCTGCGCTAATAAGAATGATTGACGAATTTTGGCAAGCTTAGGAATTACCTAAGGGTATTGGAAGCACCATACTTCCAAATTTGGGAAAAAACGCACATCGTTTTCCTGGAAACACACTCTTTTGAAGTAAGGTCCGTGGCAGAAAAATCGAAGATCTATTCTCCCGTTGATACCACGAAAAGCTGGGGTTCCTTTTTTTTCTGAGGGAAACCCAGAGGGATTTCAGAGGCAAATGAAACACGGGTGGCAAGTTTTTAAGGGAAATTCTTCACTGCATGAATAACTATTAAGAAATTCTGTGGATCAGTGGTTGACATTGCAATGGTATCAATTTTGAATCAACTGTGTGAAGAAGAAGTGTTGCTGCGCTCATCAATACTTCTTCATGGCGGAGCCCCTTGATCATTCATCCTGTCTCGAATGAATCGAAAAAATCAGTACTTATGTAAACATTGAAATTCAGGCTCACATCAGTGACAAGCAAGTGCAGAACATTCAAAATGCCGTAGAACTGGTTCCGCTCACCAATCAGGGAGAATCCCTGTGTTTACCTTTAGAAGTCTCCATTCTGGGCACTAGCAACCTCTTAAGTAACAGGCTTCGTTCCTATCCTATATTCATTTCTCATCCTATAGCAAGCAAAGCTGTAATATCTTATGCCGCTATATTCGAAGTTATTCTTTGCTATATAATCAACGCTTCCTCATTTATTTTATTTATTTATTTATTCTGCACTCGGGGTGCACCATCGCAAAAGATAATACGAAAACATTACAGAATTAGAAAACATAGAAAATTCGTACGTTGTATATAATCACAACCTTCCATATTGACTGGAGACCCGTGTGATTGAGGTGCTTCCTACTTCCTGTTGTTTCCTGTCCTGGATGTCGCATTTGTATATAAATAGTATTGAAATGAAATGAAATAAAAGATAGTATGGTGCAGTGGTGGTGATGGTATGGTTTAAGAGATTGACATTTTTACTGATCTTATTCTGTTCCGCAGACTTTCTGACACAAACAAAGGGTACTGTTCCCTCTAGAATACTGAACGCTCTCCACTGCCCCTGTTAACCTGAACAGAAGTTAGAGACGGAGTTCATTAAAATGATCGTGAGACAGTTTTTCAACGGTAGTCTCAACAACACTATCATTTAAAGGCGCAGTTCATGACGATTTTGAGGTACCCTTTTTAGGTAGAAAAGTGGAAGTGTTAATGTAGAAAGTACATCGGTTGCGAAAGAAGCGAAACAATCCGCCTAGCTCAAGGCTTTCAGAAACAGTCGAAGTGGAGGCTGTGCGAGATCAACGTGACGGTAATGGCACGTAAGGGATGTTCGGACGAGATTTAACTTGGTTCCATACCCAAAGAGATGGTTACATCAAGCCGAAATTGTGCTAAACTGCCTTTCGCTGTCGCCATGGCCATATGACAAATTGTTTGAACTTCCTACATGGGAGTCTCTTGAGATAGTGCAGCTGCTACAAAGCCGTTGAAACATGTCCACAATGGGTGCGGCATTCACACGATACAATCTCTGACCCCTTATGGTGCCCTATCCATGAAGTTTTTCGACCACACAACGGCACGTATGGTATGAGCGGGAGCCTAGAATTCATACTAGAGGGAAGTCTCAGAAATCATTTTTATCGTGAACTGTACCTTTAATCTACTAGGCAATGCACCTCGTCGAAGCTCTGGGTCAGATATTGTAGCTGAGCGACTTGCTTTGTGGTGGATAGAAGATTGTAAAGGAAAGAAGATTGAATAATAGTTTTTTTGAAACTAATCAATTCTCTTTTGAGATGAGAATTCAACTGTTGAACGTGTTGGACTCCCATTCAGACGTAGTATAGTTTCGGGCATGCCGTTTAAAGGATTGAAGGGTTCATGCGGCTCACAATTCAGTACTTTTATCCTCCCAGCCCGTGGGGTGGATATGGGTGGTCGCTCGTCCTGAATCCCATCCTCGCACCAGACATGCTTTGTAGCAGCGCAGCAGTTCATGGCAACCCCCTCGTTCATTCGTGAAAGGAATGTAGGGAAGTGATCAAAACCATTCCCTCGGCACTTTTTGAGATCTGGGCCTTTCAAGGTAGCTTTGATAGAATAGCCAATACCTCTCAGGTATGTTCAGTCAAGTGTTCTAACTGACGGACTCATTCTTTCGGCAGCTATCACATGCAGAATGCAACGTACTGCTGCAAAAGGTCTGAGTCTGCGACGCTTAGCCTAAATTGGGTGGGGATCTTCTCTCATTCGCGAACCATCGGATGAATATTTATCTGTGATGCCGTTACCGCTTTTGTTAGAGATGTTATCAACGCTCACCAGTAGGTACATCTAACAGCTCGCAGTCCTACCATTTTTTTCCATCTTCATTCACACGACCTTTATCATTTTGGCATTTACGACCTTTGCCAATCGGTTGTCGGCTTTGTCGGGCATCCATCTGGCAACAATGAGTTGTACTGGAGAGTAAAACTGTCTCTGTGGAAGTATATGTAGCCCTGAAATTCCAGTAACAATCGCACAATCAATCGAAATTTAAAGCTTACGTGGGCTACCATTGGAGGTTTGCTGACCGTTCTCACTTTCTTACTCGAGTTTAATGCAGTGTTTGAGATGAATAGTGTGCCTGCGAGTCATTGCGCTCTTCGAACTATTCTGCTGATTGTATTGGGCCTTTCTTTACTTCAGGTCAAGAGATGAATAATCCTTCAACTTAAGCCCTTTCAAGTCTAGAATTCGATTCTACTCCAATTCTTCGAGCTTCTCATGTACTCTCACTCGTACCTGTCGCAACAAGCGGACTTTCTCTTTCTGAACCATGCATGGCTTGTATCGTGAGCAATCCAACCAAACCTCTATCTGATGACTGTTGACCTGGTAGTTGACTGGACGTCATAAACATCGACTTGCTCTCATATTTGCGACGACCATGCTTACAGGTGTTTCCGGAAGTACGAATCGAATGCGTGAAACGACGTTCACTTTGTCGTTCTTGGCCCCTAGTAATTTTTAGTTGCACGGATTTCTTAGTTGTTACATTCAATCTCGTAGATTTCCTAATGTGCCACCTGTTGTCTGCTGTACAAACAGGGCCAGACTTAGGATGGGAGCATCTCCACTTGCTATACTGCGAGTAGTCAGCGAGTAATCTGCAGTAGGCCATCATAGACGCTTCAAGATGGAGTGTTTTTTGCGACTTCCTTGATGAGCTACCTATGAGCAGCAAGGCATCCAACTTGTCATCTTAACAGTATTCCAGGTGGTGGGCAATACTCCATCCCTTAATGTACAAGGAATGGGGATTCATTCTCTTTGCAAATGAACTTGATGAAACTCTCGAATCTTGAACGATCCATATAGAAATACAAATTAAACTGAAATTAAATAAAGAGCAAAGCCTACATTAAAAGGTCAAGCTTACGGAGTTAAATGCAAACGTAACGAAATGGGGTTTACGTATACGAAAGTGACTGCAACATTTACGACTTGAGGAGGAAAACCCCGTATGCACAATCGAGGTCTTACGATCCTTCGATCCACCACCTCGTGTACTGCAAATGTTCCGCAAATGATGGTGATAACAGAACAGAACACAAAACCCCACCTTTGGTCTCTTTGAAACCTTTGTTTGTTACTGCATGTGTTAAACTGCTTGCCAAACAGGTCTGCCCTGTAGAACTGCCCTTCGTCACTAACCTCACTAACCTGAAAGTTCCCCGTTCAAAGATACTGGACTGTAGTTTACTCGATCAAAACGCACAATGCACCTCATAGGCCAGCAACAACAACTCCCGGTAACTACAAGAAGCGACTCTGCAAACCTGTATGGCAGAAAAGATAAAACATGTTAGGTTTCTCTATGTGCACTCAACCTGAAAAATACCTTTCCTTTTTGTTGTCTTCTCCTAAATAGACCAGCTTCTTGGGCAACGTTTATACTATTCCCTATTCGGGCCCCATTCATCGCCTACATTATTAAAATTGTTTTGTACATAGATGTTAGATCTTGAGATACACTTGAATGGTTTCTCCGTGAACTGCTCGGTGGTATGACAACTAGGAGTGGTCTAGGAAAAAACGGAGAAAACACAGCTATTTTGGTGCGGCTCGGGTGACCGGTCGCATTTTTTTTTCTTCTTGTAAAACGGCGTTGAGCAGCCTTGTCCACTGCCCTGCCCGAGACGGTAATCCGGATTAACCAAAGATTCCTCGACCGAGCCTCTTTTCGTGAATGCTTTATGTACAAAAAATGTGTAAATCTCCTATTAGAAGCTGACAGCTGAACTTTATTTTTGAAATTCTTTTTCACCCGAAGTTATCGTGCAGCGACTACCAAAGCGTGGCAACTTTTTCCCGTTTGCTGCATTGGCATAGCTCCCTTGTAGGAGAAGTAGGATCCTCGCCCGAATGATCATAAAGCAAAAAAAGCTGTCCCCAGGTTTCGAAGTAAAATCCATGATTCGTTCGATACTGAGCGCAACTTGACAGTAGCAAAGTCCCACAGGAATACTAAGTTACCCATAATCAGCCAATTACTAGTTCACTAAAAACGTAAGCTTCAAAATGTCATCAAAGCTCTGTAGTTGATCTATTGACTGAAGACAATGAACTTTCTAATTGAACGCCGGTTGCATAACGCTAAGGCTTTTTTTGACATCCGAGCAAGTCTAGGGGAACGGTTTATTGGGAGTACAGGGAGATCGAGTCCCACTGAAAACCGTGAGACTGTGCGCGATATCTGGGTCAGCTTACAGGTATCGGAGGATAACATCAAGCAGCCATGCATTCGAAATGTTTGCTGTCGCCCAAATGATTCTTCGTCCCCATCGTTCCTTCCAGTTGCCTTTGAAATTCAAAATACAACTTAGGCATCTTCATTGATCACTGCCATTAAGGCTTCAGCTGTCCTTACTATATGTATGAACTAAGAACAATTTTTGCACACTCACTGAATATTTGCGTCCTTTTTTTTCCTCGAAACAAGTCTTTTTTCTAAAAACCGGTTCTCCACATTTTCTTGTTCAATCGTCTTCTCGAAAAAAACGTTGGAGCGTGATCTCTGAGGTTGCAGTTTGACCGATGCTGCTCTTGGAAGACATTTCAAACTTCACAGATTGATATAGATGTTTAGTTGCCTAGGTTTTGATTAGGTATATGGGCTTGTCGTGAGCATGACTAGTAAGACTATACGGGACAAACTAGGAACTACAATCCAACAGTAAGCGCAAACTGTACTTTCAGAGAAATTGTAGTAGAGTAGTAGGCAAAAACTGGATGAGTTAGCTCCGAACATCGCAATCAGCTACATATTTTGAATTCGTAGTCTGCAGTAAGCCGAGTATGCAGTACTATGTTCACGGTGTAGGGGCAAGTGGCACACATCACACGCGCGGTCACGGGTTTGAATCCGGGATTGATATCCACCTAGGCCAACGAAGCCTTCCATTCATCCGGGGTCGGTTAACTGGTACCACACTCGTAAAGCACCGACTTGTACATCGACTGGACACCTCAAGTCACTGTATAGTCATTCAATACGCCACTACGATCCTGAATGGAAGTCGAATGCGTGGGCGCATCTTCAGACAGGCTTGACTTTATCCTTTATCCTTACTTTATTGTCAGAGCTATTAGGCTCATGTGAGAGTCTTGATACACAAATTTACATTTTTCGTCGTTTCTCCGTCAGGACATTTGCCTCCCTCGAATCATCACCGCCTTCTGAATAAATAATCTCAATTTTACCACCATCAATATTCAAATAGTTTCTCGAGAGGTTTCGCTGAAACCATGTTTTAATCGTCGAGAAACCAATTTCGAAAATCGTCTTCTACTAGTGATGCTGAGATCGCCGTGCTCTTTCCACTGCTTCCGACATCAACACTACGTCGTTGAAGGGAAGGTCGCCAGCTATCCACTAGTCGCTTACTAGCTCTCTTTTATTCTGGAAATACTACGCTTTACAAGAATCATCTCCGAACCGTCAGTTGCTGTTGGTGATGGCCGATTTCCCAGCGAAGTGGAGGATAGACCGGAGGTTGTGAGCAGGATATTGGCGAAGTTTCTTCAGTGGGATCAGGGCAATGTCGTTCGACACCATCAAGAACACGGTCACAATACTTCTTGCTCGGTGATTCAACTCACCGTTCGAAAGCACCTGAGAAGTTTTACTGTTAGGGCGGAATGTTTTGTAGGACTCGAAGGGAATGCTACATTACGAGATACTTTGTCAAGGCCAGACAGTCACAGCCCGGCTTCTCCTCACAAGAACCACACAATAAAAGTTACAGGAACTTGACTGGAATGCCGCTACCCACTCTCCCTGTTCTCCTGTCTTCTTCTTTTCTGACTAACACCTTTTTATTCACACCAAGCAGTTTCTTGCCAAGGCTGGATAGCCAATTTTGATGATTTCAAAAACTCTATGGCTGAATTCTTTGAATCACAGTCTTACTCATACTGGGAAAAGAGAACAGCCGAAGTCCCTTGTTGGATGAGTGTCATTAATGATATTGATGATTATTTCGTTTAATGAGAAAGAGAGTTTGAGTGACATTGTGAAAGAATTTGAAACATGCATCTGAGTGTCTCAAGACTTTCGCATCAGTCTAATATTGATATTATTATGACCCCTCGGCCTTAGTGTACCCGTATACCGTAAAGCCCATTTGGGTTTTGAAAATGACAGTCTATTCGTATCTACATTGGCTCAAACCTTTATAAAATTATGCAACCTCATCGAAGTTACCTTTGGGCTTCTTGACTTTCTTCCGGCCTTGTTAGTCGCTGTAGCGTTTGGTCGAACATTGGAGAGTAGACGTTTTCGGACACTCTACATTACTCCATGAATTGCACATCTAATTGATATTCGAAATGAAAAAACTCTTTTTTTTTCTTTGAAAAGTAATACTCGAAGGGATAAGAAAACTACCAACGCTATATCCCTTTTTTTCAATGTGAAAAGTGGAGCAAAAGGTGGCAGCGAATCTCTGGGATCTATACTGGTTACAGGATGGATGTGGGAATGTGCCTAGTGCTGCGTTACCACACACGCACGGTCTAGGGAATCCCCAGCGATATCATTCAAGCCCACCAAGCCTTCCATTCATCCGGGGTCGATAAGTCGGTACCAGACTTTTCTGCGGGGACAAAAGCGCTAGTTTGCACATATGGCTGACCTCTTCAAGCTACCATTAAGTAAGCCACATACACCGCTAAAGCGTCACTACGATCCTTTCATGGAAGTCGAATGCGGGGCGCATCCCAATGACGGGATTGATGAACGCTGAGAACTTTATCCTTATTACTAAGCACTTTAACTGCCAGGATAGATAGCACAAACGGAATCCGTCCGCTTTAATCGTCATCCCGTCAATTAAATTGACAGATGACTTCTCTAGAAACGGGCTGTTATGCAGAGGTTGCGCTGTGCTTCGTCTGACTCCTAGCTGGAGCTTCTTTACTATCTTTCTTGTGTTTTTGTCCGCTCTATGATTTGTCCAAAGCACTCGAATTTTCGTTTTTCAACTCTTTCCGTTCTATTCAAAGCGCTTTCCAATGAAATTTATCACGAACGCAAGAAGTACAAAATGAATTTCGTGTCACTAATCGCTATTCCTCACACTACGGTGAAGCCCAAGCCCAGATAGTTCCATCGCGGCTCTAGCTTTAATCTTTAGTAGCGCGGTATCCACAAACCACCGCCCTCCAGTGCTCAGGGTCCGTTTTCCAGAGTTGACCAGGACTCATGTTCCCACCCTAGTTGAAACAGACGACGTTCTTCCCATACAGGATCGGCGGTTGACGTACTCATTCAGATACTTCATTGAATAGGATTCTATCTACTTCAGGTAGTGCTTCTCCATAAGCGCTTTAAATGTGTTCCGTGCTATTCATTGTCTCTGTTGACGTTGCGTATTGAATAAATAACTGGAGCGTAGTGGGGCTGAACAAACATTGTCGTCGTAAGCTCCGACGTTCCAATTCGGAAATTGTCGGCTAAACAAGAACGTGGGGACGTAAAATAGAGGGGATCTATACGACATATCTCTAAATCAAATATTCAAAAAGCTTCTTCCAGCTCCTGAGCAAAGAGCGGTAAGCACAGTTTCTAATTTTAGCCTCCTCTCCAATGAATCGAAAAATGGTTCTTACTAGAGGTCCTATTTCTTGGCTTCCTGACTAAACACTGAAAAATTAGAGAATCAGAGGAGGTGAACGCCAAAGCGATAGTAACGTCACTGTTCATTTAGTCGCAAATTCCAGCAATTTCACTTACGGAAATGGTTAAAGGGCTTGGCATAGGTATAGGTTAAAGGATATCTGTCATGCAACAATTCTCTTTATAATCAGGCAAAAATTATCAACCTTGCGGTTATCTCAAAAAAGGCGATCTGCTATACGATTGATATGTAGGTTTGATATTTCTCACTGCCAAATCAGGATATAAAGCAACGAAAAATCTGGTCAGAATCGCAGAACTCTGGCCAATTGAAAGCAGGCCCTACCAGAATACTCGGCAACGCTTGTAGCTTCTACCTGGCACCTTCTAAACTGAAAGTTGATTCGAGTTCATTGTTCTCTAAGGTGTTTGGACATGTACCCCTTACTATCATCTTCCTTTCTTAGCACTACTTTTTTTCGAATCGCGCTATACATAGGTATTCCGGTGGAAGTGTTCTTGTTCTATATGAAAGACGAACATATGCAAAGCGCATTCCGCCATACTAACGCCAGGGACGCTCATATGAATCGAGTTATGGTCCTAGAATAGTATCTGGGCGTTAATCGATTCCGTCTGAGGAATCAACCTTCCCATCCCCCCGCATTTGATTTCCATACAGAATCGTAGTGGCTTACTGATCGCGTTTGTGGCCTTTACAATGACCTGCAGTGGCCAGCCCATGTACGAGTGTTTTTCATCCCCTGACAAGTCTGTGTCGATTAAACGACATCAGAGAGATGGTAGCTTGGTTGCACCACCTTTTCCCATACAAAGTCTGAACATCCCAAATACTCGGTGATAGCTAAAGGCACAGTTCACGAGAAAAATGGTGTCTGAGATTTCCTCATAGGATGAATTCGAGGCTCCTCATGATACCATATGTTCCGATGTCAGGCCAAGAAATGTCCTGTATAGGGCACAATAAGAGGCCAGCCATTGTATCATGTGAATGCCACACCCACAGCGGACGAGTCTCAACGGTGTTGCAGAGGCTGCACTATTTAAGGGACTTCCATGTTGGACATTCAAACAACTTGTCACGACCCATGGCGCCAGTAGAAAGCAGTTTCGGACAGTTTCGGCTTAGTGTAGTCAGCTCTTGCGCAGTTGTGATAACTGGAATCTCGTCAAAAACCCCTTCCATGCCATTTCAGTCATGGTAACCTCATACAACCTCCATTTCCTCCACTTTTGGAACTCTTTTTTCTTCGCAGAGTAGGCAAATTCTCTCGGTTTCTTCGCCACCGATGCATTACTCTACAACGACACTTCCTCTTCTCAACTTAAAATGGGTACCTCAAAATTATGTTGAACTGTGCCTTAAGACGGTACTTTCTTTATTTTCTTTTCGTTCTCCCCCTATTTCTCCTTGTTGATGTTACAAAGCTAACGGCGTTTTCATATTGAGCAGGACATGATTTAATCCACCACCGTTTCAGGATCCTTTTTCTGGATTTACGGCGCAACCGATCAACGCCGCATACTATATGCCTGGTGTGTACAATGGCGGCTACAGCCATGAGCCGTATGGACATAACGCATATATAGGTAAGTGTAGTACTTCCTCGTCCGAATAGTAAGCACTTGACTTCACTTGACTTCCTGACTTCGCCGAGGATCAACTCTAACGCCTCGAGACCTATCAGTGATTCAGATACGGCATATGTCGACACGCAGCAATTTCCATACTATGGTGGCTACACATACACACCGTATTATGGTGATGGTCAGGCCTATCGGAATTATGCTTATCAGTCAAGTCAAGCTTACCCGGGTGCCTACGGTCCATACCCGGGAGCGTCAGGGGCGTACAGGCCATACCCACAACCACAACCGTCACCTCCAAGAAGGTCTCGGTGAGTTCAAAGAAGCTCAAGCACATTTATGAGATTTTCAAGAGGTCTCATAGTCAGTAAGGACACGAGATAGTCGCATCTGAGCAGTGATGCCATTTCCAGGACAGCACCAAGCCGTCCAGTTCCCCTGTCCGTGCGAACGACCGTTCCGTCATCGCGAAAGCCTCGAGGATTCTCAGCTGACCAGTACGATAAGCGGCAATTCAAGGTGAGCCAAAAGCTTGAACCTTCATATTTGCAATTTACCAGAAGGGTTAATTTCCTGATCGCTTTGCTAACATAGAAGCAAATCTTTTCTGCTTTTCAGGCAGTTTCTGGTCCCATGAAGAAACCATCACCGGCTTATAGGAAAACTCGTGATCCCTATACATATCGATCATCACAGTATCAGGTATCAGTCAATAATTTCTGCTCTCACTTCCTCATCAATTCGGAACTCTTGAAGCGAGTTCTGGTTGAAGGCATTGCTCACGTCTAGGAGAATTTTGCCTTCATTCCGCAAGTTAAAAATTTTCTATGATCACTCAAAACATAAGAGGGAGAAGTAGTAACGGGGATTCCATGAGTAGGATCGTCTTGTTTCAGTAGAGACCCATTAAGAAAGGAACTCTCCAAGACCTGTGAGTTAGCAGCGGAACAGTATGTAGTTTATGGAAAAGGAGAGCCGATCACCGCTAGGGTATAAATGAGCCAACAATGACACCAAGATAACAACACTAAGGAAGGACTAGCGGACGAGAAGGTTTCGCGCGAGCCATCCCGTCTGAAATAATGAATCTCTGCCTACTGCACATTCTTTGGAGCGATGGTGTTCCACTGACACCAAAGGAGGGATTACTGAGGAGCACCATGTACATCGTTTCACGTTGGAATTCCCTCATTTAACAGTTTTTTGTTCGTCCTTACTCGTGTTGTATTGGAAATAATCCATCCCATCTCTGGGAGGAAGAAAATTCTCGTACAAACACTTCAGCAAGGGTTCCAGGCTCTGTCAAATAACCAGTATAATGCTCACCCTTTTCCAGGAAACTGATTTTGGAGGCGCACCGCACGATTATAACTCCCAGTTCCATCGACCCTACACAAACGAGGTCAGAGTGTATTTAAGCCATGTTCCTTTCTTCTTTTTGACCGCATCTACAATTCGTTAATGGCAACTGCTTCAGGTTCCAACAACGTTACGACGGATACGACCTTTCTACGCACCATCCTACACCACCTACCCGCCGTCAACTATGTTCCGAACGGACAAAAAAATGGATACCAAAAAATATCCGTTATTCGCAAGAATAGCGGTGAAAGCTGCTCAGTTGGTAAGCGATGAGTTGGATAAAGTGACTGCTATGTATCATGAATATTATAGGAAACTCAGCCTCTCGTTTCAGATTCTTGCTGCAGCCATATTGGGATTGGTGCTCGGTCCAATGCGGGGCTCCAGTTTTCATGACTTCGTCATTCGAACAAACACTGAATGGCAAGGTAGTGAAATAGTTAGTTGAGAAGTTCCATTATCCCAAGCAAAAAAGGGAGGTCGAAAGTTACTGCAAAAATTGCTGGTATCGATATTTTTCTTCCGTCCATGCAATCAGCATACAGTGAGCAGATCAAACTGATGATGCCAGGGTTGACCTGTGCTTGTACGTATGGTGACCTAGTTTCAGCTCGGCAACTACGATGAAGCATCCTGACCCATACTCGAGGAAGACCCTTATCACCATTCGTTGGATCTGATACCAAACAAGATGTCACTGGCTCCAACATAGGTTGTTGTTGAAGAGTATAGGATGAGCTCTTCTGGGTCAATCAATTCTGTTTTTGAGATGCGCCCAGTATCCGAATCTCATTCAGAATCCGAGATCGCAGTGCATTTGTGACGCATGAATGAATTGTGGTAGCTAGCTCATGTATGAGTCAATGCTTTTATCCCCTTAAACGAGTTTGGGACCTAGTAACCGAGATCGGAATGATGGGAGGCTTGACCTCGGGAAGTATCAACCCGAAATTCGAACCGCCATGTCTGTTATAATTCGTGTCCTCGTATGATGCAGACATGCACTAAATATTAAGTATGATTTGCTTCCTACATCCCATCACCAAGTTCTTCATGGCTACTTTTGAGAAACCATCTGCTCGCTACAGGGGAAGGACTGATCCATTCGCCTTTCACATGCTCGGCATCATTTCCAACTAAGTGATCTGATTGCTGGAAGGGTTGACAGACATCAGATAAAGTGAGTGAACCTGAGAATAGATTTAGGGACATATGTTATCTTGCCGTCTTGGGTTCTTCCGAGCTGCTCGCCTTCTAGTTATTGTGCCACAGGTGATATCGTATGTAGACCACAACACGGCTTGACTGATAGATTTACCTCAAACCTGGTAGGTGAACCAAAATACATAACTTGGGTTATAACTTGTGTACTAAATAACAAGAACAACAAGGCAAAAAATCCCGTGCCTTATATACCCGGGATCAAAGCTCACGCTCGATTGTGCGCGCGAGATCCCCGAGCCCACGCACTTTCTACGAAAGGAAATCGTCGTCACGCAATAAATTTGAACTAAAGTATGGGCAATTGCAATACAAATTTAACAATAGAAAAAAGATTCTTCAAACCTGACCAGAGCCATGATCGCGTTCGCGGCATTCTGGCCCTTGATGGAAAGGCCCGATTACTTTCCATTTCCAGAAGTTCCCTTTCTCACCAAAATTCATACACGTAGATCTCTCATAGCGTAGGGCACTGACAAAGGGCACGATGGTGGCGATACAACGGTATGATGCCTTCAAACGGAGCCTCGCAAAGTTTTCGGCAATACCGGCAGCCGTCTTCTCTAGACGTACATGCACCATTACAAAATTTCAAACACTGTAGGCACCTGTCGGCAGTCATGACTACCTGCAACCTCTCATAGCCTTCAACGACTACGGTACGAATCCGAGTAATGGATTCCCATGGATCCCCAGGAGATACATTCGATACTTGGCGGAACCATGAGTCAACTGCTACGACTGCTTCTCCCAGTGTGTCAAATGCTCCCTGTTCACGTTTGCTAAGCCATCTCCCGATTCCGCTTGTAGAAACTCTAGTCTTCTTTGCAAGACTCTACTGTTTGCAATAACTTCTTCCCGGGGCGGGTAAGGAGTCGCTTTGACGTGGATAGCTGCACCCTCATCTCTGCAGTTCACGTTACTATACCGTTTTATATCAACGTGACTCGACTCGATTGAGCGCTTTGGCAATTTCACCTAATGACTGATTGGGTTGTTTTTTGTTGTCGCTACTTGAATGATATTTGACTTGATAGATTACTATAGTTTACTATTCAGTTGATAATTTAACTTCGTATTCAACCCGATCAGTCACAAGTTGACTTGATAAACAGTTCAATCAATAAGCAGAATGAGTTCCGGTCCTGAGTTCTTGATTGAACTACCGATATGTACCATATCATGCCGCCTTGGATTCTTCCAAACTGCTCGCCTTTTAGTTATTGTGCTATGTACCACCACGGCTTAACTGATAGCTTTACCTCAAAACTGGGTAGGTAAACCAAATTACATAACTTGGATTATAACTTAAATACAAAACAACAAGGCTAACAAGGCAAAAAGAGGAGAGATTTCGCGCCGGAAGTGACCGATTGATTGACGGGCTTATATTCCCGGAACCAAAGCTCACCATCGATTGCGCGCGCGATTAGAAAGTCTCCGGGCCCACGTACTTGCTACGAAAGGTCATTGTCGTGACGTGATAAATCTGAACTATCATTGTAGGTAATTGCAACACAGATTTACAAACAGAGAAAAGGCTCGTCAAACCTGACCTGAGTCACGGTTGCGTCCGCGACATATGTCGTTCAGACATTCGCAAACGCAAATTGAGCACCGTTCTCATGAGCCAGTCTTATTCCAAGCTGCCCACAAGTTACGAAATCTACAAAAATGAAGAGCTGTGTAACTCATAGACCACAATGGGATATTCTTAAGTTGTCTGGAATCCTACTCAATGCGGTTGCCGCACTCCAGAAGTTTCGACCGCGCATTTCTTCTGTGGACGAACTCAAAAATTAACGAATCATCGAATTCGCAAGGGTTACCTTTCCGTCCAGGCACAACTGCATGACAAGCGATTTTGCATCTTATGTAAAAGTTCAGTTTCAAAGTTAGATAGAGCTGCGTCTTTTCGGCATATTTCAAAAAATAGGTTCAAGGCAAAAAATGGAAGTAACCACACTTGCAAACAGGGTGACTCTGAGAGGAAATGATAAATATGTTTACAGAAGCTAAGAAAACTGAATCTCATCCGACCCATTTCCAGGTGCCGTTGTTGGCATTGTCTCAACGTGGGCGATTTTCACAGCTGTTCTGCTAATGACGAGTTTCCTTGCGAATTCAGTTCATATGTGGAGGAAAGTGGTCAGTTATCTGATTGGTTAGTAAACATATAGCTGATTGGGAGACCCGTTTTTTATGGCTTTCAGGATGCCCATGTGACTTTGATAGCGATTTTGGCCTATCTGCTCGCTTCATGTCTTGAAGCATATTACGCGGCTTGCTACCCACCCAATGGACCTCGAATAAATCTAGTCTGCCATCGAGCCGAATGGATCATAGCTACGGTACGTTAGGTTTGATCGTTAGATGACTTTCGGCAGGGTCATCCTTTTTTTGCGAGATTTAGAAACCCGGCTGTCCAAATCCCTTGTTGAGCGCGATAAATTGTACTATTCTGAAAATCATTTCAGATACTCTGCTTCATCAACACAGCTCTCTATGTCGTCGACTTTGCGCTTTCGTGGCTGTCCGGAGTGAACATGCTCTGAAAACAATTGTACCCAGCAAAAGTCGTGTTGAGATAACTACTAATTATCTCCGCTTCTCTGCTCTCAGAGTTCCGACACCGAGCTTTTCGATGGATCAGTGCAGCGCTATCTCATAGGGTTTCAGTATAAGGACTAATTCAGTAAGTTCTTCACTCTTGAAGATTGTCTCCCTAAATCACTCCTTGTCCTTGCGGCCAACCCTCTATTCATGGGGTTCATTTTCCATTAACTGCTTCCGTACTCGGCTTGTCTTCAACAAATTGGATAGCTGTCAAAAATCGTCATGCTCTTTACATGTCTTTACTGCCATGGTAGTACATGCAGGCTCGTTCAAAAGTAGTTGTTCCTCATCGATGGTAACAGCTGGAAGGTAACCATATCCCAAACTTCGAGCCGCTGAAATGTTTTCCCGCTGGCCGAGTATAGAAGTGGTTCTCAGCTCCTCCTCAACTTCTCCTCAACCTTGAACAGCAAAGGAAGGTTGCTGGGTGGTTGTGGTTCCTGTACTTGCAATACAACGGTACAACTAGGTGACTGTAAGTTCAAAAAGAGGTTTCTGCTCTACGGTTTTTGTTATGCCTATTGAAAACATTTACATGACTTACATGACTTCTATGAAAGAAAAAAGCATGAAGCTGCGGCTGCAATTTTTTTCTGCGTAGGCACGCCTTTTCTAGCATCTAACCATAAGCAAGTGCCCTGAGCTGTCGTTTCTAATAAACAGGCACCCTTCCATCTTTTTTTTTTCGGAGTGAGGAGAAGTAAATATCGTGATATACGTAGATGTTCCACTGCAGAAGACCCCCTGTACTTTTTAATGTCCCTCCTTATCATCTTCTTAGAACGCTGTTCGAACCCTTACACAATTTACAGGCCAAATAGTTCAAGTGCATGATATGTCCCATAGTTAATTTACCTGATTGTTCACTTTTCTCGTTGTACTCCTTTTGCTTCACTTGTAATTATTGATTTCACCTATTTCTGTGTTGTCTTTCTTCGTCCATCCTGCCTTTACCCTTACTTTATGGGCCCATTTTTTCGAATGTGCATTTGATACGCATCCCGTTGATATTGGCCATTTCTGTGATTTGAAACCAATCGATATTGTACTGTGATTTCGAGCAATCGATTGATTTATTAGAGATTTCATTGATTTTCGATTGCTGCATACGTGCTCAACCTGTAGCACTTGTTATTGTTGTTGTGCCAATTGATTACTCCATATAGGATATTTTCCGAATTATTTTTTATTTCGATACTGAAATCATGTGTATATCTCACATGTGATGATTGCGGAACTTGTCAGCGTCAAATTCCAAATGTTTTTCTGGCATTCCAGTGTCAGTATCACGAAGTTAGTGAAATGGTCTTTCAAGATCAATCTGATTTACCCGCAATTTGAAGCTGAACCGGCAGAGAACCTATTTTTGGCAAACCTCGAACTTTATTCGTCTCTCACAGAATCCTCCAACTCCTGAGAAATGTCCCCGAAATGGTCTTTGGTGAGTTCGTGCAAGTGCACACAGAAATCCGAGAACTTTGACCTAACTCTCCTGAATGTTCCTGGGCATGTCGAAGAGAGTGAGGGAAATGTGTAGTTCGGGGAAGGACAGTTGCTGATGCTAGAAAGGTTTGTCTCTAGAAAGCAAATTCCACATGCGATGAATGTTGATCTGACGGATCGAGACCCTTTTGACGAGTATCTTTGTACCCCCTTCCCTCTGGTCTACCATTAAAATGGCCCAAAAAAAAGAAACAGATTTTTTGAAGAACTTCTTACAACTCTGCAACTTCAAGAGGTCCTTTCGTAAGCGTTTCTACGAGTAAAAGTAACAAGTGAAGTTCCCCACCCGGGCCACTGCTCATACTACCCGCCAGTTTTGCATGGATCGGCTTGCTGAATCAGAACATATACTTGCGGGGCTCACAGAAAATTATTTCCCGATTCTTTTATTCTATTGACGCTCCTAAGTGCAAAACAGCCTATTCATCAGGTTGGCCAAATGGGGTTTCTCTGTTTCTGCTGAAGCTTTAATGTACCCTTTGCGAAAACTCTAGTGCCAGTGGCGTCATATTTCACTACTTAAATGGTAAAGATGCTCAATTATTTGCAAAATCATTCATGACAAAGTTCTACGTATATATTTATTATTGATGCGATAATAAAGATTTCTGTACAGAACTGTTCATAGTTCTACTCATTCTATAAGCCTCTAAGGAGCGGCATTCACATTCAACCTTGACAAAACACACATACCTTCCATTCAAATTTCTTCAGCAGTCAGAGAAGCGAATGTTTTTGGGTACCTCTTCCAGACCATAAATGACAACCCTCCAAACGTGTTTCTCTTCTTCAATGGACTATGTGAGCTCCTTAGGCATCTTCACACATGACGCAATAGTCTTAATAAGATCCGCCACAGACATCTCATCCAGGTCTAAGCATCTAGACCATCCAGACCATCTAGGATCTGAAAGAGTCAGGTTTCTGATATTCGAAGTGCTCTCCATGGGAGCTTGACGCTGGCTTTTGCCGATCATGACCTACCAGTAATTAGAACAAATCAAGGAACGACTTAAAAACATAACTGTGGAAAAACCGAACGGAACAATAGAGAAATACAAAGAAAAAATCAGATGAAAACAAACGAAACGCGAAAGAAATAAGTAACAAGTACAACACTACGTGAGCGTGAGCTGATATGGGGAAAAACAAGCAGCAATCTAATTTCTCAACCTGATCATGAGTACGGATACAGGCTCCAGGATTTTTATGGCCCTTCTCGCCTGTTGTGCGCAGTGACCTACCCTACAATTCTTCTTAGGCATTCTTCAGCCTTGCCTCCAAGTACTTCATACTAAGGAAGCAATCTCGGCAGCTTCACTAGCAATTAAGGATTAGCAGAAGATGTCAAGTGCGTTAAGATCTAGCGAGCAGAATGGCCTTTCTCCGGTGTTGATGCTGCTCGCGTGGGCACCACTCTTGAACGAACCGGTACTTGTGGGCCGTAGTGCAGCTCCCGGCTCTTTCATTTAGCCAGAACGCGATCGTTTGGTTCGTTTAAGATCGGCTCTATGGCTGAAATTTTCTCGTTAGAGAGAACGACAGTGGGCGCCTCGAAATTGGTCCGCAACATTCTACACTCTGCGCTGTGTATTGGCATCAGAAATAAGTAGGAAATCTGCACACGGTAGAATCACAATAAAACTTCTCCTTAGCAATCCGCCCCACCAGCGACTGCGAGTAGTCCAGCTCGTTGCCATTCCTTCGATGGACTCCATTAGTTGGAGGTAGACTCGGGAACGAATTGTTTCAACAGTCCTATCTATGGAAGCACTGATCTTCCTAACCATACCGCGTTCACTTAGGTTTGATCCTGATTCTCTGTATTTGTTTGTGGCCTTCTTTGCGTTCTTTATCGGGATCACAGAAATTTTTACCCTTTGCTTTAGACTTTAGAAGGACAGCTATGTCAATAAACATTCTGATGTGCTTGGAGCTTCGATTATTTGTGGCTCAAATCTTATTCGCCGCATTTATTGCATAATAAAAGCTTTATCAGTTTGGTATACTGGTCACCCCATAGCCGGTAGAATGCACACAATAGAATAATATTCTCTTCACTAAAATAGTAGCAGCGAGGAAGAGCCCGGATCAGGGTGCTGGTGACGGCAGGGCGAAGCAGCTCCGTAGTACCGACGCGAGTACGCCACTAAAGTCGAGTAGCTCGGCGTCGCCTGGAGGAGAGTTCCCTATCGTCGTATGTCCAGGAATTTTATGCGTATAGGCTTGAAATTAGCACATACCATCGAAGCGTGCGACGTTTTTGCGCGAACTAGGGTTGTTGCTAGATGGTAAATACAACCCATCGATCGTTTGGGAAAGCCTCAGGCTTACACCTCTCTCCTCTACCCAAGTACGTCCGTCCTTGGACGTATAAAATCTAATGAGAAAGAGGGGAACAGCGGTTACCGTGTTCCTTGGACGGAGCTCCACTGAAGGTTCTGACGCCCTCTCAGCGTCGGAACCCTTATTACTGTTAGACGGCCCCAGGTCGACCCAAATACTTTGCGACAATACGACACACAATTAAATACAACCTTTATGAATAGTCATGCGCGCATAAACAAGGCATCTTCACGACATCGATGTACATAGACTTGGAATAGCCGGAGAGAGATCAACGTGTCGATGAGACTCAAAGAGAGAGGAGTGTAAGTGACGGTCTCCCGACCGTTCCTAGCGCGACTTCGTGTTCAAATCCCCATCGGCATCCTCGCCTCCCGCTCCGCCCATTCGATCGGCTCTCCGACTATCTGAAACAAAGCGTCTGAAATATAAACATGTGGGGCGACTACTGGGAATCTAATCCCCAACCAGATAACGGAAATGTAAAAAGCAGGATATACCTAAACTTGAACACTCTCACCGTTACACTCCATACCACAGACGAACCCAAAAAACCGAAAGGCCGAAATCACAAAACATGCTACCCGAAACCGTTAATCCGCCATGTGCTGTACACGGAAGATAGTGATGTGACGTTCAAGAAAAACGTTCTGAAGTAGGACTTTGAGAATCCACGGAAAAATGAAAATCAAGAAAGAAGGAAAACCTACATATCCCAAGTAAATGCGTCTTGAAAAAAAACCCAAATAATCAAACAAGATAAGAAGAAAAAACTTGCAAAGGGAGTATGAAGTGTGCTCCTCGTTATCGAGAATAAACGTATATCCTGAACGAGTGGTATTGCATTCAGAACAGGTCGTAAAAGCCAAATAAAAAATTTGAAAAGAAAATGGAAGATACTCACTGTTACTGGATTGAAATTAGGTACGCGAAAATATCGTGGAAAGAACTGGTGCTCACGAAGGCGCTTCGGTCCAAACCCGTTTAAGGACGCGCCCCAATTCGACAGTCCTCGAGGAGCTTCAGCATAACCCTGAGTTAATTGGGCGTTTTCACACCTACTGATCGCTACATTGAGCCTGCACACGTCGCAGGGTGTCTTCGGGTCGCCGTCCATATTCCTAATGAAATACGATGACTGCGATGGGAGATGCAACGACACCGACGCCTTCTGCGAAGAGTGCACACGCGTTTCTCACAGCAGAAGGCTTCGGCTTGGTTGTAATAGATTTGTATAGGAGGTACGCGGAATGGACACGGATACACACACGCCGACGAAAACGAAATGGACATCTGGGAGGGCAGTGAAACACGAAAAAGTGACGGGTTGAGTGCCGAGCGGTCGACGTAGTAACACAGGGCTCCTCCCCACGAACCTCAAATCAATCTTCAGCGACTGAGTAAGCAGGCTCTTAAGGGCGATGTGTACTCTAAATGATACTACAAGGTTTCTCCCACCACCCATGTGCGTGGACAGCGTACGTGAGGCTCCAACTGGTTGAAGTCTCCAACGTAAATGTGACGTGCCCTGGTGAAACGAGCCGCCAAAGTCACAAGTGCACATTTAGATATTCAGGCTTTGTTTCCGATGATGACGTCAGCACCCGAAAACACCAATGGAAAGAGCGTCTGCGCGCCATGTATGCTACATATGTTGGGAAAACGTACACGAGGCATGATCTTCACGGCTACCTCGGCATCCTAAAAATGTTGCTTCCTGCTCGCTTCGCTCCTCCGTTAAGTGAAAAGTAACCTCGGGATCCAACAGTAAACGGGGTACAACCATGGGCGGAATCAGTGGAAAGAAGTCGCTCAAATTATACAATCGTGACTGTAAAATTGAAAAATAGGTCCCAGAGTACGCGGTGTAAATCTACAGCAGGGTTAGCGCTCCTTTTCGGAGTGCCGGCTCAGCTTCGAACTGCAGAATTTTCGGATGTCTGTACTCATCGAGCTTCAGCAGCGTTTCAGTGATTGCGACGGCCACATTCGTGGTTGATGTCATGGTGACTGACTTGCCCGTTCCGCGAAACGGGCGACGATAAATGTTCCCTTAACGGATTCTCCCGTACCGAAGGCGTCCTGAGTAGTCAAAACTGAGTGGTTGCCGACTGCACGTGATTGGTCGTCGCGGCCAGTAAGTCGAGACAACATCGGTGTCGGTGGTGCGCGAACCAGACGAATGCACAGCGGCACAGAAGCCTCGTTGGCGTTCGATCGCCTTGTTCCATGACGTCAAATTGATAGATATTGAATTGAATTGATAGATAGTGGTGGAAGGTCGGAATGTAACTGGACAGCGAGGGACTGACGTTCAGGTCGATGAGTCGCAACCACTACTCTTATTCGTAATAGAATGCTAGATTTGATCATGCAGGTGTGAACTGTTTTAGAACGTGTCCGTCCTCTTCGAGTCGACTGTAAAGGAGCTGAGAGAGAGAGCTTGGTCTTGCCACGCGGATATATTCCAACCACACCACGCAAAGAACCTAGCATTTTTTGTCCAAAAGACCAGAGCTCAAACTTCTTGGGCAATAAAACCGATAATAAACAACAAATCAACCAGCAGTCGAGTCAAAAGCTCAGTTACACTCAGTCAGTTAAGCACTGACAGTGAGAAATAGAATATCCAAAACTTAAACAACCAAAAGTAACAATCCGAATAATAGTAAGTAACAAGTGTGATAAAGTTTAGCAAGAGTTGTTTGTGATAATTATTATCTTGTGCCACACGGGGTTTTCCGGTGGAACAATTTATTCAGTCAAACGGCCTAACGTTTCGACTCAATCGTCGTCTTCAGAGGCCTAAACGTAATTCGAGGTGATTTACACCATCCAATAAGCGTCTTGACCCCTATCGCAAACTGAAGATTTACTCGAAACCCGTATTTTGCAAGCGACTCACCAAGATTCCACCGCTCACGCGGAGAAAATCCGCTGTCGCCAAAGGCGGCTGTCAGTAGCGAATGAGACTTACTGCTGTCTCCCTTATACTTGTGATAAGGAAGATCTCGTTATACTGCTAATGAGTCTCAACTCGCAGTACGGTATATATGGCAAAAAATCATTAGTGGACGGACACTCATCTCTACCGTTCACCTACGGGTTTCTTTGGAAAATCCAGAACGCCTCTAATGCTTTTCTTGCCGAAATTTCCGTCTCGTGCGCTAATATCGTGCACCTAATTTCAAAATTGTTGTTACTGTGCTCTTCAGTTTTCTGTCTACCAAGCGGCGTCAACAAGCTGCCACGCCTCATACCTGCTAAATGTTCCTTAGTTCGTACTGCCAGTTGTCTTCTCGTTTCTCCGATGTATGTTGATCCACATGCCCGGCACTCTATCTGGTAAATTACGCCTATCAGTGCGCAATCACTTGTTTTCCAGTACGGACATATGGTACAATCATTGGTTATGCACCGCTTATCGTAGAGCCGGTTTCGAACTAACAACTGCTTGATGTTGTTATCAGGGAAGTTTACTAGTTGGACAACATCTTGCAGTCCAGCTCTGGAAATGCTCCGCTGTATTTCGGTGCTGACTTTATCAGAGATAAAAGGAAGACACAATGGTAATTTTCTATGGCGCGTAGCATTTTTCGTGCTGATATGACATTTTCCACGAACTTGTGCACCGTATAATCGTTCACAGCAGCTATCTCACAAGCTAAACATCGCGATTCGTGACGTTCAGCTTCGCCCGTGCAGACACTTGTTGCTGTTCTCAACATGTTGTTAACGACTGCACGTTTGACGGCTTGTGGATGAGCTGATGTAGCGTGAAGTAAGATATTCTTGGAAGTAGTTTTACTGTACCATTTCACGCTGACAACACCATTGTACACTTTGACTTGGGTGTTGAGATAAGGGAGCCATCCATCATGTGGTACTTCTCGAGTAAGTTTGATGTACTGTGACTGCTCATTCATGATTCGAAAACACTCGTCCATTTCGAACTGAGTTGACGTTACGATGAAGCAGTCATCAATATACCTGCAGTACATCAAAGGATGCCGTTCTAGAACCAGCTCTTCAATTCTTCCCATAAAGCATACAGCAAGAACCGGTGCCAACCGTTGTCCCATAGCAAGGCCTCTCACTTGAGAAAAGTACCTTCCTGCCCATTTAAAGATGTTACAGCTCAAGCATTCCTTGACCAACGTCATTATATGCGTTTTGCTAAGTCCAAAGGTGTTGGTGTAAAACACTTGAGAAAATCAACATCAACACCTTTGGACTTAGTAAAACACATATAATGACGTTGGTCAAGGAATGCTTGAGCTGTAACATCTTCAAATGGGTATACTGCAGGTATACTGATGCCTGCTTCATCGTAACGTCAACTAAGTTCGAAATGGAATGTGGAAATGAAGTGTTTTCGAATCATGAATGAGCAGTCACAGTACATCAAACTTACTCGAGAAGTACCACATGATGGATGGCTCCCTTATCTCAACACCCAAGTCAAAGTGTACAATGGTGTTGTCAGCGTGAAATGGTACAGTAAAACTACTTCCAAGAATATCTTACTTCACGCTACATCAGCTCATCCACAAGCCGTCAAACGTGCAGTCGTTAACAACATGTTGAGAACAGCAACAAGTGTCTGCACGGGCGAAGCTGAACGTCACGAATCGCGATGTTTAGCTTGTGAGATAGCTGCTGTGAACGATTATACGGTGCACAAGTTCGTGGAAAATGTCATATCAGCACGAAAAATGCTACGCGCCATAGAAAATTACCATTGTGTCTTCCTTTTATCTCTGATAAAGTCAGCACCGAAATACAGCGGAGCATTTCCAGAGCTGGACTGCAAGATGTTGTCCAACTAGTAAACTTCCCTGATAACAACATCAAGCAGTTGTTAGTTCGAAACCGGCTCTACGATAAGCGGTGCATAACCAATGATTGTACCATATGTCCGTACTGGAAAACAAGTGATTGCGCACTGATAGGCGTAATTTACCAGATAGAGTGCCGGGCATGTGGATCAACATACATCGGAGAAACGAGAAGACAACTGGCAGTACGAACTAAGGAACATTTAGCAGGTATGAGGCGTGGCAGCTTGTTGACGCCGCTTGGTAGACAGAAAACTGAAGAGCACAGTAACAACAATTTTGAAATTAGGTGCACGATATTAGCGCACGAGACGGAAATTTCGGCAAGAAAGCATTAGAGGCGTTCTGGATTTTCCAAAGAAACCCGTAGATGAACGGTAGAGATGAGTGTCCGTCCACTAATGATTTTTTGCCATACCAGGTGGTTTACCCGAGAAAGACACCGACCAACTATCCAACAGGAACTGCCAACCAACAGCTGTATATTCCGCAGTTGGTTGGCACTGCATGAGAAGAGGGAAATGTGAGAGTTTCGTTGAGAGAATGGGTTTTCCATATCACTACCTTTATCATAATCACAAACGTTTGCGGACGGACACACCGACATACCGACATACCGACATACCGACATACCGACATACAGACATACCGACATACACACAAACCGACAAACCGACACACCAAGTTTCTGCTTTATAAATGAGAGAGATATACCGTACTGCGAGTTGAGACTCATTAGCAGTATAACGAGATCTTCCTTATCACAAGTATAAGGGAGACAGCAGTAAGTCTCATTCGCTACTGACAGCCGCCTTTGGCGACAGCGGATTTTCTCCGCGTGAGCGGTGGAACCTTGGTGAGTCGCTTGCAAAATACGGGTTTCGAGTAAATCTTTAGTTTGCGATAGGGGTCAAGACGCTTATTGGATGGTGTAAATCACCTCGAATTACGTTTAGGCCTCTGAAGACGACGATTGAGTCGAAACGTTAGGCCGTTTGACTGAATAAATTGTTCCACCTAAAAACCTCGTGTGGCACAAGATAATGATTATCACAAACAACAGCTATGCAGAGGTTAAAGCAAGAGGGAAGTTGGAAACTGTAGCAAGAGTAACAAAAGTAACAAAGTGTAATAAGAGCTGCAAAGGGGACATGTAGAAGGGAAGAGCAGGATCATGGTTATGAGTCATCTGTAGTTTATATATTGAAAACGCTGGCTCGCGTTCTGATGAAGCAAGAGATACCGACGCTAGCCAGCATCCTTAACATTCACATTCGATCCCTAAAACTTATCGACCGAATTGTTGCGCCTTTAAGATCGCGATGCTCCGTGATACCGACATTGTATCAATGATGATCGTTAGGCGGAAAGAAAGTATGTCTATACTAGGAATGAAAGACGAAATTTCGTGGTCGCTCTGTCGTTGGACCATATATTGTATGCTGCGAGTATAGAACATGCTACAGCGAAGAGCTGGATCATTGGAACTTGTGCAGAACACCGATCGAAACTCCGATCGTGTGTCAACATGACGAGATAAAGAAAGAATAGAGACATGCGGATCGGTGGGGCAATGTTGCTTGAGGGCTCACTCCGCCTAGAAGGCGAGCACCCTGAACAGACACAGGAATGAGCTCATTCACAACGAAACCATAAAAAGGGGAAACGGCAGCTACTTGAGAAGTCGAAGGGTGCTTCATCCATCGAGTGCTTTTGAGTCATGACGTCCATGCCTTTCATCCACCGAGAAAACCGATTGAGATGATAGGGTCGACGGAGAAAAAGGAGAGGAATTGAAGCTCGAATCCCTGGCGTGCACCGTGATAAATTGAGAGATCAAGGTGCAAAAAGAATGAACCGGTATGCTCAAAAAACCTCTCGAGGAGCACCTTCCGACCTGATTTGCATAAAACCTTCTGACTGGTGCAGGGAAGTAGAAGTAATTAATAAAAAGAAGTTCTGTGCACTGTACTTGGAAAAGAGGAAAAGAGGAAAAGAGGAAAATAAAAGAAGAAAAGTGACTTCAAGCTTCATGAGCAAAGGGCGATGTACAGGGTGCGGCAAAAGTTCTGGCAAAAACCCGTTTCAGGTTCTCTATAAAAAATGAGGATTTCGATCTCGACAGGATCTGTGCCACTATTTACTGCAAGTCCTCTTCTATACATTCCATAAACTGACCCTCCTTGAATACGCCATTTTACAGCATAGTGACAAGCAAGACCAACGACCCTCCATCCTGCACCTCCATCTGGCTGAATGCACGGCAAAGACCATCTTCAAACAGCTCCAGCTTCCCTTAAGAACCGTGTACAACGACGTCAACAGGTTCAAGGCGATAAGAGCTATGTAGGACAAGCCTAAAAATGGAAGACCGAAGAGTATATCGACAAAGGAAATCGTGAAAGTCATTCGAGAGAAAATCCGCAGCCACCCTTGTAGGTCCGAAAGATAAACGGCTTTTGAGGCCGGAATTTCTGCTCGATCTGTCGGAAGGATTGTCACCAGCCACCTTCGACTTCGCTCTTATAAGATCAGAATAGCTCACATGCTAACTATTCGTATGAAGAAAACTAGGCTCAAAAAATTAAGGAAGCGTTTAAAGCGTTTTCGCAGGCACGGCACAGCGACATCTTTTCCATTGACGAATGCCTGTTTTCAACAGATCGATTCCTGGACATCCAAAACGACAGGATGATAGCGGGAAGCCCTGCAGAAGCCAGCCAACATGGAGGGTCTGCTAAGCGATCTGGACAGCCCAAGCCGTTGATGGATTTTGGGGCAATCTTATCGGATGGCAAGATGTCCCTCATTTCCTTGGAGAAAGGAGTCAAGGTGGATAGAAAGACCTACCTAAAAGGCATGTTGGAGAAGGAGTAACTTCCTTGGGCTGAATCCCATTTCGGCAACCGGACATGGACTTGTCAACAGGGCTCAGCTCCAGCACACAGGTACGATGTGGTACAGGGCTGGTGCGCAACGAACTTCCCAGACTTCATCTCGTCGGACGATTGGCCCCCAAACAAACCAGGCCTGAATCCATTGGACTATTCTGTGTAGTCAGTTCTTAAGAGGAAAGCCTGCTCTACTAAGCATGGAAGTTTGAATGCTCTACGAGCAACTCTTGTTGAAGCATGGGAGGATTTGGACGAAGACTACCTTCGTGCCGCCGTCGACCCATTTCCTAGGGGACTTCTAGCCTGTATTCGCGCAAAAGGAGGCTAGTTCGAGATCAAGTTTGTTTTTGTGATCTATATAGCTGTCTATAAATGCTGTTGGAGTTGTATAATGAATCATGGTATCATGGAATCATATTAACCCATTGGCGACCGCGCCTTTTAGGCGAGCCGGGCGTGTGGGACCGAACGCGATTTTTGCGGACTGTTGCTGTGGCCCGCCGGCGGGCCACGCGGTCCCAGGAGCAATCCAATTTTTGCGAATGTAAGATAAAGTTCTATAAAAATGTCATGATAACACTTCCCCTTGCCCTGGATCTAGTCCGTGCTGGCATGTCACTGTCAGTGATAAGTCATCCACAAGTTGACGTCTACTTTTGTTTCGTTGTTTTCCAGATGGGAATGTTCTTTCAGACTATTTCTGAACCTTCGTAAAAAAATCGAGGCTTCAGAATACGAGAGCATTCTGTCCAGACACGTGGATTTTCCGTCAACCTTTGACGGACTAGTTAGAAGCAGATAGCATCGTTGTGATAATTTTCAAAATTGGTTGGATTAGTTCAAAGACTCAGGATGAGGAAAACATGTAGTGGCTACTATAGGAAAAAACCGTTTCGGAACATCAACACATTTGAAAATATAAAGGATCGATTGCCTGCAAAATAGGGGCGGCTTTACATGATTGAAATGAAAGGATAAGAGAGAAATTAGCTTCGCATGGGGGTAAATGAATCTATTAAGTAATCCCATAGCCGTTGGGGTACCTACAAAAACCCAAGAGGATTTGTTGAACAAAACGTTCAGATCTAATTGAATGTCGGTGTCGGCTTATTCTCAATTGTGCATCGCACCAGAGGATGATATCAGAAATTTCCTTTTATTTTGTGATTGTCGTGATTTTTACACACTTTTTTGTGAAACAAAGGAAGTGTTTACTTCATCCAGCATAAGATGAACCTATAGAATCCTGCTTTCAAAATATTCTCGGTGAACGTTCCTCCTTGAGAGAATCTACATGTCGGAAAGGGAGCAGTCGGAAAGAGACTGTAGAAGATGCACTGGCTGCTACACAAGGAGCATCACGAAGAAAAATATCGTGCCTGTGAACCATGCCAAGAAGAAGACTTCAGAGCAATGCCACGATTACTTTTGTTCTGACTAATTCGGTTTTTCATGACTGAAATGGAAGTTGGAAGGAAGGGTTCAGATTAGTCAAAATTATCACAAGATGGGTAGTGAAACAGTTGGTAACGCTTCATTTTGCAGCTTTCAATATAGTTCTCACACAAAACTTACTACAAGTTACACATACTTCTTGTGATAGCTTAGACTAATATGAATCCTCCTCCCAACTTCCATTTCAGTCATGAAAAACCGAACTAGTCAAAACAAAAGTAATCGTGGCATTGTTGCTCTGAAGTGTACTTCTTGGCATGATTCATAGGCACGATATTTTTTACAAAACTGTTTTCTTGCATTTCTACAGTTGAAAGCAAACAATTTTTTGGACCAGTGTGCCCTAAGATTCTCTAGAAGGCCGTTGGCATTGCAGTTACTTAAAAGCGAAAAAATCCAAAATGGTTTGAAACACTTGAATAATACCGTGGCCCGTATACGGGCTACGCAGCCCCAGGAGCACGATATAGTGTGGCACGCTGGCGGGTCACGCGGTCGTCAAGGTCAATGCAACGCTTGGAGTTGAAAATGTTCCACAGCTTTTGTGTGTACACGAACCTGTTATCCGAAAAATCCAAACTCTCACAACAGTCATTCAACTTGAAAAGAAATCCACTCCTTCAGGTGACCACTTCTGGGAAAAAAATTGACATAGATTGACATACCTTGTCAGTCATACTGCCAGCCATAGTGTGATGGCGTCGACGTATGCGGCATTGCCGAAGTTCTCAGGAATCTGTCACCAGCGATCCGGTAGTTATCGTATCGATTCGCTGATGACAGATTCCTGAGGCTGGCTTCACACCAAGTGGTAATTTGATTTAGACGATATAGTCCTACGCTGTTCAGAATGACTGAGAGCTTTCGTCGATTTCCAATTGAGGGTGTGCATCGCCCAGTTCCCCTTTCGTGGTGTAGCGCTTAAAGATTTATGCATCAACCTAATATCTACCTACAAGATTGGGAGTTGACGTGTTCCTGCATAGGATTTTCTGCGACAATTTCCTTTTTTGTACCAGGTACCTGGTTTTGTTCGAATGCATGCGTTCGTAGACATTCGAACACCTGTTTCCAAGGATTTTCTGAAAAAAGTCTGTTTCAAATTTTCAAAAACTATCTCTATGCCAATCCCGGCCAGGGACGGTAATGACTCTTCCATTACCTCTACTCAGATAGCAATTTCATTGCCACCTGGCTAATAGGGCGTTTAAAATTAGCTGCGAAAGATAACGACCATCGTCTTTTTCACTGATCCAAGATTACGCTAGTCACGAGCTTCGCTTACTTCAATCAAGCCGAGACCATTCATCGCTCTCCTTGATTAGATACTAGTTAAATGAATACGCAGTTAACGCATAGAAGAACTCTGAAATGGACTGGGAAATCTGATGTCATTTCATTGCTTCAATTTGCTTGCGCTGTTTCTTTCTATCACAAAACGAGCAACGGACCTCTCTCATATGGCGAATGGTTTCCTCGAAATACTCGGCTTTTACTCACGACTGAAAAAAGCATAATAATTCTCTTACTTGAACATAAAAACAGAGTAATGCCTGCTTTCGTGAGAGTTCCCTTCGAAGGTGACGTCTTGATTATACCTACAACGCAAGCTGTTCTTTATGTCGACGAAGCTGCCTGATTGCTCTATGATTGAATTCTTATAAAATTCTCTACTATCGGAGAGCTAGATGAGTAGATGCCAATATGTATTGCCACTCACGCCATGCCATCAATCAGTGGTTGTTCCGTTCAACTTCTTCTGTTTCAATGTTTGTGTGATCAAGTTTTTCGTCACGTTTTTAAGTTTCCTTCTAACTCTTCAATAGTTTGATTCCACATCTCTAATCTTGTTGAGAGGTAACCGAACAGTTATTGAGATATTCTAGGGTATGGCATCGAGAATATGCAATTTTCATTCGATTCATTCAAGCAGCACAATACAGCATCATTACTCCGAACGCTTTTTAGGATGCCTGCCGATGAGCTCCCCTCACAAAGTGGATAGCACGACTGTACCCCAGAAACAGCTCCTACCCATTTCGCTCAATTTCGAAGCTGCTCAGTGTAGCCTGCCTTCGTGTCTTCGCGCTGACAATGTTGCTTGAAGACGTGCATAGTATATAAACACTCCCTGCGATTTAAACGTAGAATGTATTCGATAAATCAGACGGTAGTGCCAAACTGCAATCCTACACGTGCAGAATAAAAGGACTGGTGGTCTACTGAAGAACAAATAGCGCTGATGGCATTGATGTAAATGGGGAGGCGAACGAAATAGTTGAAGAAAATCAGATTGTGTGAAACAGCTGAGCACAAAGAGTAGAGCAACTAGAAAGATGGTGAGGGGGAAAACATGAAGAACTATGTAAGGAATGTGAAAAGTAGGAGCGAAGAAAGAAACAAATCTACTAGGTTCATGCATAATTATTGCGGATTTTTTTGCGGCTTCTTTTTTCTCGGTAAAATTAAACATTTGAATTCGGGATTTTTGTAGAAATAATCTTCTCACTTTCCTTAACAGAAATCTTAACAAAGTATGTCCAGAGCTTCACCTTCATATACGCCAAGTCATGCTCTATTACTTCGAGAAATGTTGAAAGGCGGCACACTCATAACCTGATCTCAACGAACTTCTCGGCGATGGAACAGTCAGCCAAAGACGAATAAAGAGAGGAATCTGCTCGTGCGGTCGCCCTGTTCACCAACAGATACTCCTATGGATTATCAAGTTGATCCCCCGTTGAAAAATTGGTTAACGAACACAACTTTCGACAAAGTGGATGGCTTGATGGCCAACGTCAAGGGTGATCGCCTCCAAGAATCGAAACTTCTTCGCCTGTGGAATCCGACCGCCTAGCAAATGGGAAGCAGTGCTTTTCGTAGATGGTGGATTGTTCCGGAGTAATTATTTCAATATGTCTTTGCTAGATATGTCTATCGTTTCTTCAAGTAAAATTTGCTGGTAAAAATCCGCAATAATTATGCATCAACCTAATACAAACAATGATGTAAATCCTCTTGTTCTTAGTATCTTAACACCTTGACAGTCATCTGAAAGGAATCAGAAGTTGATCAAGAGCTCAGTGACAGTTCTATGCAACAATGTATTGTATCGGAAATGACAGTTTTCCGCGATGTTGAGTACTTTGGAAAAAAAAAATGCTGCTAGGCCTCCTGCTTTCCATGGACCACCAGTGGGTCAGTTAGGTGCTTTGCTGTTGTAAGACGATTGCTAGGTGAGAAACATTTCCACTCCTTGATAATGGCGCCATGTCAATTGACAGCGATACGGGTGCACGAGCCAATTACACCACGCCAATTCAGATTACCTATAGAATGCTCGTGTCGTGCCGTTTCTATTTCTTTGGGTTACACCTGTATTATTACATCGGCATCATAAAATGTCTTTGATTCCAAGTTCGTTCTGATTCATTCAGAAAATCAGCAAAAGTCATTGGGAATAGAGATCATCTCTATACTTATCTTCAACTACTTCGAACACGAAGTAACTCCTTCAAAAAAAGTCACAAAGCTACACGGCTACCTATTTATCATAGACTTCCAATTTCTCAATTTCACTTTCACCTTACGAACGAGTTCTAGCATTCTTCACCTTAAATCTCCCTTGACAACCTCTCTATTTGAGTCAATGAATTTTCTTTGGTCCATTCCTTTCTGTTCTTTCCCCTTATTTCGTATTTCAAGGAACTGATCTGCAAAGCTCCTGGCTTTTCTCAGATCTGTAGGTTGGGTCTTCTGTAGGTTTGCCTGATAAAATGCCTTCTGTACTCCTTTATCTTCTTTTGGGACACCCTTTTTTCAATGTGAAACTCAGCTAACGGTCTTCCCAGGGGTGTTATTAGTTTTGATTACTCTTCCCCTCTGCAATGGTCTTTGAAACTAATCATTTAGTGCCTATTCCAAGTATGTACTTGATTTCATCAGTCTCTCTCCTGGCGCTCTCTTGTATTGTTGTTACTGTATGTGACCGTCTGTACTGTATGTGTATGTTACTGTATGTGACTCGTAATAATTTTGTAGAAACAAGCAAAATGTAAAGGAATTTCCGAATCAGTTAAAAATTTCAAACGACTGCCTAATTATTTCGATTTTAAACACGACGCAAATCCCGAAGCTCTCAAAGCATCCGCCAGTACATGTTCCCAAAGGTTGTCTCAAGGTAGTCTTATGTACTCAGAGTATTCGGGACCAGGGAAACCTTTGCACATCACCAAAGAGTGATTGAACGACACCCAGGGCTACTCACTTAGCTAGAGGAGCCATGACCCATAGGGGGTATCACTTCAGTTCAACGAGGCTGGAAAGAAGAAAGGGTTTGAAAGCATTAACACTTCGAAACAAAGGAAAAAGTTAATTTCCGCTTTCTGTCGTCACCGTGATGATGACTAAGCGAGTTCTACTGCTTCAGGCTATGGTCGCCTACGCGGAGCTTGATACTCTGTTCCTACTACACATTCCGACCACGTGCCATCTTCTTTTTGTCTATTTATATAAAGGCATGTCAGTTCTCCTGTGTAAAAAATTACTCGGACTCGGGACGTGTTGGTATTCTTCTGGGAGACAATTATTCGGAGTCGAACTCTGGCAACCGTCAATACCGGAAATGGCTACAAGAATTTTAGGTGAGGTTAAGCACTAACCTCCAGGTAGTATGATGTAGCCCAAAACTACTTTGAAATTCAGTAATCCGTTTTTATTTGGCAACACTCAACCACCCAATAAATTGTATGGCTTGTTTAATGTGCATATATGATTCTCCTATAACATCTAGAAAGAACCTTTATTGGCAGATCTAAAAGTAGTCGATCATGTATCACACGGCTGAAGCAAAGGTAACCTGAATGGTTAGAAATGTAGTTACAGGTCTGCACTTACCTATCACTCACCTTTCGTCTGCGCTCTTGCTTCGCCACTGCGAGCACTTTAGATACCGAGTTCTGTGCTCTTTTCCCCTTGATACGACTGCCTTTTTGCGGTTTGTGCACACGCAATTTTTTAGTCTACCACCATCGTACTACTTGTCCTTTTCCATGCGTGATTGAATTCAATCGTTCCACAGTCAAGCTGCTTTGTTTCCTTTGGATCAATCTTACGCCTCACTTAGTGTTTCTTACCCACATTGCAGAATCATCAGGTCGTTCTTCTACACTCGGTGCAGTTTATACCACCAACTATCCGCTACTTTACTCCCCTTGTTGGCTGGATAGTAAGCTGTGGTTTGTTGAGCAATCATCTCTTCCTAAGCGTTCCTCACTGAAAATGCTCCCCTCTGCGGACTCTTCATAAGTATCTTCCGTTATTGCTGAAGTGTCCATTCTGGTCCCCATTCGGCGAGTAAAAACTCCTACGATTTGTGGGGTATCTGAAGGAAAGCGGGGAGGGGATTGGGGTTGGGGGGAAAAGGAAATGGGTTGGAGCAAGAACAAAAACAGTTCTATTTTTAACTTACAAATTTGGGTTACAATACAAATTTTATATTCAACTGAATATTGGCATGAAAAGACAATGAGGTATAGATTGTTACCTTTTCAATACGTCGTCTTAGCGTTTTTATTTTTTTATCGATATTCTTCTGTTTAAGTCCACTCATTACAGTTCCAACGTACATCAAACCTTAAAGAAAAGTTCAAGAACTGTCTCGAACTCCGCGGTCTCAAGAAACCGTGTAAAACTTTTGAGTAGTGATAAAATTTATTTGGTTACCGAAAGTGTCATTAGGAATATGCAGGGTTCACCCACTTCATAGGCCGAGCGAATTTTTAAGAGAGGGCCTCGAAAGTGGAATCAGCGAACCAGTCGCAGATTAGTCTAGATAGGAGGAAAAGCATGATAAGATAGGTAGCAATGCTTTTGTCTACTAGCATTTACTTTATGTGATTCACAAATGTTTGTCTGCCCGCATGTTTGCCTGTATTTCTGACCGTTTGCTCTCTTTGTCCAAAGAAGTTCCTGTGATTATGATAACGGCAGTAAGCGATAAGTGAAATCCGACGCTAGCTGAGGTAATAACAGTCGAGAGGGAGCACAAAGGGTAGGTTGCTGTAGTGTTAGTGATGGCATTAATGGACCTTCCTACTATATAGAACGCGCTAGGTGTATCTGTTGGTTTGTGTGTGTGTGTGTGTGTGTGTGTGTGTGTGTGTGTGTTTGTGTGTGTGTGTGTGTGTTTGTGTGTGTGTGTGTGTGTGTTGTGTGTGTTTGATCGTTAGGAGTACAAGAGGCATGATGTGAACGCTTATGATGGGCGGGATAAGACCGAACTTCTCCCACACGGATCGGGGCTCGCGCAAAATAGGTGTTTGAGCGAGAATTAGTAATTCCTGTTCCCTTAGACCTATAGCGTTCAAATTTTGTGGTACAGGCGGCAGGATGTGAACACATATGATGGGTGGTAGAACTAGGCTCCGCCCAGAGAGAGCGGGACTATATGTAAAAATCTCTTCTTTGGACTTAAATCGGAATTTGGAAGTCAAAGTTGAATATGAAGGATGGAGAATGAACCGAGTCACCCAAACACGCATGACCTGAGCAGGCTTGCTCATAGCGGGCGGGGTGTGCACGATGTGTGTCGGGTGTTTGTGTTTTCGGCCGAGAAAAGTGACTGCAGTTCCCATTTTTCGAAACCTCCAAGCATGTGAAGTGTGCATGCGAAGAGGCAATCTCAACACGAAAAGGAGGAGAGTTCGGCGTCAGCCAGACAATTTGACGATGAAAAAGATTCTCTCAGTAATTGCGACCGATTGACAGCGATTATTATCAATTAGTGCAGTGAATTTGAGAAGTTTACACTTGGTGCTGCAAGATTAGACCACTGATTTCAGCCCATAATTGGCAGCATTTCTTCCCTTCCGCGGGACTTCTGGTTATTATACATCCCACACTATAATATCATAACATCATTGAGTGAAACAGTCATATAAGCATCACTCACGGTAGAGTATGATCAAATTATTGCTCGCTTTCTGATAGCTCGACGTTAAAGAAATTATTGCGTTGCCACTTTTCTTGCAATCCGGCGAACATGCTTATATATGTAGACTCCCACGCTGGATGCTGTGACTTGAATATAATAGAATCTGCTATAAACACTTTCATTTCTTTTCACGAGCCTAACCACGACTATCACGACTGGTCTTCAGGATTGGTTTTTCCTTATTGTTAGAAAGCTCTATACTCATACCAGTTTGATACAATACTTTTCTCGCTGCCGGCTAACTTTCTACAAAGCTTCACGACTTTTTTTTAGCGCACTATTTTTGATACAGTGCATAGAACTCTAACAACTGACAAATAACCCGGTATGGATACTGAGATGTCATTAGGTTCGGTCTCGATCTGTTAGCCATTCGTCATCTGATAAATGCACTCGAGGTAAAGGTCTGTCAGGAGTAGCAATGAGGTCGCCTTCAATATTACTTCCGAAAGTGTTGCAGTATTCGTTGGAATTCTGCTCCTTCCCGTTCCCGTTATCAATAGGCTCTCCGGAATATGGAGATCGGATACAACAAAGTATCAAATGTTTTGCAGCCTGAAGCCTGTATTATGTAGATGCATCTTGGTAAATTGAGAACCACGAATTATACCAGTTAGTAAAGTTCCATTAGGCTGAACAGAAAGGGAAGCTCTTCATGAAAAGTGAATACTCGATACATTCTTATGCTTCCTGCTACTATGTTCCCTCGAAAATTGAAATATTAAAAGACCCACGAAGCTGACAGCTTTTATTGACTGTGTCTCATTCGAATGATCTCTTAGTCGAATTCTGTATCGACATTCGCCCGAACCCTCTGAGCCTTCCAATCCCCCAGGTCTAATTGAGAGACGAAGAGACGAGTCGCTTCTACTTCGGGCTTTAGAAGGGATCCATCAGAAGTTACAGAAAGCTGTAAACGTGTTCCATTAAAAATCGAAATGGGAAATTATATCACTTAGAAAAAAAGCTTCAACACCAGCGGGGATAAGCCATCAAACAACTATGCATCATCATCGTAGTCAACTTTTCCATTATCGAAACACCGCTAACCTCCCATCTGCAACCTTAAGATGACTATATCAACTGCGTCACGTTCCCTAATCATGGAGAAACTCTTGCTCGGGTTCCATTCCCTTGTTGAGACGTGTGGTAAAAGCATGATCGGAATTTTTGAGAGTTTTTTAAAAAATTCGAAATCCGAAGCTAAAACTCGACGAGATTTTCGCCATCGAAAAACAATCGACGGGGGCAACCGATCGTCGCATTCGTACGATGCGACATTGACTCCGAGTATCCCCTAACACAAGCACATCTTCACAAACCATGTGTAGTTTTAGTGCTATTTTTTATTACATTTTAGTATTTCCTAGAGTCTGAGATGATACTGAACTAAGGGACTAACCGAGCAAAAAAAAAAAGAAAATGGAGTGGAAAGTCACCTAGGAGGTTCGCTGTTTGAAGGGGCTCTTCAAGAAAACAATATCATCATATGATTGCATCAACCCCTAATGATCATGGCCTAACACTTTCACGCAAGTAAGCAAAGTAAATAGAGGAAACTACTGTTACCATTGTTGGTGCAATCGCTATAATTTTTCGTATTTTTCTAGTCCTTAGTATTTCCACCTACTTGTCCCACCATGATATTCTGGCACCGTTGAGAGAGATTTGAACAATTCAGGGTATAATCAGATTCGATTACCGTGCACTTATTATTAGAACCAAATGACAATAAGTTGGTTATCGTTCATCAGTCTTCGTCAGTCTGTTTGCACTAAGCACCTCAAGAGATAGCGAAGGAATTAAAACTTAGATAAAGAGCACTGCAGGTAGACTCGAGAGGCAGTCTGCAGAAGAGTGGAAAGATATCCATAATAGGCCCAACCTTGATCAAGAAGGAGCAATTCCTTCATGAGTGAGTTCCTGTAACATCGAACTAGTAACTAACATCTGTACGTTGTCAATCCTGTTTGATTCCATCTATTGCACAAAAACCTGAACTTCTGATCGATCCAAAAGACAGCGTAAAGCTCTTGATAGAATTTTTTTGTAACCATTAACTGGGCATTCATTGAAGCATTCTAGAAAGGGCACAAATCTCCTTGGTATTCTATCTTTATTAGCTTCCCCTTTGTAAGTTGTCGATAAGCATCTCTATCGTTACTTCCTGATTCCGTAGCTCCCCTACAGGTTTTCCTAATTGTACGTCAAGGTCTTTCCGGTGAATAAGTTCGTCATGTCACGTATGCCGATTTCCCCCGGCTTCGGGAAATCGAACGAGCAATTATTGAAAATCGTTTGACCTTCCCACTTCCCCCGCCCCTATCTAGTACTATTCGCCACAAATATTTCGCAGCTTTACATCTCCTACGTTATTCATTACTCCTCCGACTTTTTTATGGCAATTCTCTAAATCGTCCCCTAGCCAAGCCATATGTTTCTGTAGTGAGTACTGCAGCAAAGAAAAGTTGGCCCTGCAATAGAAGTTTTATACATCTCTATTATAATACTCCCACGATACCTTAAACGTTGGTGATCTCCTTCAGTGCTTTCACAGTCAGAGCTAGCTTGATAGCGAGCAACAGAGTTAGTTTCATAGGCGGTTTCGACTTTTAGAGACAATGCCGGGGGTTTTCAGTGACTACCGCCACCGGCTTTTGCTCCGGATTTAATCCCTACCACCACCGTAGAGGTTTAAGAAACAAAGCCGTAGGACTGCCATCAGTTGAAATGACTTCTTTCTCCTTGCGAGTTTATGAAAGGATTTCAATTTCGAGATCGACGATGAAGACAGTACTAAAACCAGTTCATTGAACATCTTCATGATAGTGCTAGAAATGCACAGAGACGTCTTTTTCAAAAAAATCTCGAGCTAATGCGGCGGCGTTCAATCGCCAGAGCTACAAGCAATCATGAAAATGCGAATCTACCCACAGAAGCGACAAAGATCTGAAAGAGAGAAGAGCAGCAGTTCTGATCAAAGCCCCTGAAATAAACAAGATTATTCACTGTATAGAAAATTCTCTATGACCATCACAGCACACATGTTATCAAGAATGATTTGGTGTTGTTTGTTATATAGAGTTGTTTAAAATGATCTGGCTGACTGTTATGTCCTTGTATCACTGCAGTATAAAAGAGTGCAGTGATACAAGGGTTCAATTAATCAGTGCATTCGTCTCTTGTCTTCCATCCACCCGTCAGTGGAACAAATCTAAGAAGAAGTCCCGCGTGGCAGCAATACATACTACACACACAAGACTTGGGACGCACTGTGCCAGGAGCTTCGTCTGTCACAATACCAAGATTATTTGTGTGTGTGCATCCGTTGTGTTGTCACTCGATACATATGTAGGGATGCTTTGTGAGCTCTACAACAAACTCGCCACTAATATCTCACCGTTCTACAAGGAATTTATCGATAGCAGAAGGAGGTGGATTCGGCAGAGAGATATATCGTCCAAACTTTCTTTCCAAGCCCTCGAGAATATCATGCATCATTTTGAATTGGAGACATGAATGTGAAGGTTGACGGCCGCTACGTACATCGTCTCCGCACCGAAGATGAGATCGTGCTTATAATACCAAAGTCCGTGTATGCGAAACGAATGCTGACCGGACTCGGCGGCGCGTGTGAAAAGGTAGCCCCAAGACTGATATTGAAGTATACGATAATGATGGGAACTGGATTGGTACCTAATGCTCCCTTTACTTACTTTCAACTCTGGACCTTCCTGCTTTGACATTCGTCCTAAAAGTTTGAGCTCTATACAATCAGGATAAGCATGCGGACACCGTCATTCAACGCGCAGTGGAATTGGCGATGCCCCATTTATTCCACAGCGCTTTCCACTGAACGAGAAGAACACTGTGTTCGAGTCCTTCGAGCAGGGACGACCCACAGATTCACAATAGCTCGCTACATAAACAACTGGATACGTTACCAGCGTCTGCTCGGCTGGTAAAATGAAGATCAACGGGACGACAGGTGATACGGGTGATTTACTAGTCTTCACTTTCCCACCGGTTAAGTTCATTTCCGTTCATTCCCTAGAAATTTGACATCCAGAGTAAGAGTTTTTATATATTAGCGGTACCTCCCAATTACAATGTCGCAACTTGCTCAAGGATGTAACGAAAGCATAAGCCCCTTATCCGTGATAAAAATGATTGGAAGCAAGACTTGCGCCAAGGGAATATTGGAATTCATAGCTGATGAAGAACATTCAACTCATTTGACGTAAACACAATTAACTAATGATCCATTTATAAGGGTACAATGAGCCTAACAAAGCGACCAACACCACAGTCCCCAAAGAAAACGAAATAAGTATGAGAAAAAATTTTGCCTTATTTAGAATCACATATTGTCAGCACCAGACGAAGATGGTGTAGTGGCAAGTGGATTACTATTACACACGTATGGTCACGGGTTTGATTCCCGGATCGATATCCGGTAAGTCCGAGCGACTTTCAATCCCTCGGGTCGGTTAGTTCGTAAAAGGCTCGTCTGGATGAATCGTGGAGGAAGCAGTGGCTTGTACATCGGCTGACCACCCAGTTCATCGTATAGGCCAAATACGCATTCGACTGAATGTATTGCTTGAGCCATCACAATCGTCAGCTTATGAGAATTGAAGCAGGAAGCATAAAGGCCTCCTCGACTTCTGTCGCCTTCCAGAACATTTTGACTATTGTGATTTTAATTATTTTTTATCTTTCGATATCGCTTCCTTGTGTTTGGCTATTTCTGTGGGTCTCTATTTGTGTTTTAAAATCGTTTTACAATTATCCTTCATTTCATCCCACTTCTTATTTTCTTCTTTCTTTGATTTTTCCTTTTTTTGTAAATCTAATGTAGCATGGAAAATGGCTCTTGAACTGAGTTAAAAAATGGCGAAGAAACAAAGGCTTAAACGGAAGTTTTGCACGTTGCGCAGGAGGTGAGAAAGTGCTAATGAGCAGATCACTGCGCGTGTAGTTCGGGGACCGGATACAGGACTGAGCCGGTGCAGCCATCCACGCCTATCGTACCTCGGGTTCATTGAACTAAAACAGAAATCATCAAAGCATCGAGATTTGTCGTGCCCTAGAAGATAAAAGCCCTGATTGTGCATTCTTTGGCTCCTACTTACTGTCTAAGTTACTCGGATGTCATTACGAGTCGTTTACAGGAAAACGGGACTGACCCACGTCAGAAAATCGCCTTTTGCCCATATCATTGTGAATAATAGCAGTTACATTAAACTTTAAAGCCAATAATGACGGCCAACACCTCTTGCGTAAGTGGGTTGCTGATAAGATATGGCTCATAAGTCATTAAAGAGGTGAGAGCAAAGGGGGCTTTAGGAGTATAATGGACCAAGAGCATTGTCCCGGAAAGCACAAGTACGGATTCGAGACCCATCAAGGCCAAAGTTTTTATAACCCGTCGACCTTGTAAGGTAATAATTATTGTCATTCCTACTGTATTATCATCCTCATTAGACAAAACAGCAGATTGCAACTATCTACACTAAAAAAGATACCTTAGTGAATAGGAAGGTAAAATTAATAACGTGATCGTGACGGAGACTAACGCGGCAGCTAATAATTAAAAGGTAAAAATAGAAACATGGTTCAGTGTGTTCGACAAGTACCTACTTGACTGATCGCAGTTCTATTCTACAGTAATGAAGGTCTTAAAGACGGCTACGAAAGCCTCTGAAAGGAAAATTAGATTGAAAACCAGAGATCCGATAGTCCTTACTCACCCTAAAACCTCTTGCTAGGCCACTTTTGTTCGCCTCGATTTGTCATGATTCAGCGCATACATGAATAAACAAAAAATTAAACTTTGTGGATCATAAGATAAAAGTCACCGCTAATGAGAAAATCAGCGAAGATAGATGGGTTTGATTTAAGCCACCGCTTCGAAATCTCACACAGATTTTGTCAAGAAGGGACTGAGTTACGCAGCACTTCGCTTTGTGCTCAGCTACTGTGGCATAAAGATAAGAATCACCAGGATCACCTGTCGCCTCGTTGATCGTTGATTTCCTAGCCAGTAAAGTCTCCATTCGTCGCTGTCACGAGCCAGAGGGGTCCAGTGAGTCGTCCTCGCTTCAGGGACCGAGGCTCAGCATTCCTTTCATTCAAAGCCTTCGTGAAGAAGTCTGACCAACTCGTTGGCGGCTGTCCTGGTGTTCGCTTGACGTATCGAGGGACCCAGTCAGTGACCGCCCTGGTCCAACGTTCATCACTATATCGCATGACGTGTACGGCTCACCTGATCTTCGATTTCTTGGCGTAATCGACGGCATCCCTGATCGAATGATAGTCAAAACGAAGGAATAAGCGAAATTAAGCGATTAACCCATTGACGACCATGCAGTCCACATGTGGACTGCAATTATATATTTTATTTATCGCCACTTTTTAACGATCTTTATTACCAGATCATAAGATCAGGTCTAAGTTAAACTATATACTGTGTGGTCCAAAGAAATCTTCTAATTTTGCAATTAGCAGATAATAAGAATAAGCGTAGACATCATACATACTTAGATTCTTTGGTTTTCAGGGTATATCTACCTTCCGCCCTAATTTAAACAGTTTTACACCACACCGGGATTTTTTCGAAGAAACATGTGGCACTTCTATGATTTCTTTTTATGAAAAGAATTAGTGATTGAGGAACTTCTCCTCATCACTATTTATCGCTAGCTGACTAAAATTGAAGTGCTACCTACCATCATCAATAGTCATATCCTAAATTTGCGAACTCAGAAAAATTAAACAACTTCCAGTTCAAAATTAAAGAAATTGGCCGTCCGGGACCATGCAGTCCACATGTGGACTGCAGTGATGGTCGTCAATGGGTTAATGTGGACGAAGTGAATTCGGAATCAACTAGCGGTGAGGAGGGGGGTCTAATTCGTTAGGTTGTTCTGGTTATGGCAGAGGTTGATGCAGTACTTGACGTGACAGTTTTTTGGCAGCTATAAAATTGAAAATATTTCTCTACGTTCTATATAGAGCGGAATTTTCTGCGGAATTTTCTATTTGAGCATTGCTTGAACTGCTAGCGACCGCTCCATGTCTCCATTATGCAAAGCATTGCTGCCAGCTTGCATAAATACAACTACAGTCAATGCCTTAAAACCATTGTAGGTGCCTCATTCGCGACACTGTGCGTCGATTCTATTCCCAACGTCTCCCGTTTGTTTTTTCGCTCACTCCTCACGTTCAGTTTCATCGATGCATTGCTATGATGGTCCAATTTAGCTCATTCTTTGTCTTTCGACTTAACTACGATGCTCGCTCATCCATTTGGACGGCCGTTTTCTCTTTTCTGCTCTCACTGTTTTTGTTTTCTTCTCCTTATGTTCAATATTGCAAATTACTGCGCACCCGTGAATGACTATGACTACCTACATAGTTCTTTTCAATGACCACTTTTTCTTAAACTGTAAAGAATAGGTGACCAACACACGTGCTTACATCCGGAAATAACTTTGCGATGTCGTAAGTATTCAACTATGTAGTTGAAGGGCAGCTGTGAGGAGTGGCTGGTAGGAATGGTAAAGTAGCGATAGCAACTTGTGAACCTGGCCTGATCTTATTTCGATTTACTTCTAGGGACTAATTCCAACTTAACCTATCTAACCTCTCCGACTGGGATGTCAGCGCGCTTTGGGCAGTGAGGATTATGAACAGTTACGGAAAAATGTTGTTTTGTTCTCGAAAAACGAAAAAATGTTTTCTTGATGAGGTGTTTTTCAAGAGTATGCTAGGGTACGCACGTTAGGGACTGGGGTAGATGGAGGACCTGATGTGCGAAACGCCCAGAGCCTAGTGCAACTTCTAAAACTGTTGAGTAGGGAAATACTTGAAAGGAAATTTTGAGCTTTTCAGATTTATTTAGCTTGCACGATCACCATGCTGCTGCACACCGGTGCGGTGTCGCATGAGGAGATCACACTTGAGTAAGTAAGGCATTGTTGACAATTTCTAAATTGGTCTTTCTGGAAAATCCGTTTTGAAACTTCAGGGTGCTACATAACACGCTTGAAGCGGACCAACTACCAACTATTTGCGACGTAGACTAACTTACTTCCAACTAAGTCCAGCGGTTTCATAGACGTCGTCTTACATAATCATGAATGTGCATGTGCTCATTGTCTGACATAATATTCGAGTGGACGCAAAGGCTTCTCTAGGCGTATGACGGAGGCGTACAACTTATTTGAGTTGATGAGAAATGTTGTAGAGTCCCTGAAAGGAGGTCAACCTCTCCAATCTCTCAGAAGAAGGCTCGCAAGCGCGTACGCATCACCAAGTCCCTGGTTATGCAGGATGTGGTAATCAAACCGCACTACTCTAATTGTAAGTATATTTTAGAAATCCAAATAGAAGCAGTTTTTCAGTCAGTTATTGCAACAAATTTTGAGAACATAGAAAGAAATTCTTACTCAAACATCAAACATTAAATTCCCTCAAGTCAAGACCTCGAATGTTATTTTCCTACTGTGACTTCTTCGAGGTGGTGATCACCGTAACAATGTTTAGAGTAAGTCTCATACAGAAATCCTCTCTGACACATCTTAGCATCGTCGGTGTTACTGTAGGAACTCCTTGTTTAATCCAAACTCTGAAACTGTGTACCGTTGTTGGACGAGTCTTGAAAACTTTCGTCTTGAGATGTACCAATAGAAAGTAATCGCAAGAACTCAAGTGGGACGATCTAGGGATCATTGAGTAACGCCATTCCTACTGATCAAGCCGTTCAGAAAAAATGTATATCAGAACGTCCACTGACGCTCTGACTGTATGACTGGTTGCTCCATCTTTTTGGAATGAAGTATTTTCATACACACGAAATCGTCGAATTTGTGGGAAGTTTTCCAGCATTAGAACATAGCGAGCAGATGTTATTGTTAGAACACGGCTATCGTCATCCTCGAAAAACTCCAACTAAATTTTCGTTTTTGTTGGGGCCACCGCCCACTTCCCTCACTTCCTACACCTCACTCACCCTGCTTTGTTGATCGTGTGCTATGACACCCCCACCCTTTGAAATGAATATTTTCTGTTTTAATTACGATTTCCATTTGTTCTTGAAATTTGTTCAGTATACGGCTGAAGAAGAGATCTGCGTGTGTTTTTTCATACTTCGAATCGTTCGGTTCGACTGCCCTGCACTAGTATAGACCGCTCAATCCTTCAATGCGCATACTAGTCCATCAACAGACTTGGTAGCGCTGACGAAGTTGTGGTTGTGGTTGAATTCAAAACATTCTGCCGTGGTGAGCATCTTCATGGAGATCACCAGTTCCAATATGGTGATGTTTGTTCGGTAGATATGAGATTAGGGTAGTGACGTAAATCGCAACATTAAGAAACTGTGTCGGCTAGAAACTCGTTAGCTGGGGATAATAAACCCTTGGGGAGCCCAACTGTGCACTCAATCGTCGCACGCAGTCTAGTGTCAAATGCAACACTTGGTTATTAGTAGAAGTTGAATAACATATACAAACACAGGGCATCATTAGAGCTGTAGTTTAGCTACCGTTCGGCACCTGCCCCTGAAGAAGCTAAGCCAAGAATACCCTCCATCTGTGCTCATAAGTGGTAACTTGGCGGCTTCCATTACTTGATGACTCGTTTTTTTCTTTTTCCCACTCTCAGGAGATACTGTGCACTAGCACTCATTACGCCACCACGATTCTGAATGGAAGTCCTCAGATGGGAATGACTAACACTAGGATTTTTAAACTTTTGTATAGACTTTCATAGACCAAGGGAACGCTGTCGGGTCGAAAAGGGGCTACTTAGGGCTCAATAATGCCGCGAATACCGGCTTAGCCGACGTACCCACCCAATGGCGGGCGAGTTCTCACGGCGTATAGAGGTTTTAGTAAATGCACTATTGACACCGGACGCATGCGCTACACGCAGACATCCTACTGTAGCCAGCTGTTCGCAATGGCGCATTCAATTGAACAGCTCGTCCCGTGAATCCCCAATCCATGCAGCTTTTGCTTCACATTGTCCAAACCTGTTAAAGGTTGAAACAAACTTCAAAGTAGCCCTCAAAATCAAAGCGGACAAATGTTGCGTGACCACCTTTGAACTTGTGAGCCTTCTTTCTGTATTACAGGAATCCGCATCAGCTCGAATACAATTATTTTCAATGAGGCCTCTTGTCAGTGGGAATATCTTGATTTTCAAAAAATCTTGGAACGAAGAGGATGGAATAATTTGCGGGCTCAGTTTCCGTCGGTTTGCTTTGTCACCGTTTGAGGTGTTCGGCCCCTACGTGATGCGTGTTTATGCAACTTGCAATGCCGTCATTTCAAACGCAACAAATAATGATAAATCGTGTCTATACTGGGCCCTGTTTATCAGCATGAGATAATTGCAGTGTCGTTAGGCATAACAATGTGCAAGCAGAAGCTGCAGATCCACTTCTCGCTTCATGCAAAATGATACATACCTGGCTGTAAATACCGTAGTCCGTCTGAAAGCATAGGTTCGCCAGAACACCTCCTTCCATTCTAATATAGCGTTCTATGTGCCTTCTGCGGAATATTTGTTGAACGAGTCGAAGCAATGCATAGGCTCGCCGGGCACCCTCGTTGTTGCTACTGTAGAACTGTGTTGATTTCTTCTTCTGACGTTACTCGAAAAGGAGCTAGTCAATGTCATGGCTAAAAAAATCGCCAAACCAGTACTCCATTGAACGCGTTGTGAACGCACATCGAAATCTGCCTTTTCACGCATTTCGCCCCAGTAGCAGCGCTCGCACTAAAGCATTGTCGAAGAAACTATAGCCGGATGGCGGGATTGAAATAGTTCTATGGGACTGACTGGCTTCTTAGCTTTGCTTGATATCGGATGTTTCCAAAACCTCTTCCGTGCAGATAATCATTGTGGGCTCCCAGACGCTGTGACGTCTGCTTTTTATCTGCCTCGTGCTGCCACGTGTTTACTGTAGGCGTGACGGCAGCTACCTCGTTAACTAGCTGTAATTGATCATACCAAAAGGGGATGCTTTATGTAGCAGTAGAAGAACCCAGTTCTTATCATTGGATGTTTTCATGCAGATTAAAAGCCACTGGTGGCTAGTTAGGCCAAATCCCTTTAACGAGGTTCTCTTCCTACTTCCTGTACACTTTGATCTATTCGTAGATTGATCAGAACTTCTCACTGCCACCGAGTTCTTCATTTCCTTGGCATTCGAGTGTTTTCCAACTTCTAGCGTGAATGAAGGCTCCTGACACCTGAAATCACATTTGTTTATGCCAAGTTTTCTAGCAGTCCTCTTTCTCATAGCGAAAAGGCAGATAAACAGGTATGTACATATTTTGCTACGACACCTCAAAGGCTCTTACCAACGAAGCTTTTGAAAAGAAGTAGTCTAGGATCCTGTAAAAGCTAATGTACTCTTAAAATGACTTTTTCAAACTCTGACATGATGTAGAATCAGTACTATCAAACGACCTTTTCCTATGTTTTTCCCGAGTGGTCACCCTTACTGTGGTTTCACTCGAGCTCTGCTGCAATGTGACAGAAAATCGTTCGCTGTGGTAATTAATCCAATTTACGAGTAATGTAGAGCAATCTCTTCTTATGATGACTCTTTTTCCCTTCTTGGTGGAAAGTTAATCTAACCTGAATTAAATCTGACTCAAAGGAGCATTAGTCAGAGGTAGGTTGCTGTATACGCGAATGAGAGTGTGTCGATTGGTCCTGCAGTTAAGAAAAAATCGAAAGAGTTTACCCAAAATAATAAAAGAGGTGAGGCACGGAAACGGATTTACGGCGAAAGCACTAATACTGGATAGCAGTGAAAGTGAAAAGGACCCTGAATGATGTGGATGAGAAATGCCCCGAGAGTCAGCTCAGAACTCCCATTCGGTCTAGTACGCGAAAGTGACTCAGCCGGGCATCTCGGAAATTTAGCACTTCGGCTATGGCGATAGACCATACGCATCGACCACCGCAACATATCGAAACTAAGCCATCACCATCCGAAATCACTCTCCACAAGGACCGTTTGCTCTGTAACACTCGACGGATATCGCTTTACAGGGGTTTCACGGATCACACCAAGATTCTGAGAACTTATTGCAAAGAAAGGGGTCTTCATGGCATTAACAAAAGGAAAAAGAAAATGAATAGCTCTGGATGGTTTGAACTTTCAAGTACATTGTATGCGGTCAGACTCCTTTTTTTCCTTTTTTCCGTGGTCAAGCCCTCTACCAACACGTGAGAGAAAGCCTTCCTAGAAAAATTCGTGCCCTCCTTTGAAATATATGCTACTCATCACCCTGGTATTTTTAAAACTAAATTACGCACATTGTGTCCATTCACTACAGGGGTGCCCAAAAAAAAAGAGACACTTTCACTGCTCGGCTTGTACCACTAATGTAATCAAACTTTATTAAACTCTGATTGGAAGATTACCGCCCGCAAAAATAGAACACATTGTACTCGATCACGGAAATCTTCAATGGCCTTCCGCAAATTCACGCCGACGAAATCGAAAGTTTTTGCCACACAAATTTGATGTCGTCTGAGGTCGGCGAGATCGGCTCGTCTCCCACGACGTCGCAGACCATTGCGGAGTTGTCGGGGCTTCAGGAAGTCAGCGGTCTTCCATCCTAAGCGACGACGCCCGGAAATCTGTCCGTGAGCGACTCGATTGAGAAAGTTGCGTATCTTCTTATTGCCGACCGATATCCCATAAGTCGTCTTGAGCGCGTCCGCAATGGCAGACGGCTTCATATTTTGATGCCGATATAGGAACCACATGAGTTCCTGCTTCCTTTCATCAAGCAGCATTCTTAGTACAATTTACTCAATCACATTCTTCTGCTGCTTCAATCGGTGCGACGTATTCCGCCCTGCATTAGGCCCCATGCATGGTGTCTCTTTTTTTTTGGGCACCCCTGTATATACAGACTGTTCTGTAACAGAGATCTTCATATTTTCTTCGAACAGAGAAGCTTTGCTTGGTTTCCAACAGAATATTAATTCAGAAAAGTATCACTATCACATGACCATTCAGTCAAGATTTCGTGTCATATCCACTTGCTGATACAAAACTTGCTGCACAACATAGTTTTACCTTTTCATAATATAATATTTATCCACTCTAGGTGAATCACTCTTGAGGCACCAGAGTTTGATGTTTACATCCTCCTGCGTTGCTTTCCATCTATTGTAAGATTTCGTTTCATACATTTGGGTCTCATCGCGCCTACTGGTTTTACTTGAAACTTAAGCCTAGTAACCCTACAGCACAGGGCCATATGTTGGGTGTGAGAGCAGCAGCATGAGGATCGCCCTAAAGACTCATGGAGTAGATCCTAGGTTCTGATGAATCATAGAAGAAAAATATATTGTAATGTAATAGTGTTCAGGAGCAAACAATCTGCTCGCACGGGCGTCATAGCCTATTACAGAGCTATTACATTACATTTTCTTTTATTCCTTCAGCCAAGAAACCGCACTGAAGGCAAAATACAAGACCCAATTCTGAAGCTTCATCACTCCTTGTATCGTAATGCCTTCCATAGAGTTGTTTTGCATATGGTGTTTAGGGTGCTATAACGACGAGTTGGATGATCTCCCGCCGAAGACCGTAGAGATCCATTTTCTTCATTCTAGACTAAATTGTGTATGGATTGGTTTCGGAGTTCCTCTTCGAAATGTGCACCCGAATTCAACTTCTTCTACGAATCGCGGTGGCTTTCGCATATGTTTCGAACGCATAACGACAGATAGTCTAACGAATGTGCCGCTTTATATTCACCAGTTAGGCTCGTATACTAACCAGTGCGTCACAATGAAGAACGTATTCAACCTACTCTTATAATAATTGAAAATTCAATTCAATTTTTGATCTGAGCTCCACCCTTCAAGAATCTGGCTTCAGGTTGTGTTAGGTCTCTAGAGTATGCAAAAAGTTCGAGAGCACTGCGCTCGCTGCGAGTGAGTTGCATCCGTCTGCTATCCTGGCCCTAATCTTTGCTCATTTTTTCAAGGAGTCAGGGCTTTTCTCGAGGAAAGTTGTGAGGTTTTTCTCATGGCACCACCCAATTCCTTCCCCTGTGAGCCGAGTTTTCCTGAGCTCATATTCGACTCCTTTATCTTGCCCTAGCCATCACCCATCCCAGGCTTGACCAGACCTCTTCAGGTGCTTCTTCATTTTAGGGCACAAGCCTTTTTTGAGTCGAAAAGCAGAAGCATTGGATGGAAATCGATTGTGAAAGGAGTGGGAAAAATTCCCCGGTTTCGAAAGCAATAGGGCTACTGAGAATTAGTGAAAATAGTGGTTGTACGAGATTACCATGACGGAAATTGCATGGAAATGGTGTCTAGACGAGATTTCAATTGTTGCAATTGCATAAAAAGCTGCCTAGATCACGACAATACCTCAGAATTGCTTTTCACTATAGCTATGGGTCATAACAAGCCTTTTGAAAAGAAATCTAAACGATGAGAGCGACACTTCCTTCAGCATGTTGTTGGCCACTCCCTGCAACAGATGGTTGCGAACACCAAGCAAAACAACGGAAGCAGTGATCCCTGGTTTGTGATCAGAGCGAATGCTACGTTCTAAATGGTCTAGATGTAGACGAGATTTATTTAAAGAAAAAGATAACTGAAAGATTGCTATGTTCACGGAAGGCAAAGGCAGACGTTGAAATTACGGCGCTCAACACTGCACTGTGATTGGCGCACTCTACAATACCGTTGAAACTCGTCCGTGCATACGCACTATTTTTAGGCCTTTATAACGCCCTGCTTGGGCAGTTTTTTGACTGGCAGCTTTACATATGGTATACGAGGGGTCCACAGACTTATCCTAGCAACTATCTCATAAGTCATTTCCATCGTGAGTTGGGCCTTTAATATGAACTCAGACCGTTGTAAGGGACGATGGTGATTCTACAGGTAGTAAGTGATGATGATGACTTCATTGATAGAGAGCAATTTCGGAACGTATCAAACGTCTATGAACAGGGTAGTGAATCCTCGACCTAACCACGCGCACCTTTATGGTTTAACCATTCCTTCTTTAACAGTCATCATGCACTTGTTTCGGACTCCAACACGTTTTTGACCAAAATAATGAGTTTGTGTTCGAAGCTTCGCCCACCTCGAGGCAAACCCCGCCCATTCTAGGTATTCAACCGCATCCCTCTACAACCTCTAATCTTCGTTTTTGTGTTTTCGACTATTTTGAACAGAGTTATGAATTGTTGGCCTTGGCCACTCCCACCTAGCCCTTCTTTGGAATTTACCCACATTCCTTCTACGACCTTTAACACTTTCCTCGAAATTCTAGGAGTCATTCAAAAATCTCGAGCCAAGCAGGTTCCTATGTTTTGGTTCTTTTTTTCGAACTCCGCTGAGGTGCCTACCCATAAGAATAAGAGAATCAGAAAAAATATTAGTATGGCTGAAAAGACTTTAAGAAAAAGTATTTTCGGCACACTGCTGCAAACAAAAAATTATGTGATTCACAACTTATGAAGTTTATTTTGAGCTTATCTTCGTCTTGCTTTAATGTCCTGAATACGTGTTATACGCCGTAATTTCAACGTCTGCCTTTCGTGAACATAGCAATCTTACAATTATCTTTTTCCCCACGTGTCTCATCTAAATCTAGACCATTGAGAACGTAGCATTCCGCTCTGATCACACACCAGCATCACTGCTTCTGTTATGTTGCTTGCTGTTAGCAATCACCTGCTGTAGGGAGTGGCCAACAACTCGCTTTGGGAACTGTCACATCGTTTGAGTTCCTTGAGTTGACATGACTTCTCAATAGACTCCTTCACAATGATTTGCTTCCATAGAGTCTTAAAAGTTGAAGATTGATCTCCACCTGGGATCGGAATTTCGTTCTACGCGAATGCCGAATAAGTGCTTTCAATTCTTACGCCATAGCATCACCACCACTCCACTTCTCGAACGCGTAATTTCCGGGCGCCTTGACCCTTTAAAGGCACGGTTCACGATAAAAATGGTTACTGAGTATCTCTCTTAGGAATACTCCATGGGTGGTAGAAAGGTCCCTTTCGCTCCCAAAATCTCGACGGTCAGGGGACAGTGGAAGCCCTATTGTTGTCTTGACCCGCTTTCCCGCCTCTCGATCGATGTCACGTCAGATCAGTTTTTGATTACCGTAGTCAGATATTTGCACCAGGACCCACACATGCAATGACGCGCTGTGCGTAGCTCGTCCAAACACCCCACCCTTTTTCACTCTTCTGGTCTCATTCTCGTCCAGCCCACTTTTTGACGATTGTTCGTAGCCTTTTTTTATTTCGGAAACATCGATCCACGCAGTTTCTTCGCCTCATTCTCACTATTTGCCATCTTATCTTTCCTTTTTCGTCATAACCTGAATTACCCAAAATTATCCTGAACCGTGCCCTTAACGATTGAGAGGCTGTTCGTTCCCTATGAAGGGTGTGAACGCAACACAAGAAGCAGAAACATAATCAAATCAGATACCGAATTACCAGAATTTCGGTCTGCTTTGAACATCATTTGTGACCTTCCTTCTACGAAAGTTCTTGAACGCGAAGAGGCATAGTGACAGAATGATTATCAAGGGATCAGCAATAATCGGCAATAATATTGGAGTTCCAATTAGTCTAGAAGTCCACATATTTTTGATAGAATCAAAGACATACGGCCCAAGGAATCATCAGGTTAAATATTGCTATACTAAAACGAAAATTCAGCTTGGCACTCGGCTCGCACAGTAATCCCCTGGCTTAAGACATACGGCCCAAAGCCCGTTTTCGACGCGTCGTATATGTGACGGGTAAAAATTTGCGTGTTAACATGTGCCGGATTACTGTAAGAGCAGAGTGCCGGACTGAATTTTCGTTCCCGTCATTGCTATTCATATAGCACAAATATAATATTTCGCTCCCAGTGAACTGAGCAAGAAAACTACCGCAGCGAAAGTCTCTCTATATATAAAACCTAACTCATGGGTCTTGCGTTGGACGGAACCTTCCCCACTTTGGAGATGCACGCGGAGAAATTCGTGGTGATTTGATTTATTCGGCGCCTATCATTGGTACACAAATTTGAGGGAGAGTACATTAGTAGGATCAGGTTATTCTATTAACTATTGACAATGAAGTCCACATGTGGAATACATTTTTTGGCACTGTTAAACGGTGTAGTCCACATGTGGACTACAGTTGTCTTTTTTGTTATTCACCGATCTTCCACTTTTTACAAATCTTTCTTCCACAACGTTAAATCAGGTCTATGTGAAGCAACATGCTGCCTGATTCCAGAAATTATTCTATTTTTGCAGTTTCAACGGTAATAACAATAACCATAAATATGCTTCAGTAGCAAAACAAAACCAATATGATCCTAAACATGCATTAGTAACAAAACAAAAGCCAATCATGAAGCGCAAATTCTGCGTGATTTATTGAAACAACGACTGCAAAAGCAGCGGTGTCATTTACTGCAACGAGAACCAACACTTCTTGTGTGGGATAAAGCATGTAAGTGATTAGCCGGGAGTTCAACGCCACTCCGAACACCTTCTTCTTGTTTTATCTCGAGCCCTTTTACTTTCCCCATATAACGCCTCTTTGACGGGGTGGAAATATACAAAGAATCGTCGTCTGTCGATAGTGACTCAACACCACTTTCTTTAAAAACGTTGAAATCAATTTTTATTTGAATTGTCATGTCCTTGCACAGCTTCCATGCATTGACAAAGGCGGTTTGAGCGATCAAACATAAGAATATTTTTTTGCACCATCTGCACATCTTTTAACGAACGGGGTATACAAGGCCCGATTGATCAACAAAAGCTTCGATAGTTTTGTAGTTGCTCTCTACCACCTTTCATGTTTCTTCCAGAGCTGTCATTTTTCTTCGTAGAAATTAACATAATATAACGCTTGCATTTCCACCTTAATACTGTGATTCATTTTTGGTTTTGTGAAGCGAAAATTTCACCCTTTTTTCAGCTTTTCACACTTGTTCGTTTTTGGTCAACCTTTACGGTTTCTTCTAAATGTTCATACCAGGTCACTTGAATGAAAGTTGTCCGTACACAAGGTTTTTCCTCGTCCAAAAATGCCAAGAATTCAAGAATTACCAAGTGTGCTACCTTTTCTGTGAGAATCTTTTCTAGCATGGATTTCGATTTTAAGGTATATCCACCTTCCGCACGAGATTTGAGTAGTTTAATAGCACCATACCGGTGCTTTCTCGAAGGAATATAATGCCTAAAGTGAGTTTTTTTTTTCCTGAAGGAAATAGCAGCTCATCGATACAGGCATTTTGCGGCTCTATAGTACTTCATGCATCTTTCGTTGAGCAACTTCGAAAAATGAGGTGTTTTAGAAGACGGTCATTAACAACATTTCCATAGTCGTCGAGCAGATGCGAAGCTCGTAAAAGCTCCTCGAAAATATTTCTGGCCATGATTCAGCTCATAATTGAATAACCACCAAGTGCCAGCTCTCAAGACCAATAGTCTCTCAATGTAGACATTTCTCTCAATGAGGATATTTTCATCAAACCCATCAAAAGGCACATTCCGAAAAATTCAATTATTCCTCCTCTGTCGGTTTCCGTGAACGTTTCTCCAACTACGATAGCTTCTGCATTGCCATACCAGCATTGGTTTCTGCTGTAATCATGTCCATAATATTGCTGTCCGAGAATGAATTGAAGTAGTCGATTGGTCCTTCACAACGGAGGACAACATTATATTTTACCAGTTTGGCTATGCACGCTAACGCGCGCAGTATATGTCGATGGACACTTATCCACGATGGAGTCATTCAGCGGAATGTTGGATATAATCAGAATAAGATAGTTCTCTCTGGATTCGAACTTCGACTTCGAACTGAACTGCTGATAGCATCACGCTCCATATATTTGAGCACAGTTATTAGTGGTTGATCATAGCTCCGTCCGCCTTAGTGCAAACCCTTACCACAATAAACTTGACCACCCTTTTTTTGACTGCTCCAAACCATTTTTCCACATTCCAGAAAGTTTTTGAAGAGATGAATTTTTGGTCCTAGCCTCGCTTCCATGTGCCAGTTCCGCCTCCTTCGAGGGCTTAACTACATTTGTTCCAATCCCTCTTACCACTTTTTTTCCCGCGTTCTAGAACGTTTCTGAACCCGCCCACTTTCGGAATTTGACCACATTTGTTCTTTTACACCTTCACACCTTTTTGCCGCATCCCAGCACGTTTTTGAATAGAGTTATAAATTTTTGATCTAAGCCCCGCCCACTTTGGTGCCAACCCCGCCCACTTTCGGAATTTGACCACATTTGTTCTTTTACATCTTGACACCTTTTTGCCGCATCCCAGCACGTTTCTGAATAGAGTTATAAATTTTTGATCTAAGCCCCGCCCACTTTGGTGCCAACCCCGCCCACTTTCGGGATTTAACCACATTTGTCCCATTACCTCTAACCACTTTTTTCCGCATTCTATAACTCTTACGAACGAAGTTACACTAATTTTTTAAAAGTAGCTTTCATATTAACGCACGCCCCGCCCCTCGTGGGCGGGGCTTCGCTAAGCTTAAGCATGCCCAGCGCGCATAAAGTCTTGCTCCCTCTTTTTGCTTTTTTCCTGGCCTCGACGCCTTCGTTAAATCGAATTATGAATCTCTGTGGAAAGTACCGCCCACTGCGAGAACGCTCCGCCCACCGCCGGTAAGTTTCCTTTATTTTGATTGTTGACCCATCTCTCACCTACGCAAATTTTTTCCCGGTGTCTGGAGCGTTATGAGACCGAATTAGAAGAATTCGCCCATGACCCCGCCCAATTCCAGCGCATGCCCCGCCCCTTGGGGGCGGAGCTCCGCTAGGCTCACATGTGCTCTGTTGCACTTACCCTATGTTCAACTCATTCCAAACTTGACCCGACTTCTCTAGGTGTTTCTTCACGTTATATCGAATTTCCGTACAAACAAACAAACAAACAAACAGACAGACAGACAGACAGACAGACAGACAGAGCGCTTTATATATAGTAAGGATAGTACTCACCGAAAGTGAATCTGTCGCATTCTTCTATTTCACTTGACCAAAAATCAACACTATCTTCATTATCCGATCTGCTGGTCAATCAGGTTCTGTTCCTTATGTCGCAAGAAGCACATACCCTCCACTATTCTCATCTTCTGCCTGCTCCTCATCAGAATCGATTAATAGCTGACTGAAATTCTGGTTCTGCATACCATCATCGTTAGCCATAACCTGAACTTGTAAATTCTGATGGAACAGGAAAATTTCCAGTCTAAAATCCAAGAAACGGTCATGCTGCACCAGATCACATGTGTAGTCCACATGTCTGCTGCATGCGTAGATGGACGAAAAGCGCGCCAGTCCCAGGGTCCAATGATAGGCTGCAGCGCCGTTTGAATTGCCACAAATTTTGCCGCGCAAATTGTCGCCTGCATCTTCAAACGGATTGTTGTACCTTATTTTGCCCAAAACGTCCAGACACTGGGAAAATGGGCAAAGGTCAGGAATAGGTTAACAAATCAGACAGAGAAGACTCATCTGCGGTAAGAGGAGTCTTCAACATTTTTGTCTTAACTCATAATCTCCACAGCACCTAGCCAGATTCTTAACTCATCGACGACATCTTGACGCGCATGCGCGTCAAGCCTTGCAGACCGCGAGGGACAGAGTGACGCGCATGCGCGTCAAGGTTTTCTTACCACTCCTTTTTTGCGAGATCGCGACTTTTTGGATTTTTTTGTGTTTATTCAATAGACAGAACATTAAGAATTCTACAAACAACGTGGTCCATGATCGATCGACAGATATGGTTTATTCCAGCAAAGACTTTCTAGACCTTGTAAAAGTCCCACTTAAAACTGAAACTTGATTTCCTTTGCAGAACAAACATATGAATCATAGAATTAATTTATAAGTAGTTAGTAACAACCACAATAACTTCAAAAGGTTACCTTTCTAGGCGACAAGACATGTGTTTTTTATCGAAACAAACAAGCAAAAGAATCTCTTGAATCTACTGCAACGTGTGTTGATCCTTTTGGTCTTTTTCGATGACATAGCAGATCCTTGCTCTTTGGGCATTGCTGTGTAACACTCTACACAACTCCTTCTTTTGATTCCTTTCAGACCTTCGGATACCTCCGATAACACATGTTGCATGGAGTGACAATGACTCGAAGTGTAGCTAGATCAACATTTAGCAGAGATTCGACCACTTTTAGTTTGAAGCCATTCGTCATCATTAAGCCTGATATTCTTCACCACATCTTTGTACAGCTTCGAAGCGTTAACAACTCCAGCCATTTTGGTGTTTCTTTTGACTGTGGGAGAATATCGTTATGTCCTGTCGACAGGCCCTTCGTCGGCCTGAGCTGTGAAATCTAGAAAAATCTTTTAAGACAAGATTTTGGCACCTTGCCATGTTCATCGCCAAACAAAGCAAGAGGTACTCTCAGACAACTCTGTGCCCCAACTTGCACCAATTTTTGTCGAGCATTGTAAACATTCCAGAATAAATCGAAAACGGCTCACCATTCCCACGTACCTATCTCTCTCATTTATAAAGCAGAAACTTGGTGTGTCGGTTTGTCGGTTTGTGTGTATGTCGGTATGTCGGTATGTCGGTATGTCGGTATGTCGGTATGTCGGTATGTCGGTGTGTCCGTCCGCAAACGTTTGTGATTATGATAAAGGTAGTGATATGGAAAACCCATTCTCTCAACGAAACTCTCACATTTCCCTCTTCACATGTAAATCAGTAAATGGATGGGTACGTTAATGGGGTGGAGTTCTGCGGAATGTAGTGAGTACATAGTGAAGCCGGTACTGCGACACTGGAACTTCTTACTGACAAAGTACAAGGCTACCCCATTCATTTTTTCATTTTTTCTTCCATCATTCTCCCCCCCCCCCTTCTCATTTCAGTATTTCAGACTAAAAAGTAAAGTCTAAATAACCCGCAGTATAAATTCCCCTCCTAAGGCAAAGTGGAAGCGATCGGCTGACCCGTCATTTTCTTTTTAATTTATTTATCGAAGCGTAAGCGACACAACATTTTGAGTTCCATTACGTACCGCCCTTTCCCCCTCCAGCATTTCTGTAAAGAGAAGTATCATTAACTAAGGATCTAAGGATCTTAACACCGTTGATGGTTTTCCTCTTTTCTTCGTTAGCTCCACAGCGCCTTCTCTATGACTCATCAACTCAGACCAACAAACCGGAAACAAATTTTGAATGGTTTTTATTATTGTTCTCGACTATTGATAACACCACTATGGAGAGACCATGACCTATCCTGCTGATTTCCATATTTTGGTGGTTGAATTAGTTTGTTGGAACTGACAGCTGAATGAAAAGAAGACGCGATACCAACCATGCACATTTTGATAATCTCTCAGCAAGGAATAACTTAAGTCATGTTCTTTTCTCACGTTGCTGAAAAACCATCAACGCACAACTCGCCAGAGGAAATCTTACAGACCCAAAAGCATCCCTGGCTCTGGCAAATCTATGTGGTGTGGTGAGGTGAGGAATTGACGCTCCCCGCAGGATTTAAACTTTGAAGAGGCTGCATCGGTGAATCTGGCTATTGAGTTTGAGCGAAAATTTCGGAACGGTATGCACACCAAGCATACCTTTTCGAAACACTCCCAGGTAGAGGCCTATTGAAATGGATGGCTCTTACAGAACTGATTGTGTTGACTGAAAGTGCTCCCTAATGGAGCATTCGGTTAGAATGGTTGAAGGTGTTATCAGTTCTCAGTTGATCCGAAATTTTCCAAGAGGTTCGCTTTAAGGCCGTCAACCATCAAGCCATCAAGCCCGAGGAATTCAGATTCTTACGGAATTGATGGCATCCCTGGCTCAAGCTAACATATGTGGTATCGTGAGGTTAGGAATTGACGCTCCCCGTAGGATTTAAACTTTGAAGAGGCTGCATCGGTAAATCTAGCCCGAATTTGAACCAAAATTCCGGCACGGTATGTTTTTTTAAACATGCTTTTTTAACCACACCCAAGAGATTCTTCCGGTAAGATGCAACTCTCACTGAACCGACTGGGAGCACGGTTCATTCTAAATTATAACTTTTCATGTGAAACGGAATTTTCAAAGAAATACGGGTCGCATGATTAATGTGGACCTAATGCCATTATACTTCTGCTATTTTCGTTGATAATGTGAGGTAAAGAAATTTATTTCTCCGCGGATATGAAGCAAAGCCGACCTTTCCAGTAAGTCTGACAATTTCGGATGGGTCAAACTTTTTGTAATGTATGAACTCCATTCACAAAGATTCATAGTCAAAAAAGTGTTAGCCATTAGCGTAGCCGGGCATTACCTAAGAAGGAGCATGCCCGGCGACAGCTGGGCAATGCGACTGGTGAGTCATATACAAGAAAAGAAATAATTACAGTTTTGTCTAGAAATTTCGTGAGAACTTGGCTGGAGATTTATTCTCAAAACATTCTCTATAGCACAAAAAAACCATCATTTATAACAGGGAACTTGCGTGCTATTCAAAGGTTCTAAATTGGATCGTGGCACTTTTTCTGTTGTTTTTGTGAAAGGTTCTTTGATCGATGTCGCCGTATTTATTTCCACTAAACGAAACATTTATTCAACAATAGAAAAAATTTAAAAAAAAAGGTCCAACAATAGAAACGCGCTGGGAACCCTTTTTCACCAGTGTGACGAACTACTGAACCACCATTTCTACAAACTACCTGAAAAAGGGGTCGTAACCGCTCCCGCGAAGGTTCCGGCCAGCTTTTCGCCATGCCTCAACCGCGATCATCTTGACTTACGGACGCTGTGAAAGTGAGCATAACTAGAAAGAATACTTCAAACAGTCAAGCTTCGATCGCATTTTTTCGGATTCAGATCAGAAGAGAGAAGGGTGTACAATTTGAAAGCTAAAACTTCATCCGAGCAGAACACTTTCGGGGCTCTTGCACCTCTTTCACCATGAACATCTTTTTGTCGTTGAACAGGGTTTCCCCATTATGACTTTTCGGAAACCGCCAGCAGCTGTTTCCCAAAGCAGCAGTTGCAAACCGTCTAAACTACAGGGTGCGCCATAAATGTGGTAACAAAGTAATTTGGCTACTGAAACAGCAGTTAACATTGATGCATGGTGAATTCAAGTGAACTATTTACTATGCATCGCATCTACAAAACAAACACATAGTCATCTCATATAACCGTTTCCTGTACTAATTACAGTTCAATGACGCTGCGGCTACTTATCGACGGCGGCACGCAGAGATCCTTGAAAAACTCCAGCCTGGGATTTTTTCAATGATTCCTTAGGAGCAGCAATAGTGGTGCATTTTGAAGCGCAGACCTTCCACTCTAGTCTTGGCTATATACAGCGACCCATCACATTGTGGTCCGGAAAATTCGTAGAAGGATGGGAAGGTGGGATATGGTAGCGAACACTTCTTCACCACCAGTCTCGATTTTTTCCCATTCATGAGCAAGTGCGCCGTTGTTTTCAAATCGGATCCCTAGAAAAATCTTTGACCCTCAACTGCACCCTCTCAGGAAACCCCTCCTTAAAGAGGTGCGGAGTAAATCTTGTACTTCTCTTGACCAAAATTCGCGATATCGCGCTAATGATAGCGACTCTAGCCCAGACTATCATGAAAGAGGAGTAATGGCTTCGAGAGGCGGTCTGACCCTTCTCAATGGCTTCAGCCCTTTTGGTGTAGAATATATGTATACTTTGGGATCTCATCATTTCTTCCACGCTGAACATCCTCTAGTCAAAAAAATGTGCGTCGGAGCGCGTGCCGCGCGCAAGTAACGCACGGCACTTGATTTTTCTCTTCAATCTCTTCCCGTCAAAAAGCTTATAGGGCGTCCGAATCTCATCTGGATACAATTCTATTTGCTCTGGGTGAACTCCTCCCATCGGATTAGAACATACAAACAAATCAGCAGCCATTTTTCTGGTGTTTCAGCAGGTTCCGCAGCTTACTCCTTCCCAAGGAATTGTATTCGGAAAAGGGGTCGTATATGAGACAAGACGACCGTATTGAGGTTTGTTATTGACCCATCTACACAACGAGATCCAAGAGACTGTCATGTGGGAAATGTTGAAACGAGGAACGAACCCGGAAAAGCACTCTTCAAAAGCGCGCAAGGACGGAACGGTTGGTTGATGTTTACGAAGCTCTACCGTTTTTCGAAATTTGACGAATTGAGAGTACCAAAGTAAATATGTAGGCTAAGGTACATCATAAAAGTAAGGTGAGGTGCAGATCTGGAGAAACCCTCCAAACAAGGAAATTAAGGAGGTCTGAAAAGTTGTTACCATATTTATGGCGCACCCTGTATTCTCTTTAGTCTACTCACTCAGAAACGCTTTTTGATTCTGCGCAAATAACCCTGTGATATCCAATTTCTAACTGTTTTGGGCACAGGACCACTTTAGCACTGTTTTTTAGGCACTCTTTTCAAAAGTAACTATAAATCTCTCATCTCTGCTCTTCCGATCTACCCGATCCTAACTCTTCAAAGTTCTGATTATTGAATATGCCAGCTAATCGTTACTTGAGCCGCCTTGAGACGACCCAAGAGAGCACCTGTAGATACAAGGTGATGATTGATTCTCGATGTACTGACGCATTCATTATTCTGCTGAACGTATAGTCTCATTAGAAAGGAAGAGTCGTAGTTTACATTATGAAATGCAAATAAACAATGGAATGTTAAAAAGAAAGGAACAATTCTAATAGGCGCCGCGCTTGCTCTTTACAGTTTCATCAACGGTACATCTTGTTCATTGCTGATGAAAAACGCTTGAACGAATTTGTCAGAAATGCATGTTTGCAATGAAGGTTTTAGTCAGATTCTCTACTGGATGCTATAAAATACTTTCATAAAAATCGTGTATAGTTTGAACACGTGATTTCCTGAATCAAATTCGAACAATTCTATATTTCAATGCCCCTTAACGAAGGGTCTGTGCCCTTTTTCAATGTCCTTCATTCAATTCAAAATGAATGTTTTTGATATCAAAATGTACATCTTGTATAGAAGGCTTCTGTTTTTCGCTTATTCGCAATCACTTCTTGTCGGCTCAACACCATAAAATCTAGTTCTTCGGTTAACAATAGAGTCAGATATTAAGGAACGCAGTAGTATCGAAGCTGCATTGACTCTCTTCCATTCTCAACAGCTGAGGCGGAAAACAACTGTTTGCTTCCTATTATGGTACTTTTTTTATTTTTCTTTTGATTCGCCGTACGTTTGCACTCAGCGATGCCCTTCAATGAGGCGATTTTGGAATAGTGTCAGATAGAGCTGCCAGCTGCTGCTCGACGTGACGGTATGTCGAATTCTTAAAGTGAGAACTTAAGGAATGTCGTATCCGTTCGATTGAGATGGTGGGTGAACAAGTAGGCGCGTTTGTTAAAGAGATCCAAGAAAACTCATACATGCCTTTTTTCCCATTGCCTTTGAGAGTCGGTTACGGTTACTTCTGGGCGATGAGGGGAAGCCATGCTCCTATGGCAATTGTCGAAGTTTCAGCGTTCATTGCTGATGCGCAGCCCGGTCCGCTCTACTTCCCAGATGTGCTGCTCTTATATCTTTCAGGTCTTGCTCTTCTGCGTAGCTTGGCCAGCTCGGACATAAGCTGATGTTGGGATCACCGGCGTTGATTTTCTAAGTTTGGTCATCTCTGCGGCGTCTTTCTTGGCCCATATAAACGCTCACAGCTCTTCTTCTTGGCTTGGTGTTGGTGGGTTGATGGTTGTTAGAGCTAGCGTTAAGCCACATCTTTTTGATCGCAAAAACCTTCGGTTCGGGCTGTCAAACTTTCGTCCGAATCGATGTTTATAGCCAAGTGAGTGTTGACAATAGCTTTGATACCTTCGGCTTCTCTGCTGTCGAATTTTTCACGAAACAATTCTTCCTAGTCTCAAAAAAAGCGTGCAGCAGGAGATGCATCCCGGTGTCGATGAGCTTGTAACCTTGGCCTTCTGAGCTTGCATAATTGATCCTCGTATATACTCCCGATGCAAACCTTCGTGCCCACCATCCCAGCCCTCCTTCTTTTGAACAGACTGTTAACCCTGCCAAAGTGGTCAAAAGGCTTCTTTATATGTGGCAACCTCAACACTTCCCAGTTCTATGAATGCAAGTTTTTTACTCTTCCGACATATAGGATGCCAACCGAACCCGCAAACTCTCCACACACGCATTTGTAAGAAGACAGAAGACATCAGTAGAACCATCATGACAGAAACAGTTCATATCATGAGTCCACCCACCTTCCTATGCGATTTCCGATAATTCTGTTTCGCTACTTCTTCACCGACCTGCCAGCTGGGTTCGTAGATTCATATCTGCCGGCTAGAGATCTTTCAATGAGAGACAATCTTTGGGGAAGGAAATCCGTGCAATATTTCTACATAGGAAATGTAACTCCTAGCTCTTTCCATAATGCCAAGAAAGTCAACGTTCCAAGAGAAGAACCTCAGAAGTATGTTAGAGGTTTCTAATGGGTAAGCGCAATACGTGAGCACGTCCCATTAGGAAGCTGCGCACAGAGAGTAGTTAACGAATGATGTTAACGATGATAAAGCTAGAAACTTTGTACTTTATATCCGACACAGCTCTCGAGACAGTCAAGGGCAGTCAGCTGACGTGCCAGGAAAATTATCGGTTCTTCTGAATTGAAATGATGCTGGCATACGTGCTGTAGAGGAGGCCGTGCTTTGAATGGTTCTCTTTTAAAATTCCTAATCGTGATGGCATAACCAGCACTGAAAAAAGTCATATAAACTTCCTTCTGGCTATTTAAGGTGATATTTACCTATGTGTGAGTCACAAAGCCTGATAACGCTACCATAAGATACCTTCCGATTTCTTCTGAATAAAGGTAAAGGATAAAGGTTCTGGCGTTAATCAATCCCGTCTGAGGGAAGCGCCCCCGCACTCGACTTTAATTCAGAATCGTAGTGGCGTAATGAGTGCGTATGTGGCCTATACAATGACTTGCGGTGGCCAGCCGATGTGCAAGTCATTGTATAGGCCTTTTATCCTCCCAGACAAGTCTGGTATCAATTTGCCGACCACGGAGGGATGGAAGGCTTGGTTGGCCTAGGCGGGCATCGATCCGGGGGATTCGAACCCCTGACCGTGCGGTGATACAGTGCCCCACTTGCCACTACACCACTTTCGCCTTTTTTCTGAATAGGAGTGGAATTCTGAAAAGCACCCAAACGAAAGATCCTATACATGGACTTGATACCGCCGAAGGCTTTCTTTCTCTTTGGTACAATGCAATCGGTTTATAAAGTAAAGTCTTCGACAAAGTCTTGAGGCGTTGATTAATCCCGTCGGAGGGATGTGCCCACGCATTCGACTTCCATTTAATCGGTTCATAGTGATTCGGATAGGCGATTAGCTGAAGAATCAGAGATAGTGATTCAAAGATCAGTTCCCATACTCTGTGGAAGACGAAAATTATTTGCCTGCCTGTAGGGTCTTATCGCTAACTCCTTAGCAGGACTGCACCCAAAAATGGATGTTACTCATGGCCGACGCCCCTGCGAGCTGTACTTTGTAATAAACGTATTTTCTCTCTAATTGTCCTTGAATGACTCGAACTTCAAGTTGTTCCTCGTTTTTTTCAGATTCTATTAGTTAAACAGAATCCATTAGTTACCCAGAACTCCCTGTTGAAAGCCAATTAAAATCAGAGGTTTTTCCCCACAGTTAGTTCGTCACGTGTTGATTGCGTTTGAGGAATTAATAGAATTTATTCAACATCTCTTTTTTTCAATTTCCCGAAGGGTTCCTTCATTAGCTTTTGTATCTCATGAGTAAATAACAACTAGCTCCGCCTCTTGCGATCCAATCGGCATATAATAATTCCTATATGGTTACTGTATTTCGTTTGTTGTAGTCTGCTGCATTTCAAAGGCTAAAAGAGCGATGATACTTCGTTTTTGTCTCCTTCGTTCCGTGGATCCTGGATCGTTGATTCAGATTGTTAGGTCGATAGCCTACTCCCACAAACTCATCATGCTCCTCATATCTTGACTTTTGATTTCTTGTCCTCTCTCCCAGCTGTCTACTACTCGACTTTCCCGTGACACTCACTTTTTTCACGAGACGCATTACATTGTTGTTGGAAAATAATAAGTTATTCTAGTGGGAGCTGTTCGAGTTTTGAATGGGTCATGATGAAGCCGGAATCCTGGTCATGGTTTTCACCGTTATTTTCTGCCTGGCTCAGATCATTTTAGCTTTGTGTGGTATTTTTGGGCACTCTGTGATACTCTTCGCCACTTATAAGACGAAGGAAATTCAGACTAAATACGGTATGTATCTTCCTACTGTTGCTATTTCCTTTTCTCCTCACGCGCCAAAATGATTTACCTTTACCTATCTAAACTGTAAGACATACAGGCAGATGGCAGTGGCATAGTAAAGGATGAAGGATAAAATTATGACGTTTATCAGTCCCACATCCGGGATGCATTTCGCGTTCTGCTTCTATTTAGAATTAAGGGAATTGTAAGCTATACAATGCCTTGCGGTGGCCAAGCGATGTACAAGTCAGTGCTTATGTCCTCACAGACGATCATCGGTTGGCTTAGGCGTGTTCGAGGTTTTCAAAATATTTTCACGTGTTGGTGTGGCGTACAGTATCTATACAGTCTGTGAGTCCTTTCCTGTCCTGTCTGAGTCGTTCCGAGTCGTTTCCCGATCTGACTGTCCTACGCGTGACATACTTGGAGGGATTGACAGAGGTCCATCTAGGGCTGTAGCGGGTTGAGTGGTTCCGATCAGGAATTCGTTTCGGGGCATAATTCGGTGTCCAAATATTGAACCCACTCCATTAATGCACTCGCAGGCATCAGACTCTTTCCAGTGACTAAAACTGTTGGCAGAATGGAGGTGGCAACGCTACCTCCCATATGGTCCGAGTTCAAACTCCGGACTAAGGTTCACAAAGACCACCTAGTTTTCCCATCTCTCTGAGATGGAATGGGATTACAAGCGTTCAGCTCTAGGAAAAGCTCCGTCAAAGAACTTCCCTAGGAACTGTACGTTTACTGATATTTAGCGATAGTCACCCTCTTGCTAACTTTAGTGTCGAAAAATAGCTTTTTTTTCTTGAGAACACTCCGCAAAGGCGATTATTTTCGGAGCTGAACTGAAAAAAACCTATGAGTACTCTCTACCAGACAAGTACGTTACTGTTCACAACACCTCGTCATTTCAGGGTTGCTCCTCGTTCAACTTTCTGTGGCGCATATTATCTGCATCCTTGGACAATTGGTGAATACAGCATTCCTAGGTATGCATTTTCTATCTTTCATGCAACAGTGACCACGTTCTAGGTGTGAAGATCGCCATCCACAGCTATGTTCACTCTATTTATGTTGTAGACCACTAGTTAAGCGCTATATTCACAAAAACTCACAATCTCCTCAGAATGAGACTTAATCGCTCGTCCCTTATCACCTTCGAAAACTTTTACTTCTGTCTTCAAATTGAAGACCCATCCAACTCAAGCTATTTTTTTTAACTAGCCGCCTCTCAATGACATTTCTCTTTCGACAGCATCTGTGAACGTTTGCTGCTTTCCCAGCTTACAAAGCACTGCGCGAACACATATCAGCTGATCAGTTCGCCCTGTCGGCCACCTTGCTATCTGTAAGCACTTGGCCTCCCCTCCCTATCTCAAGCTATTTGCTGCTTTCATAGTCCGCCGGCCGGCCGGCCGGCTTGCCGGCGTGCGTGCCGGCGGAGGCAGTGCTAGGGGGGAGGAGGGAGGCAGACAGTGTAAGGCAAACAGTCCACGCCCCTTCGAAGGTTGTTTGTTTTCAACCCCTAGAAGGGCACGCCGGCCGGCCCGCCAGCGGACTATGAAAGCAGCCTTTCATGCTGTTTGGATTTTCCTTCTGATTTCATGTTCCTTTAGAATATAACCAGAGTTCTCACCAGCCGCCACTTTTTGACCAGGCTGCTACGCTGCAGCTACAAGAGAACCTCTGGATATTTCAGATATGTCCAGTCTTCTATAGGCATTTTTCCTTTTGATCCAAATGTCTTCTCCGTGTCATAAGGCTGCATTTGCAGCGGGTTAAGAACTTTATAGGTCGAATATGAGGTACGTTCGGATCAAAGGGTTTACTGATAAGATCGAAAGAGGTAGACGGTTTTCATTCTATCGGTAAACCCGTTGCTTAACCTTTGGACATTCGCTGGCTGGAATTGAATTGCGCCTTCTTCCTAGCGACGCCATCCCTCCCATTGCTGACAGGGATGTGCACTGCACAGTAGGTCGCAGCGATTACAAACTACACAAGTGATTAGAAAACAGCAATATCAATGAAGCAGCTACTAAGCTCAGATTCATTGGTTCAATCTGCAAGGGTTAGAGACGGTATCGACTTCATTACCACTTCCTGCTTGGAAGCTCTCTGTGGGGGTGCAATCAAAGTCACCGTTCATTCATCTGCTTATGCCTCGTCGCTAACCACCAGGTCCAAGGGATGTCGTCTAACAGCGCATTACTAATTCAGTCAAGTCTCTAAGTGGTTTTATCTCTCTCATTTATAAAGCAGAAACTTGGTGTGTCGGTTTGTCGGTTTGTGTGTATGTCGGTATGTCGGTATGTCGGTATGTCGGTATGTCTGTATGTCGGTATGTCGGTGTGTCCGTCCGCAAACGTTTGTGATTATGATAAAGGTAGTGATATGGAAAATCCATTCTCTCAGCGAAACTCTCACATTTCCCTCTTCACATGTAAAGCAGTGAATGGATGGGTACGTTAATTTGGTGGAGTGAGTTCTGCGGAATGTAGTGAGTACATAGTGAAGCCAGTACTGCGACACTGGAACTTCTTACTGACGAAGTACAAGGCTACCCCATTCATTTTTTCATTTTTTCTTCCACCATTCTCCGCCCTTCTCATTTCAGTATTTCAGACTAAGAAATTCCCCTCCTAAGGCAAAGTGGAAGCGATCGGCTGACCCGTCATTTTCTTTTTAATTTATTTATCGAAGCGTAAGCGACACAACATTTTGAGTTCCATTACGTACTGCCCTTTCCCCCTCCAGCATTTCTGTAAAGAGAAGTATCATTAACCAAGGCTCTCAGGATCTTAACACCTCTTGATGGTTACCCTCTTCTCTTCGTTAGCTCCACAGCGCCTTCTCTATGACTCATCAACCTAGACCAACAAACCGGAAACAAATTTTGAATGGTTTTTATATTGTTCTCGACTGTTGATAACACCACTATCAAGAGACCATGACCCATCCTGCTGATTTCCATATTTTGGTGGTTGAATTAGTTTTGTTGGAACTGACAGCTGAATGAAAAGAAAACGCGATACCATCCATGCACATTTTGATAATCTCTTAGCAAGTAATAACTTAAGTCATGTTCTTTTCTCACGTTGCTAAAAAACCATCTACGCACAACTCGCCAGAGAAAATCTGATTCTTACAGACCCAAAGGCATTCCTGGCCCTGGCAAATCTATGTGGTGAGGTGAGGTGAGGAATTGACGCTCCCCGCAGGATTTAAACTTTGAAGAGGCTGCATCGGTGAATTTGGCTATTGAGTTTGAGCGAAAATCTCGGAACGGTATGCACACCTAGCATACGTTTTCGAAACACTCCCAGGTAGAGGCCTATTGAGAGGGATGGCTCTTACAGACCTGATTGTGTTGACTGAAGGTGCTCTCTAATGGAGCATTTGGGTAGAGTGGCTGAAAGGTTTTATCAATTCTTCAGTTGCTCCGAAATTCTCCAAGAGGTTCGCTTTAAGGGAATAATCCTAACGACCATGAAGCCAGAGGAATTCAGATTCTTACAGAATTGATGGCATCCCTGGCTCTAGCTAACCTATGTGGTCAGGCGAGGTGAGGAATTGACGCTCCCCGCAGGATTTAAACTTTGAAAAGGCTGCATCGGTGAACCTGGCTATTGAATTTGAGCGAAAATTTCGGAACGGTAGGTACACCGAGCATACGTTTTCGAAACACTCCTAGGTAGGGGTCTATTGAAATGGATGGCTCTCACAGAACTGATTGTGTTGACTGAAGGTGCTCTCTAATGGAGCATTTGGGTAGAGTGGCTGAAAGGTTTCATCAATTCTTCAGTTGCTCCGAAATTTTCCAAGAGGTTCGCTTTAAGGGAATATTCCTAACGACCATCAAGCCAGAGGAACTCAGATTCTTACAGAATTGATGGCATCCCTGGCTCTAGCTAACCTATGTGGTATCGTGAGGTGAGGAATTGACGCTCCCCGCAGGATTTAAACTTTGAAGAGGCTGCATCGGTAAATCTAGCCCGAATTTGAACCAAAATTCCGGCACGGTATTTTTTTAAACATGCTTTTTTAACCACCCCCAGGAGATTCTTCCGATAAGATGCAATTCTCACTGAACCGACTGGGAGCACGGTTCATTCTGAATTATAACTTTTTATTATGCAAAACGGAATTTTCAAAGAAATACGGGTCGCATGATTATTGTGGACCTAATGCCATTATACTTCTGCTATTTTCGTTGGTAAGGTGAGGTAAATAAATTTATCTCTCCGCGGATATGAAGCAATGTCGACCTTTCCAGTAAGTCTGACATTCTCGGATGGGTCAAACTTTTTGTAATGTATGAACTCCATTCGAAAGATTCATAGTCAAAAAAGTGTTAGCCATTATTATAGTGAAGTAGTTCATTTTATATTCATCGAAAGGAAATCCCAGATGATTTGTACCAATCTTTGTTCCTACTACATAAGAAGGAAGAACCTAAGAAGGAGCATGCCCGGCGACAGCTGGGCAATGCGACTGGTAGTAAAATAAAATGAAGAGCACGAGCATGAAGTTTTCTATCTCTACGCTCTTTCTATATTTGCACAACCTTCAACTTAGATATATGGTAGTACTCCTACGGTAGTTTCACTCTGGGCGTTTCTATGAATGTGGAGCGATATGGCGAGCATCCTTGAGCTTTTCATATTTCAGTCGTCATGCCTGTGATAGGCCAAATGTTATGCTTTCGTATATTCTTCGTCTTCATGGCATCGATGTTCTGGCAGTCGATAATTGTTCTCATCATATCGATTGACTTGTTATGTGCCATTGTCATTCCATTGCTGTAAGTCTCACAGATTTTCCTAGGTAGGTATTGATTATGCCGGGGAGGTGACAAGGTGAACATTTGCAGGTACCGCAAATGGACAGTAAAATTGTGCGTCACAATGAATATTGTGGTATGCTGTTCACTTGCAATTGTGGATACGGCGATAGCCTACGGCGCTATAAATGCCAAAGAAAAATCCGAGTGTAATATCTACAGTATACGAGCCCACAAGGTTTCCATCTATGCTGAGGTCTTCTCCTACTGTGTCGCAGCCTTACAAGTGCTCACTTACCTGACTTGTTATACTATAATGTACATTCGAGGTTCGAGTTTTTTAAGTTCCTGCAGTTTTAACACTTTACGATGGGTATGTGACACTACGTGCCTCCGAGGATGCGCGCGGCAGATTGCGCGGCGAAGTTTGTAACGATTTTAACGACTTTAGCGTCTATCATTACGGCCAAAATTTGAACTTGAATAGATTAGTAGGATCGGTTGACCCTACTAAACTATTTCACTTCAAGTTTGTGCCCCGAAAACTAGCGCCAGAGTTGTACAAATCGTCACGAACTTCGCCGCGCAAGTTGCCGCGCGCGTCGGACGCACCTAGTGTACCATAGTTGGACGACAATGCTCGGGACGCAAAGTGATGCTGACGTAGGAGATATGTATGGCGTGAGAGGAATTCTTTCGCGGTGTTTTCAGGCTCTCAGTCACCACCAGCCTGTGATATTTTTGGATGTCGTGGTTCATGTAGATCTTAATTAGGCATGTTTTCTCGAAAAACTATCTCAAGAATGATTTTTTGATGGCGTATTCCAAGATTACGATAAGCGGGATATCGAGTTCTGAAAAAAGAAAGTGAGTTGAATAGTGGTAACCGCGGTAGAAGAGAGTTTCTACTACTACGAGTACTCCAAATTCTGAACGTTCTTGCGAACGTTGGGTGTAGGTATCTCTATGAACTGGAATTATCCTGCAAAATATGCCCCTCTTGCTTTCCTGACTCAAGTCCGAGTCGTGAAACTGATCAAACTTTTAACCGCTGAAAACTACTCTACTCTACTCTTCTATGGGGCGACTCTTTCTGGTTGACTGGTTCCTGAGTTGCCTACATAAGCTCACCCTGATGAAACTGCCTCTTTGGTAATGGGGAATTGGTAGCGTTTTTACGATGGCTATGCAAATAGTATCCGACATCATAGTCGATTTTACTTTCCATTAGCCCTTCACAAACTAGTTAGTTATTTCTGCATGAGTCACAAGCATCGTCATTTGTTACTCACAAATTGAGAAATTAAAATTTCCGTGGGGTTACGAACATTACTTTGAAATCAATGGCAATTTAGTGAAGTACGAGAGCTCTTTTGATTTCCAAAGCTGTAGGAATTGGTCGGGAAACTTATCAATCAATTTACTCTCACGTGTCTTATACCTCATCATGTCCTAATGAAAAAAACGTGCATTGTCGCCCATGTTTCTTTACATTCTGGGAAGGGGCTTTTTCATTTTAATCAGGCGTTTTTCATGTGGAGAGCATTGCATTCTTTCAGCCAAAATGTTCACGCGTAAAAATAAGAACGCCTGTTTTCGTAACCAGCACCGTAAGACGATGCGTACGATATCAGTAATGGTTGTCATCTACGTCTGCACGTGGGTTCTGTCAATCGTCATAACCCGATTCGCTGATTTTGTATCGAGTTCCGCCTGGAGGCGATTACTGTGGATGATAGCGGTGAGGAGGTTACTAGTAGCATTCATTGACCAGTATTCTAGCTCAACACATTTCAGAGCTTGCTGCAGATGCTATGCTTCATACAGACGTTTTACGTGTGCTACCAAAGGAGCTCCGAATATCGCAACATATTCCGTCGGCTGCACAAGTCGATTAAATGGCTTCAAAAGGTCAAAGATATTGGAAGTACTGTTTGCCATGGTACAGAAGCAAGTCAGGCCAAGAGGGTGTTTTTTATAACTAAATGACGTGAAAAAGGTGCCCGATGTGCTTCTCGCAGGAGACCGAATCGAAGTTGATGATCAGAGTAGTATGAATGCAGAAGGGAACGGCTATCTCATAGACCTGCCCGGACAATTGACCGCTACCTACTTTTCACCTACTTGGCAACTTGGGAGGTGTGAGATACCACAGTCGGCGAGTGGTTTTTCCTGGTGGACGTTCTTCCAAGGCCTATGATTATACCTTCACAACACCTAAGAAACGCTGCCAGAATTCCCTAGGAAGGACTGGCCACATTCGTCCAACTAGCCAAGTAAAGCCCTCACTACAGGCGCTTTCCTCATCGTTTACCTCCATTTTTGCTCAAGCCAAGGTCTTCTCTTTCGTCTGGACTAAACTCATCTTGCTTGAATTTCCCATGACAAATGGTTGTCCTCTGAGGAAGGACAATACCCGGGAATAGGAATACCTGCCCTAACAATAAATACTAGAACAATATCTATAGCATGTCTATTGTAAATCACTGCAGAGCTCCTTTCTGAACCAACATGAGAAAATTGTACTGGTGCAATGGAACTTGTAAATATTCGAGTGTAATTAATAAATATTTATCATTATTTTAACCATTGTCTTGACATGCTATATCCCTTTTTTCTGGAGCATCCATTTCAACCAAGGCAATAATAGCAGAAAGCGAAGAAGGAAGAGCTCGTACATTAAACAGAAGCATTCGAAAATGATATGAAACTTTCCTTCTTGAAAGTGACAGAACTCTTCTCTGCAATACTTACATCGAGGCGCCTTGTGCTTGGCATCAAACTGCGGAGAACCCTTCCTTCATGCATAACCCTAACACATTTGTTGTATAGCATCTGGGGGTTCCGATGTCGCTGAGCGCTCTGTCTCCCAGAAGAATGGGAAAAATGAGCAAGGACAAGTCTAAGAAGTAATTAAAAAGCTGTAGGAGCTGTATAGGATAGTGAGACATGGGGGATAAGTAACGGGAATTTTTAATGTACCAACATACAACAAATGAAAACAATCTTAGCATCTCGTTCGTAGTTCTTTTATCCTTTACACTGGACTGATACAAAAGTACCCCAGTGCTCAGTGCTGTAGGATACTCGATTATCCTAACCGGTCATCCTACAGCACTGAGGACAGGCGACTACACTTCCTTCACCCCAGCCGTACAGGTATTGGAACTTATCATGACCCTATTTTTCCACTGCAATTGTTCTCATCTCTCAAATCATCATTTACATAATAAAACATAGCTTGAGTTATCGAGGTCATATAGTAGTGGAGTTTTGTTGTGAGCTTTAATGTCTTCGGAGTTCCACCCTAGTAGGGTCTTCGTGCACCTCTGATGCGGTCAGCACGCCGGGTGCGCTTCGGTGCGCGCGTCCGTCGAAACTAGGTCACGCCGCAGCCGCCGCATGCGGCAGGTCAGCCCGCGATACTTGACAGATGTCGCAGTTGTCAGTGGGGCATACGAATTGCGCTTGGTCCACGGCAGTCATCTCAAAGAGAAGATAACACAAACAAATGCAAATCGTCCGCTCCATTGACACTTGGTGGTACTGTAATGTCACCTCGCGACCTCAGTGGAGCGCACCGCGCGCGAAGTGGGCAGGGTGACCTACTTTTGACGGACCGCGCAACGTTCTCCCAGCACGCTATAAGTATTCTTGATTTTAACTTTTCTTGCTCGAAAACCGTTTTAGCAAAGAATCACGAGTTCTTGTAACTGTTTGTTCATTGAAAAATTCATGGACACGGCACATTCTGCCCCATGAGCTACCCATCTAAACCAGTAATGAAAATGTCCAGTCCTCTGGGTAATGTCAAATTATGACATGCAAAAAAACAGAGTGCTGCGCAGTGGGCATGACAAATATGAGACGACTGCTCTGCTCCAGACAGGACGCTGCAGAAAATAAAATCAATCATACAATATGACCCCGCTCTCCATCTACTGTCTCGTACTCTCCATGACATCATTTTCTGTGGCATCGGGGGGGGGGGGGGGGGGGGGGGGAAACGCAACAGACAATGCAAAAAATGTAAAACAGCAAGAAAAAACGTAAAACTTAAGTGAACACTGAAAAATTGATGGCGCACCCCTTTCAAGGGGAACACTGATGGTGAGTAGAAACGTCTGGCAGAAAAGATAAAGACCAAGAGCAGAAGGTTTCAATCCGTTTTCTCCATGAACTGAAAGCTTCATTCTGCTATATTCGAGATAGTAAAGCATGGTGGAATTATTAATGAAATGAAATAATCTGAAAATGGAAAAATTGAAAATGCAAAAACGAAAACGAAGTCCCACGAAGACGAGAACTGTCAAATAGGTGAAAATGAAAAGGTGCATTCGTTGTTTCAGGCGTATCGACCATGTCATTCTATACTCGAAAACAGAAAGGATCATTGTTCCAGTGCGGAGTCAGGCATTGGATCGGTTGGGTCGACGAACATACTTGCTCATGTACTCATGCACTCATGCACTGATTTGATGCAGCTATTATCATGCAGGTATTCAACCACGATTATAATTTTACCAGTCAAATCGGTATCCGAAAGGTGAACAATAATCTCACAATCAGCTTCCAGATCCATCGCAATATTCGTTACTCTTTAATACTCCTGAAGTCAATCGCAAAAAATTGGGTTTTCTGTACTTTTAACGATTCCTTTCGCCTGTCCACCTACTAGCCTTCCTCGTTTTTTTTTGAGCCGTGACTCCTTTACGAGCGAAGTTTGAGAGGAGTCTTATCTCAATGAAGATGATTCGCAGTGTCCCCAAAGAATCCACTCTCGACGGTCACAAACCTTCATCTCAAAATCGATGCCGTAGGGCTCAACCGTCATACATCTCCTCAGCAAAGGAGATGTATTTCTTCTTGACTGATTGGCCCTCAGCCAGTGCATTTTCATTAACGTAAAACACTTGGATCAATAAAATGCGTAGAATTCTGAGTAGCCTCTAAGCCTTTTTGCCCTCGTCGTACAATCCTTCAGAATCCATTAGCTGATGCAAATCGACTTCGAGTACTGTGTCGTTACAAGTAATAATTATCAGAATTGCCTGAGAAAAGTTCATTTGCAAGAAGCGTTTAGATGTAATTTTGCATTTTATTGCGATTTTCACTCCATCGCGAAGTAATAGAAGCTGTGACGCATCAGATAATCCTGAAAATTGTCGCTGATAATTGCTATTACTTCTAAATTGGCAATGCATGTCCTGACAATTCAGAAGGAGAGCTTCGGCAAGGCTGGAATGCCTCACTACCCAAAAAGCCTGCTGTCTATGAAGAAATAATGCAAAGCAGACTTTACATCAATTCTTCGGTTCAGAAGGCTTCCTGGGTAGCCAAGCGCTACTGTACAACTGCTGGAAGCTGCTTCACTTCGGTTACCGTAATCTGTCCATACGAGGGCACATTTCCCCGATAACCTACGTACATGAATTGGCACCCAAAAGGAAAGCATTGATACTGAATGGTTCACCGAAGGAGGAAATCCAAGTAGCATTTTAAGAGGACGTATGGGTTCCTATGTGCTTGTGGAACAGCTTCATCTATTCACATGACAGACAACTATACATGCATTCAGCATAAATCAAGAGCGGTAAATCCAATGAGGTATCGCCCCGTATTTTTTTTTTGGTGCATACTATGATGGGGTGAGCCTGTTTGTCGTGATGACTCCAGAACCCATTCCGATGCGAGTACCTCTTCTACGAGATGGCTGCCGAATCAAGTTTTCCAGACTGCTTTCATTACAAAGGCCCATAACGTCAGAAGCCTGTGTCTGTGTCAAATTCCCAAGCAATTCAAACCAATGAAGCGATGGCTCGAGTGCTACTGACAAATTGAAACAAGCCGGTTTGTGTCCAGCCACAAATTAATACTCCTGTCCCTCTGAATTTAGATTGGAAAGCGAAAGCCATAAATGTCGCAGGGTTGAACCACCGCCCATGGTAACAGAAAGCGAGAAAAATTAATAAGAGTGACAGAGAGCCAAGAGTGTAAGGGCCACTGGGAGAGTTGTGTCTTCCACATTAACAATGAATCCTTGATAGTTTAGTATTACGCCATCTTTGGAGGGGTTTGGATTACAGGAGATGGAATTTGATAACAGTGGTACGAAATGATGAGGGCCCTCAGGAGACGAAACCCAGTAGTTCCTCTCTTGAAGTCTATGAAGCCTTGGCATTTCTTATGAAATATGAGGGGCGATGGGATAATATAGGTCTATGATAGCAACTGTTAAGGGTTGATAATAAAAACCAGTATGCAAGAGCCGCCTGACAATCTTTTGTCTTCCACATTGACTGCCAGCCTCAGCAAGTGGTGTGACAGTAGATCGTTGACGATACAAACTGGTAAGGCTTGATAGGAGCTGATAATAAGCCTTGGAAAAAAGAGCCACAAAGTGTAAGCCCATTCCGCCTTCCTCATTAAAAGTGCCTAGGTGAGCATATAACAGGGGCGACAGGGCATAGTGTAACATCAACAAAAATTGTTCATTACTGATAAGGAGGGGCTGACAGTAGACCTCATAGACAGAAGCCTCTACCTGCTAACAAGACGAAAACATATTCAGTAAAACAATTTATCACAAGAGACTCATTTTATAGAAGCAAAAATCACATGTACAACACAACTAAGCTTACTGGGCTTCAAAAGAGTTCAAAAATTGTTTCAAGTGGGTTTATGACGAAAAACAGTTGAGAGGAAATTTCAAATAAGAAATGTGAGAAGGTCAAACATGGCAAAGTAGAAATAGGGGGGTCTGTGAGTGTGATGGTGATTATCGAGACGAAATCCAGGAAACTTTAAGCAATTCCGAGCATCGTTTGGAAAATCTTGCTTTACAGTAAACGCAATGACATTTTGGAATCGATTAAGATAATACCTCAAAGAGGGCTCATCAAAGGCAGCATAAACTATTAATAGCCCCAGACATATATACAAAAGAGTTACATACAATTTCTACATTTTCTGATCAACACTTCAGATGATCAGAACACCGAACTGAAAACTATTGGAAGAGTGTAACGGCAGCTATATGACCATTGTCCATAACCTGCAATACAAAATGTTTGCAATTAAAGGTTCAGTACACGATGATTTTGAGGTGTCTAGACAAGATCTCCAAAGAACGGCTACTTCAGACGTATACGTCTTCGATTTTAGAGCCTTTATTACGTTTTGTCTAGGTCGTTTTTCGACCCGACAGTGAGCCATACGCTACCCTTGGTGACCCGGGTTCATTCTAGGAAGGGACCACAGAACTTTTGTTTTAGTGAGCTGTAACTCCAGGTGAATTGTGGTCAAAATTTCCATACACATTCCCTTCGGCTTTCACGCTTTGGAATTTTCTTATTAGATACACAACTACTAAGAAAAATTTTTTGAGTACACATAAGCTCGTTAAATACGGTATACATTCCTCCAGAAGTTCCCTTTCTCCACTCTGTATGTACATGTTATAAGGCTCTCAATTGCATCGTATTCATTCATATCCACACCTCATTATATCCATTACAGTGTTCTAATAAGCCCAGGAAGCAGGGATGTTCATGGGTTGTTTTCAATTATTAGGAAACCAGTTGGGCTACGCACGCCAATGCGTGCAACATATGCCCACGCTAACGCCTACGATTAAAAGTGTCAATCGGTTGCTCTTCATTTTGGAAATCCCCCTTCCCGTTAGAAGTTTGCTATCATATATAACTCTTCGGATTCCCATTTTCCTTGAAAGCTCTACGCACTCAGCATTAGGTCCGAATTGGGAGCGATTTTTTCTGTAAGTCATCTTTGTCCGGTAAGAACATCGCATAATACCACAAAAGCGACTATTCAATCGGCGTATAATATCACGAAGGAGAAAGAAAGGGGACAGCTCGGCTAAGGAAAGTACCTCCGTGAAATTTTCGTGCAATTGGAATACTTTGAACGCTCTAGGGCCAAATTGACAATTTTATCGGGTATTGCGCCCGTTGTGAGCGGAGTCTGGCCCTGCCATCCACTATTGGTGTTCCTATCCTGCCGCCCGTACTCCTACCAAATTTGAACGTTCTAGGATCACGGGGACATGAGTTATGAATTTTTGCTCGAACATTCATTTCTCACAAACCCCGCCCCCTTGGGGCGGAGTCCGGTCCTGCCTCCCACTAAAAGTGTTCCCATCCTGCCGCCTGTACTCCTACCAAGTTTGAACGCTTTCGGTCCACGGGGACAGGAGTTATGAATTTCCGGTCAGACACACACACACACACATACACGCACACACACAAACACACCAACAGACACACTTAGCCGATTATATAAGTAGGATACGGAACTACTATCAGTGTCTCCGTGGGATCCTTTCGTGCAAGTGAGTCGGCAGCAAACAGGGAACATCGTAACCTTTGGCTACCATTCGGCAAACGACCTACTCCTTATCTATATTGTAGAAGTCTATTTTTGAAAATGACAAATGAAAAAACAAGCCAATTTAATGTGTTGATAAACACACTTCATCCACAACACCAACAGGTAGCCGATTGCTTCTTACTGTATACCCCGTGAGCGGAAATTTGATTAATTTTTCCATACATAAGCAGATTGAATTCCCTAATTGAGGATAATATGCAATGTTCATTGATCTCTAGTGTATTGGTGTTCGAATTTCGAACAGGAAATGCCCTTCCAGATGCCTGGGAACATTTCTCAGACACTGGAGCAGTCGCTTTCTCAGACATGTTCTTTTGTTTAGAAAATGAGCACAAACTTTGCTGTAGATGAAATGCGTGAAAGAGGTGAGAAGGAACCAAATGGGTTACAAAACCTTCTAATGTTGTGCTTTATTGCAGTTGTCGAACCGCGATTGTAGGGGTTGCCTTATGATCTCCCTCATCAATAGACCAAATTTTGGTTTCGCGCCCGAACCCAGTATATATAGCCTTTTCATTTATTGATTGAAGTATCTAATGAATGTTCGCATTGATTGTTGTTTCACATAGTTGTTAAGGTTTAATTACCTAAGTTTTGGGGTCTTAATAAAGTTGTGTTCCGAGGGCATCGCCTTGCTGGTATTCTAACGCGTGGAATCGGTTGACTGAGGCGATATAGTATATTTATATATAAAACCACTTTGTGCTTCTATTGAGACAATTCGAGCAACACGTCTTCTAAAAACAGAGTTCCTGAAATCGCGGTCGAGAACACGATCAAACCATAATTATACCTTTTTAGGTTTTTGAGGTGGACGTTTTTGTGGAATAAGCAATCCTCAAGCACAGGAAGTTGTAGACTATTAACAGAAGAGTAAAGCCCTCTTGTGAATTGATTTCGAGAAAGAGGGAATTGAGGATGTCTCTTGGCACTGATCCCGTTTTTGCGATGTGTTATCGCTTCGACTCCTATTCGAAATTACAATAGAGTTTTGAAGTCTCGAATCAATCGACTAGACCCGGAGGGATAGAAAGCATAGTTGGCCTGAGCTGGAATCGATCCGAGTTTTGAACCGCGATCATGCGCGTGATAGCTACTCTCGTCACTACGCTACCTCCACCACCTGGCTTCTTTGACTTTTTCTTGGAATATAATGCAGACTCCATTCTTACACTAATGCTCAATACCAGCTCGCATAGACAAGTAGATGCGATGTATAAACTCACCTCAACGACAATCTGATCAGTACCATAACAGAACGTTGACCCGAATGGATTTCGATCTTCCTGAGTATTGCGAGATACTACCACTGGCTGTGGTTCTTCATATTCTCCACCTGCCTCGGAGAACACTCCACAAATGTCATTGAACTGAAACAAACATGTAGGTAATCTACACAGTTTTCTGTCAGGCATTCTGTAGGTCATCAATGGAAGACTCGACAGACAACAAAAATACTGCACAAGAAGTATCAAACGGAAAAACAGCTGGATTAACTACCAAATACTCAGCAGCAAGAAGATTATTCCTTCAAAGTACCACCCTGGTCAACCCAAAGGTACTCCAATTGGTCGCAGCCAGCTAAGATAACATGATGATTCGCTCGAAGCCGTTTTATCAATAACAGTCGGGTCGCCCGGCCAACGCCGGGCTTCCCTCCTTCTTATGAAAGAGTTGTGAGAGTGGCAAACCAGCCGCTCCTTCTTCAGAGCAAATGATACTTTTTGGAACATGAAATTTGAAAGAGGACTGACAGGGCATGAAGTGGTATAAAAAAATGTGCCGACACCTAGGTCTGTGGTTAGAGGTCTCGATCTGTTCCTGTTCACTTGAAAAACAATGACGTATTGAAAGTTTAAGGGGTGGCTTTACCGACACATTATCAGGAGCAACTCTCAAAAACCCTTTGCCCAGTTTATGTCTTTGATGGAATGATATGATCTCTTCAGACTTTTTAACAACAGTGATTGACGTCCATTATTACAGTCCGAATGTCGAAGAAAAAAGCCTTCAAGAAAGAAATCGTAATTTACTATTGAGAGAGCTCATTATTTTTGTTTGTTCAAAAAATGAGGGGTATCACATCAAGTGATAAACAACTGACCGTGCTAATGAGACATTATCACGCTTTGACTTCATAACATAAGTCCACTAATAATCTAAGAAATCAAAACTCGCTCGCTCACATTCAGATCCCAAGAAGGGTGCCCCGGTGTGACGATCGTTGTTGAGGGACACTTAATTGCCTAATAATTTCCTATCCACCATGACATTGAGGATTTTCCAGAACAAAGGCAGAGGCTTTCATACTCTCGGTGAATGAATTTAGATGTCCGTATGGATTCCTTACAACGGAATGGTTGCCGAACTCAGTCTACAACCGCTTTCCCGTTTCCTCCCTGCAATCGAGTGAACAACGTCAATACGAAAAATCAGAATTGACGACATTGTCGACTACTTGCAGAAAAACCAGGGGCCAGAAATAATGAAAAGGGCAGAACCGCTTGCGCAGTCAGTTAAAAGGCTATACTTTTTGTTTGGTTAGGCATTCGAAGACTTCACCATTGAAAACCTCCCCCAGCATCACCTTCAACAACCGTTTTCACCGTTGTTGATTTCGGTAGTCTCACTTACAAAGAAACAGCAGATGCTGATCTTAAAGCTATGCGAACCATGCCTACCCAAAGAGCGCAAGGCACAGGATCCCAAAAGCAAATCAAAAACTGACCCTTTCGAAAAATTCGACCGCTCCTGTAATACAGCCTGGCTTGTTCCGTTCATGCTACTTCCCGCACTGTGACTCCGTCACTTGCAAGGAATAAATTGAAATACACATTCAGTACGAGTATGACTTTACTGCCTACTTTTAGTTGAGGGTCCATTGAGATCAAGGCATCTACTCCTCAGTTTTCTTCTTGAAGGATATCGTTCAAACTCAGGGCAGAAAGCAGAAACTACTGACCAATGAGATACCTGGACACACTCAGTAGTGAGAAGCCGCACTGGATAAGATAGATAAGCTAGATAAGCTTCCTGCTCCCATCTAAGGCTGTCGTTCTACAAACCTAATATGAGCAAATAAAAATCGCAATCTAGAGGTTTGGTTTTCTAGTTCTCTCGAAGGTGTTCTGATCGAAGTCCAAGAAGAGAAGTATTGATAACGGTGGTCCTTTCTCTCTGAGAAGATCTAATCCCTTGTGCCTGCCACTTATTATTCGTAACGTTGTCTCTTCTTTTTTGAGTAGCATAAGTGGAGCTACGCGGGTGGCCACTCATAACGTGAAATGATGACATTATTGCCTGCCATCCACGCCCTTCTTCCCCCTGGTTCCGACCAATTCCGTCCCAAAAACGACCGGCTATGCATCAACGATACATACACATAAAAGAATGTCAAACCATGGCTAATCATCATCACAGATGGCCCGACCACGTGACGCCAACATCACAAGCCTTTTTACGGCGCAACAGTTGGCTGAGTGCCAATACATGATTGCCTTCATTTTTACGGGTGAGTGAGCGTCAGTGACATGTAGGTGGCCGACATGGTGGAGCCTGGCAGAAGGACCGTGTCTTTCAAACCATTGGCAATGAAATCAAGACATTTGGGTGTTGGTAACAACCGTACCAACTCTTTCTTCATGCTCACATGACATCAAAAATAGAAAGTCCAAAACGTGGCTTCTCCTCCTTAGCTGACAGTGGTGAACGGGGAATTTCCACGCGATATGTTCCCTGATTGACCAGATGCCTCAACAAAATGGATTTTGGACCAATGCAACAATGGGCAATTGCTGTCGGGTGGATGTGTTCGTTTCACGCATCATTCCCTCCGAAACAAACGCTCTAATCATACACTCGACTAACAAGTTGAACGGAGAGGAACCAATAGATTGCCCCTCCGAACAATTCGGGAACATCGTGTTCGCCATCACAACGTTCAATAAATGCGAAAACGGTGATGTAGCATCAGATTACTGATGTCACATTTATTCTGATGGGACTTAATGTTAGATCATGGTGTTGACAGCCCTTCACAATGAATCCCGTGATTATTTCCCTTCATTACTCCTATGCTGTTCTATTTTTTTTTTCTCATTAAAAAGCTGGGGATGAATTTTGAAGCTATCTTCGTCTTACTTACAAAGGCTGTCGACTAAGATACAGAGCCCCGGAATTCTTCAGCACACAAATCTTAATTCCGAAACAGCAAAGCCTAATTTGGACGGGTTAAAGAAATGGCAAGATTCGGCCCTGTCTCAAGAAAAATGAGATTTTTTCAACCATACGACTCTCGAAAGAATTATCGAATATTGGCTAACCTTTGATGAAGTGGTGATCACAGTCGGTTCATTGCCATCGAATGTTACTCGAAACTCACAACGAGCATATCTGAATGATCGAATGTCAAGTCTGGTGCGTAAATGATATGAACTGCTTCCAGGTATCTTAACCAAAGGACGTTCCCTACTCGCTCACAGTAAATCAACGCAATATCGTCGCCAACAAATATCTGTAGCGAATTCGTAAATGATGTAAAAAAACCCATTTGGATAAAATCCTGACGGTAAGTTTAGATTTAAATTAGGGCACAGGCTAGCTGGCCCAGTGCTCGGGAGTGTTTTCTTAAAAATTTCCCTCTCTTAGCGTTCTCAGATGTCGTTTCATCTCTAAGTATCAGAATGTTTTGAACTTCAATGAATTGGCAGAATTGGTCAGTTTCACTTGAGCGCACAAATAATCGTAGCAATTACGCTCCCTCGAAATAACTCAGTAATTGGGTGATGACTACATCAGGTCAGGAATGGGCAGGACAGTATTCCTTCAATTGTAAAACAGGACAAACGAACCGTTCACTAAGGGAGAACGGAAGAAGTAAAAAAAAATCAAGTAAAAGGTTACAGGTTAAGATGACAAAACTGTGGTTCCTAACCGCCTAAGCGGCTAGGAAATTTCCCTGTGAAACCGCAAATGAAATGCAAGCGCTACTAGGCTCTGGTCCATTTCCGCACATTCCTGAATTGATGGATTGCTCTGACAGCTCCTCAGGTGGATAGTTTATTTATTCCATCTGGCATGGTCGAAAAGGCCATCTTCCGTGCCCTCGTAAAACCCTCGCTAATGTGAGGGCCAAATCTGAGCAACACAGCTACGCAAGCAACATTGAGCCAGTTGTGACCATTAATTCAATTCAAAGCAGTCGCCCAGAGAACAACGCTGAGATCATTACGGCTCCAGCTTCCTTGACGGAAAAAACTGAAGGCAACGGGAAACAATCAAATGTAGTATCGCATTGATCTCGTTGGATGAGTTGAGCTTACACAGTTCACCTCAAAAAGTATAAGGGTCGTCGTGAGACTGCCAAAAGTGTTTGCGTGGTTTATACTGGTCCCGTTTGAACTAAGGAGCGATCTTGAATAACTACAACACTTTGGCGAAAATTTCAGGTAATCGATTCCCCTAATTGCATTCTTTTACTACCGCGGAGTTGCTTTGAAAGCAACTGTCAATTCCACGAACAACTTAGGAAGTAGACGCTTAAAGTGTAGCGCCTTGACTTTACAAAAAAAAAACTTTCAAGCCATTAGAATCGTTTTGCCATAGTGCTACGGTTACTACTGTTGGAATGTCTCATACGTTCATTAGACAAAATTACAAGAGTGTGAGGTGAAAAGCTACAAGCATCAACACCCTGAGGCAGCCATGGATAAGTACGCCAATGGATAAAACTTAATTAAACGCCATTACCCGTTTGCTTTATCGCCGCATCGGATGACCGCTGCGTGGCATCGACTTGATCACAATCTCAAACGGCACCGACCCCCCAACAACATGTAACACGATTAACAACGGTGCGATTAGCGATGCAACAAGATTAATGATGCCGAAACACAACGGACATCATGACTTTCGCGGAAAGGCGTGAAAATACGAGAGAATTCAACACCCGTCGCCAACACTGAGACATTAGTCCTCCAGACTTAAGTCCTAAAAAGGATAAAGTTCTCGGGCGCTGACCAATCCCGCCTGTGGGATGCTCCCCCACACTCAACTTCCATTCAGGATCGTAATGGTGTGTTGAATGCGCATGTGTGGACTAATATAATAAATGACTTGCGGTGGCCAGCCGATGTACAAGTCAGTGCTTTTATACTCCCTGACGAGTCTGGTACCAGTTACCTGAACCCTAGGAATGGGAGGCTTGGTTGGCCTAGGCGGTATCGATCCGGGGCACGAACCCGAGACCACGACTGTGAGATGAGATAGCGCGCCGCTTGCCACTACACCAGTTCCGCTCGTCCTTTAGACTAAAGCATATAAAACAGCTTTGATGGAAAGGACCACTAACTCATCCAAGGAGGCGAGCATTTTATTGACCAGTAAAAAGGCAAAAAAGGCAACTGGCAACATTGCATTTTAATGCTAACAAGTATCTCCTGATTGTTACCAAAATAGACCAGCAATAGCGACTTTGAAGAATAGTTAAGCACTACTAAGTCTTTTATAACAAGCCTCACAGCTGTTTAAATTAGTTTACCACCATGTCAAAGTTGTAATTCTCGCTTACTGTTCTTTTTTTTCCTTTGGTCATCTTGCTTAAACCTTGTCCTCACTGCAAATCTTCGGTCTGTCCATTTGCTCTCAATATCTTACCTCTCTGAGTTGTAGAACCCGTTCTACACCTAGGGTTTCTTTACTCACAATTCAGCCATTTAGCTTAAATATTAGGAAAAACTTGGACATCGAGCTTGAAGGCTTAATCAAGCAAGGCAAGGCATCGTTAAAAGACATTTAGTCGGTGCATCCCCCAGCGGTCTCCTGGAGGATTCGGGTACGAGACAAAGCGAGCGTCGCTAACTCGATTTGGATCGCTCTCTAGCATTTTGCTCGTACCCTCTTCGTAGACCGCTAGTTATGCTGCAAAGACCTAACAAACAACAAACAAACTCTTGGTAGTACGGTGGCGTGTTTGAGTGGAAACACGTTTCGGAAAATAACTCGACATAGCGAAGTCAATCCCTTTACACATGCAAGCAGCCAAGGAAATCTTGTAACAACTACCTTCTTTCCCACCGTGCCCGGACAACAGTAAATGATAATAAATGAAAATCGAACAACGTAGACATAAAGGAGCATTAGTCCGTTGTAAATGTGAACGCTCATGAACTACTAACTTCCAAAATTCAAAATTAGATATCTTATAGCTCATGGTTGATGATGGATACTGAAATTGAACCATACAGGGGAAAAATATTAATAGGTTTCTCAAATTAAACCATCTCCTTTCAATTTTGAAGTTTAATCTAAAACATATGGCAAAAGTCCCAACATTAGCAACCAATAATTTGCCGAAAATTAAACTCAAACCCTCTATAGGACACTTCATGTACTACAAGATGCATGACTAACAAAAGTGGCCGATGTGCACAACTCCGTACGAATTTCAACCTCTGATAGCTGAATATTTCTTAGATCCTTCCCTTCTCACTGCCTTTGGCTACAAAATAAACCATTTCTTTCTGGTGGAATCAAGATTAAGAAATAGGGAGAGCTCCTTCTTTTTGGCTCAATGTATGCAATAGCTGCAAGAATTCATTTGCTACAATTTCTGCGTTGAGTGCCTTTGGAGCCCTCTACCAAATAGAAATTTACCAGACGTTCGCCACATTTAACGAAATGTGCAATTGCCTGAAAAGTACAACGTCCCCTCTCCGAACAGCCAACATATTGCCGATTCAGATGCGCTCGACCATTGGCATTTACAGCCCCCATAGGTATAGGTTGTGGCGATCGCAGATTCCAAGCGATGATTGTTGGAAGTTCCATCATGGAGCAAGTAGCCGCTACCACGCACTTCCCTCGGTTACAGCTCCCTGGTGATTTCGTTTCCCACTCGACCGGGGCCTATTATCGTCAAGTGGTAGTATACTGGTGCCCATACCAAATGCGCCCACTAGCATTCACAAAGCATAACGAAAAATCCTACGCGCATTTACCTACTCTCATGAAGTTGAACATTCGCCACTGAACAAAAGGACAATAAAAGAAACATTAACAAAATTAGATTCATGAAAATTCTAACAGATTGCAAACTAACTTGTTTTCACCAAGTTCAACGGTTTGGTTCTCTTCAAACTATTGCACTACCACTTCGAACCAGGGTAACATTCACATTCAAGTATGAGGGAAGGAGGCCCGTTATCTATTAGGGCTTTCAAAGGTTCTACCTTCACCCATTGTTTAGAGGTTTGTTGTCAAAGAGGGGCGAAAGTACGGATCATTGATTTTTATGAAGCACCTAATTAATTATTAACCGATTTGTAACTTTTTCACAGATATATTACCTACAGTAGGCTTGATTCTCTGTACTGGAATTACACAAATTTAAATAAGGCCTCAGACGAGAGGATTTCCCATAGCAAGATGACTGTTATTACGTGGAACTGCTGAAAACCTGACTACTTGTCGACTAATAATATGCTTGATGTGATGATCAGCCCTTTCCGGACATCTCGAAGGGTTTCTTCGTGCAAAAGACTATAGAAAAAAGCAAAAAAAAGCTTTTCGAAGACTCACATTGTAAAATCATAATGACCAGGCATGTTTGTATGCAGAACAATTTTGATCACACGTTTCGTCACAAAGTCGAAAAGCACATCCTGAAATATTGCCATTGAAATCGTTGTTGCATATAAGGAACACATTTCTAGATTTCCTGCCCCGAGCCAACTTTCTAGCTGTACTCTGGAGACCTAGCTTCACAACTAACAACCTGAACTCGGAACCCGGAGAACACTCTCGAAGAATCATGGAAAACGACCAGATGGATATTCATAGATAGTTCGGGGATGCTGAAGGCTTTCAGCAGTTAGGTTCTGCCAGTAATATCATAAGCACCGAAATCATGTCCGTATACAATTTCATAAACAGCAGAGCCAACCCGATTTCCGGTCACCCAAGACGGCTCATCCTGTAACGGAACGCTAAGTGTGCGTAATGAGCCTAATCGCATTCGTTCATTTGGGTAAACACATTCTCATCGATCTTATCCTACTCCGCGGACACCTCTTTACATTTAGGACACAGATGACGATACCCGCAAGGGAGGACGAGATTTATTACATTTTTCAAAAATTCGGAGACTACTCTCAAGGGGATGGACAGCTGGATCGGTTAGGCTCAGCCGACTCCCTGCCTTTTCTCTTGTTCACCTAAGCTGTTTCCATTTGAACGAGAAAATTGCAACTCAATGATATCGGGAAGGACCCATCTCAGCTTTGTTACATGCAAATCTGACAGGGATCCCACCAAGTATGAAGGTCTCCACTTACCCAATCACATCACGAAAATTCCCAGACCACCTAAAACCGAGGTGCTCTCATCTCATCCATGAATCTACCAGGCACAAGGTTCCTTCACAAGGAAAATCAGCGCAGCAACCTCTCAACCCCAGCTGTTGGTTTCTGTTATCTGTGCCCGTGAAGGCACGATCTCCTCGACAAAGTTCCTTTTCAGTGAAATAACGGGTACCTTTCAACCAGATTGTAGATAGTGATCCGACTTATGGAGACTCTGGCACTACCATAAGAGGCGGTCAAACAAAAAACATGCATGACAAACATGTAATCCGTATCCATTACCGACAGCAGGTGTTCGGGGCATGTCAAGTGCTTTTCGTCGCTCTTCTAACATGACATCGAACGATATTTGGACGACATATGCCCCTTTTACCTTCTGTAATCCCTGAATGGGCGAAGCTATTACACGTCGTTTCTTACGAACTGAATTTGTCATTTAACGTAGATCTCCGAAGAAATTTGTAGAATCATCATTGGGAGCGCAGCAGAGTTAGGTGAGTGTGGTGATATTGAAGTTGAGAAGGACCAATTTCATCTCAAGTAGACAGACTCATCAATGGTCTTATCAAGCCCATAAAAACAGAGGGCTTTTGTGACCCTATGAGATACTGAACTACTATTTCTAATGTGTCTCAATTTATTCGAAATGAACTGATTCAGCGGTGAGGAAACGCTGCCTGGCCACCTTTACCATCAGGCCAAAGATTTGATTGGCTGCTGCTCCTTGTAGGATAATTAGCGGCATGGTCTTTCATTGAAGTGTTTATTCGTCATCATTAGCTCATCATCGTCGCTTTGAACAGCAGTCAATGGGACGATGTGACCTCAGTTGCTTCAAATGACATCAAAAAGCTAAATCCGAAACTGGGAATTACGCCACACCAAAAAATTTTGGCAGCTAGGCAAATCCTAGAAAGTAGGCCGAAAACACCTCGTCGTCAATTTTCAAGCATGATAACACTTTCCACTCGAACGCCCCTGGCCCCGATACTTCCAAATTTGTTGCTGTTTTGCAGTGAACCATAATTCCTTACAGCACAGCCGTCACTTCGACCCAAGGCAGAGGGCTTACCCAACGCTGAATTGACCAAAATAAAATCTGGTAATAAGGAGGAGGATACGCCCATCAGATTTGAGAAAAAGCAATAAAAAGCGAAGTTCTCAGCGGTTAAGAACACAGTTCCTCCGCGGGTGATTAGGTCATACATCAAAAGATCTCGCCATTGATGCAAGCTCGAGTTCAAAATGTTGACGAAAAAGAACGACGAGTAATAACTCAACAATACCCTTCATATTGTGATGTATTTGTAGAAGAAAGAGCTGTTCAGAGTTTCGAGATTTAAGCACCCTCACGACCTCAATCAGATGGCGAGACACCTGGTTCAGACGCATATTCGTATTACCGTCGTACATTCGTATTTCCATCACGATTATTTAGGGAGCCGAAAAAATTCTCCCATTTCAATAGCCGCTGATTTCCACTGATTTTTCTAGTTTCAAGCGCCTTTATAACATTACTTTTCCACTGACCACAATAGGTCTCACGTAGTGCCCAACAAGCTGACAGCACTGAAATTGCACTTTTCACATAATCGTTTCTGAATTGTTACGTATGTCTAATCATAATTCCTCGAATTTCCTGTATTTTACCAAATGAGAAAAATTATCTTCAGTCAGCCTTCTACCCGTTTGGTCACCTTCCGGGTTAATGAAACTGATATGAAAAAACCTGACCTAATCCATGCTTCTGAACGAATGCTACTACGGAGTCGTCCGAAAGGTTAGAAATAAGGAGTCTCCTCCACCAGCCCTCCTTATTACTAACGTTTCGGGATCGCGTGCTGTTTCCACTCTCGCTCGTTCGCTATTCAGTGCTAATTACACGTCACAATATCCAAAAGCGCTATTCAGGCAGTGACCTCCACCCCTTTTCGAGTTTTACTCTTCTGAGTTGCACAAGTAACTCATCATTTCTCAAACCCGAAAAGGGAAAACTTTCAAAACACAGGATTCGACCATCTGTGATATCATCCCGAAAAGTAGCAATCGAAAATCTACCGGCTACTGCAGACGCTGAGGTTTTATCTTGCCCATGACACCTCTAAAAGGTCGAGTACCGCCAAAAAAGGAACCTTCTCTACGCATGTCCGTTCTTTTTAAAGGCCGTACACCAATCGAGCAGACAACTCGTCGCTCCACTGGTGAAGCGGAAAAAGTCAGACAATCCCTAAGCGTTTCCTCTCAATGCCATTTGGGCTACCTGACATTTCCTTTAAACCACTAAAAGAGAGCAGAAAACGGTAACAGGTAGACTACCCACACCTCCGTAGCTCAGTAAATCAATGAAAAAGCAGCTGATGCCATGTAGGTAACCCATATTCCGCTTAAAAAAACAGGAAACAAGTGGAGCCAGAATGCAATAGCGAACTTATGAACAATCCACCATCTAAGATTTATGGAGGTTCAAATGTGACTAGTAAGAAGAAACACAGCCAACCGATATGGCCCAAAATTGGCTTAGCCACACCGTATGTCTAGTAGAAAAAAATGGTTCTGCTGTTATCCTTAATTGAGTCGCTCTGTCTCATTCCGGTGAGTATAACCTAGCATTGAAGCTATTTGTTATGAGACAACAAGAACGATTCAATGAACGGTGTCTTTCCTTTTGTTTTGGCCATCTATCCATTCAAATCGCCGGCTGCAAACAGCGATTGCACGGATGAATTATTAAGGATTTGTCCACGATCAGCCCCAACACTTTGTAGAACGACGTGCCTTCTGCCAACCGCAGTAAATGTGCGACGAGCGGAAAAGTAACGTTACTAGGAGAGCAGAATTTAGTGCGTCTTGTGCCTAGAACTATTCGTAACAGCATGACATATGGAAGGTGGCACGAGAGGATGGTCACAAAAGTTTTACAAAAAATTACATCATTCGTGAGCACTCATCGATCGTTTGCCGTTGTTGAAAACGTCGACAGAAGGAGCGACGGGAGCTTTGACGACGACAACGGAGAAGCTTCATCAAAAATTGGAAGGTGGAGTCGAGCTACAAGGTTTCGATGGAGAATTCACTCACAATGGAAGAACTGCTGGGTCAATGTTCACTCATGATGTCGTCTGTTCAGTCACTTGATAATAGGGACAATATAACCCAGAAGGTGGTCCGATGTCCGATGCCCAAATGCGGTGGAATATAATCAGATCAACCTGTAGCATAGGAAACTCATTTACTCGCCAAGCCTGAATAGACCAAGCGAACAGGTCCAGTTCCATTCATACACTTGTAGAGCAGCGCCTACAAATTGCCAACGGTTCACAATAACTACCCGAGAATTCAGCAAGTCATATAGGTCGCGCGAGGTGTGAAATGCGTAATGACACCGACAGCATGTACCAATCGCCTCGTTAAACTCCACTCTCCGCGTTCGCAGTTCGGGTTCTGAAATTGCACAAAGGCCAATTCACACCAACCTTCACTTACCGTATCCAATGAAATACCCCCTCAACGAACGAGTTCTTCACATCGTTCATGGGATCGGCTGCGATCACCCTTTCGCACAATGCGTTTGCTGGAATTTCGGTTCATTGATGAAGGGCCTTCATAATGAAATAGCCTGGTTTGATGGCATGATTCATCAGCTTCGCAAAATAGATGATTCTCTCAAAATCTTAGGAGGATCAACCCAATTAATAAAAATGTGGCTGGAAGATTGGAGAGCTAGCAAACAGACGCAGTACTCGTTTCTAAGAACATTGCAATAGGAACCGTCTGGCTTCGTCCACAGACTTCTTTCTGGCCATTTCCAGCTCCAGCATTCGAAGAGTGTGATTGAGGTTAATAAACAGGGCAGCTTAAACTTCATGAACAGAGCCTGAGAATACCTACATCCTACTTCAACAACGTCAGGCTTGCTCAACCTACGGATGTCAGCAAAGTTCTATCCCTCAAAAGTCTGAAGGTTTGCAGCTCATGCACGGTCTAGCTAGTGGACAGCATGAGCTCCAACATAGAGAAGTGGAAAGGCAGTTTTCCGGGTCCAAGGTTCTCAATCGAAGAATCCCGTTTGAAAAGTCCGCTTAGTAACAGCTTAGATAATTGTCGAACACATTACCCACATAGTCATTTGCCACAATACAGTAGCCAAGCGCAACTCCTTTCACACTTGCCTGCCAACCTTTTGCCCTCGCTCGACGGAAGGTCAATATCGAGGGAGCGGCAAAGACACGCCGCCAGGTGACCTTATACATTCACAATCAAAGACGATCATTTGTTAATAGGTCGGCACTATCAACAAAAAAGGAGCAAATTAGTCCACGATCCAAGAAGGTACAACTTCCAGGACTATTCACGAAGTAATTCATCGCGCTCCTTGGCTACCTTTAGCTCAGAGAATCCCACGACCTTAACACTTAATAGATCGACACATCGAGAATTCGCGCATCGTGAAAATTTAATGCCATAGTCACATCCTGCGTGCATATGACCGATGCAATGGACTCATGGCTAGCCCTGGCCCACACCCATCGACTTCAATCAATGGACGAGGAACTGTTGTAGGAAAAGAAAAAGCAGGATATAGGGAACACTCCGCTTTCCACTTCATGAAACGGCAGTGAAACGTGAGGTGAGGAAAAAAATTGAAAATAAATAACCATCTCCAGTCGCCTTGTTCAATCATATTTCTTGGGAGCGCAATAGCTCATTAGTTACTCATAATATAATTACCAACTGAATTGCATCAAGTCGAAAAACACGACTTGGTTGCTTGTGCGCTCAGCTGAGCTGACTCATTGGGTTTTTGTAGACTGCAAGTCCTTGCAACTATGTATACAGACGGCATCATGAGAGCTGATCCTCCGTGACATATTGTATGGAAGAAATATGTCCGCTGCTGTCATACGTCACATATTCATCACCTCCTACTGCGTTCGGTCGTAACAATCCACCACCGGATAATCTACGCTAATTAATCAAGCAAGGCTGTCAAGGAAGGTGAGGCCTGCCGCATCGATGCTGCAGTTAGCAGCCGCCTTACCGCGAAAACAAAATACCTGTCAACAAAGAAGTTCTTCAGTTGAACGTTTTGACAAAAGCCTCGGGATGATTCCAACAACCTTATTTTCACGGACCACTTGAGCGCTGCAGTCGATCCAAAGTGTCAGCAGAGTGTGATACACGACCAGAGAACACTGTAGTGAGTTGAATTCACGATTGAATTGCGTTCTCCTTCAGTAAAGTTCATGACTATGAACCCAACAAGCAATTTCACACTGTGTGGAGCTTTGCGCTCATTGACAGGAGCTCGCAATTCAGTCGTGAAGGTAACTCATTACAGTGCTTTCTGGTCGTGTATCACAGTATTCTGATCCACTGCAGCGCTCAAGTGCTTCTGTGATCAGCTATAACCAACTAAAATCTCTAATTATTACAGACTCGCGTACAGCCCATCACAATCACCCATCCATCATGGTCACCCAGAGACAAACGACTTGGATGACCATGCACTTGTGCTTAAAGCTATGCCGATCCTCCCCAAGGGATGGGATAGATTACGTGGAATGACCAGCGGCACAGCACTGCGCTGTTCAAAGCGGATGATTCATCAGAGATGCCCTTAGATAACGCATTAGGCTGCCGGAAACAATTCGACCAATGCTTTTGGCAACGGCTCTCATACATATGCATTCGGCATGCATAGAAAATGACATTTTCGATTTAATACCCTACAAGCAACCTGAATTCGGCAACCAGTCTGCTCAAAAACACCCTAGCTTTCAAAGTTCCGATAGGTGCATTTAAAACCCCACTAGATTTTCAGCAGAGCGCCCAAATGTCGCGTAACCTAGATCTGTCTCGTAGCTATTCAAAGATGTCAGCTGAAAAAACACTTGAATCCAGCTTCCATCATCTAAATACCCCCTTGTGACAGCCATTAGAGGATTTACCCACCGCAGGTGGTTGCTGTCATCGGAAATCGACGTTAGGGTCATGACATCGCTCACGCGTCGAGTTACTCATCGTAGATCGCCATCCACCTGTGCTTAATCGTAGGGAATGGAATGAGGGAGTATTCCTTGACCCGACCACCATATGCCGAAGGAACACACCAATTATGCATCCTCGCCTGCCTGGAAGTATAGCTTGAGACCACAGGATTAGTTTGGGAGCTTAACGCTGTTTAGAAGAAGTTTGTTAAAACCCAGAGTACTCTTCTTCTAATTGCTCCAAGACTACCAGCTCTCTTTACCAGCTGGTAATACTGATACGACTTTAGCTTGACGCACTTTTTTGGGTGTACCCAAGTTCAACGCTGCTGCACCCTTCACATGCGGTGTGAATTGGGAATTAAATGTGAGATCTCGCATTTGTTTGCCGTCCTTTAATTCTGCATCTTTGCCTTCTTCCAGTTTTCGTTGTGGGATATCTAATGTCATCCAGCTTGAAGATGTTTGTTCATCTTCGATTATACATCCAATAGTCTGTGTAATCGCCTACCCTTTGACCACGCCCCTTGGCAGTGCGATGCCACGCCTTCCCACCCAGCCGCCATTTCAGCTATCGTCCAAAAGCAGCTCAGCCGCATGGACACAATACTATTGTTATTACTGCTACTATTGACCGACACCGTTTATGGAGTCACAGAATGTCCACGTGAGTGCGAATGTGATGCGATACCGCCGAATAACTCCTCGTGGGCGGTTTATTGTCATCGCGGTGGCCTCAACGATTCTCTTTTTGCTGATATTTTGAATCGACTTCCGTCTTCGCTGAAACTACTAGATGTCTATGCTCCTAGATGGCGTCCTCCTAACAAATTCAAATGGAGCGACAACCTGAACAGGTTCAGCCAACTGAAGCACCTTCGCCTAGTGAGGTGCGGTATTCCTGCAATGAGTAGAAGCACACGACTTCCTTCCCTGGAATTACTCGATCTCCAAGAGAACCAAATCGAGCATGCCACCATGGGCAACTTCGGAGGAATGACTAATTTGCGGTTTCTAGACCTGAGCCACAATCGTCTCAGCATCCTTCCAACCGGAGTTTTCACTTTCTTGCACAATCTGAAGTCCCTGTCTCTTGCGAATAACACAATAACGGAACTGTCTGCAAACCTCCTTCGCGGTCTCCGAACACTCAAGTCATTACGACTTGACGGCAACCGCATTCCGATCAAGCAAATCAATGACCTCTTTGCTGACGTTCCCCAGCTAGACGAGCTGCATCTGAATGACTGTCGACTATCCAGTATCGCCAATCTGTCATTGAACGACGTTCCGCAATTACGTCATCTCGGACTGGCTAATAACAATCTGCGCACGATACCCACTCACGAGTTACGACAACTGGCACATTTGGCCGTGCTTGACCTCAGCGGAAATGACCTTGCCGAGGTTGGAGCATGCGCTTTTTGCTCCAACAACATATCTAGGCTCGATCTTTCTCATAACCGGCTGGGTCTGCAAAAGGAGCCTTTTCATGTCGATGCATTCCGAAATATACCCCTAACAGAGCTAGACATCTCTTTCAACCATTTGGATGAGTTTCAATCCAGCTCGCTTGGATGGGCTCAGGAGACTATCCGTACATTAAATGTAGCCGGCAACTCACTTGGAGGTAGGGCTTTACTCAAAACTTGACAGTTTTGTTCTAGTTGTTATTACCTATGTTCTATTATGTGGCCGTTTGTAGTTGCCTTTTTCGTATTCTACCTGTCTATGAAAGAACCATCGGAAAGAAATTCCAGGAACTTTTTGAATTTATAAAAAACTGATATAAAAATGCAAGCGCACACCCAACCCCAATATATCAATTTGTTTGCGTAGGTATTTCTGGAGAGAACGATTTCAGGCTTTCATCCCAGCATCACTGCCACGCTGCCTTCTCTGCACAGTCTCAACATGGCTTATAACAATATTGATAACATTCCATTGGTTTTACCGCCTCAGTTTTACCACCTCGTATTTCTGAATATCTCTGGAAATTTGCTCAGCTACCTACCCGACAATCTACACTACCTACTGCCCAATTTGAAGGTAAGTAGCTAGAGCTTCCACAAATACCAAGACGAATTTTGCTCAAGAGATCTATTTGTATAAACACTGTTTAATGTGACTAGCTCCATGGCTTTCACAACCCATGTTCACTATCAAAGAGCTATTTCGATCTGGGTGCCCTCTTATATTTGCATAGGCGAGCGAATGCTTCCCAAACGATGAAATGCAAATGAGATTGAAAGCATCTAGTGTGAAAATGACCCCCCATTCAAACCTTGGCTCTGGAACACGGAATTTCTGATCAACTGGAACCTCTAATGTAATTAATAGAGCAACCAAACATGATGGAAATGGCACCAGCCCGGTAATGCAGCATGGCTAGCGTTCCAAGCTAATCATTACGACCTCCAGAATCATCACATGCATTATTGATTTTTATTTTTGTCAAACACCCATTAAGAGCTATGAACCTTCAAAAATCATTCTGATTCAGGAATTGGACATCTCCAACAACGATTTCTCAACACTCTCACTGGCTGCTAGCAACTACATTGACCAGCTGGAAAGAGTGCACCTCGGGGGCAATCCGTGGGACTGTTCATGCTCCATTCACCACATCCAGCAACACATGCGCGATCGCTATGCAATGAGACATATTCTTCGATATCACGACGCTCGATGCGCGGAGCCTGCCCTCGTCAAGGGACAACCCTTGCTCAGCGTCACCGATGTAAGTATGCAAATGCATGGCAAGAGAAACGAGAACATTAGAACTGCTAACATCCCGAATGAATGATTGTGTTCATTTGCACATTCATTCTTGCAGCCTGAGCTAGCCTAAGAATCAGCTCGCTAATAGTTTTTGAATACTGTATAAATAATACGTAAATTTCAGATCAACGAGTGTGCGGTGCTCTTCGGCGCTCGCTATGGTCTTTCTCAGACAAGCGAGCTATTCATTCTGCTGGCAGCCCTACTCTCAGCTGCCATAGTGCTGTCCATATTGCTGATCGGTTTGTACTTCCTCAGGGAACGACAATATAAAGGTTCCTACGTGACACGGGAACATTCCCGAACACCGCTCACAATGGCACACCATATCAGTTGCTCATCGAGTACGAGTGGAGCAAGTGAACCGCTAACTCCACCAGTTCCACCGCCTCCACCAAAGGCAACGGCTACCTACTTTGGTATATAATTACCTTTTTCCACATCTTTTTTTAGCTGAAGAATTCATTTATCTCGAATGTATAATTCTAGAGAGCATAGCTACTGTCATTATTTTCATTAATAAGGGTAAACTGCGTACATATTTCATGCCTATCTCTTCATTCCTGTTGAACTTTCAACTTTATCGCCTTGATTTCAAGGATATTTTTTTCTTTTTTCACGCTGTCCACGATCAACCCGATGCTCAATTCTTGTTCAGAGTTAATCCTTCTTGTCACTTGCTCTTCTAACTCATATTTGTCAAATTTTGGATGGGGCATAATCTCACTACCGATGATCTCATTCATGAATTGTCCTGTTCCCTTTTGAGATCATCCCGTCATCCTTCCTCACTCCAGTCATTCCCAAACCCTCAAAGCGCGGTGTTTGTATTTTTTAGAATTACTAAACAGTTTGCTGTACATATTGTAATAAATATTAATGAGTATTCAATATTGTATGCTTATAGTAAACGGTGTTTGTGGGGACCCCGTCTAAAGGAAAATTCATTTGCATAAGTGATAATGGGAAAGTGCAACACGTTCATGCATAATGAAATCTGTTGTCGTATGCAGGTGAAAGTGACAGCCTCCAGCGACTTAACTTCTACTATTTACTCGCCAATTCATAGTGAAAGCAACACTTCTTGGGGCTATTTCCGTCAATGTGATTGAATTTCTTGATGGTTAGCAAAATCCGTCGTAAGTCAACATGGAAACATCCACCTCGCATAGTGAAGATAAACCTAATGACGATGACATCTTCTTTACAGATCACGACTTAGGATAAACATAGAACTCGGGAAAGACTCTTCACTGGTTCATCGTACGGGGAGTGCATGTAGAACCTCAGTCAAAAAGAAACATAAGATGTTTTAAAAATAAACGCAAAACAAAAAGGTGTTCTGAGAGACGAGCTTTAAATTCAGAGTTTTGAACAATAGTAGTCTAAGAAAACACACTCTAGGCCTAAATAGCTGACGATGATGAAATGACTGCTACTGAGTTCTAACCGATGCTAGCCTGCTTCGTCCTCACGAAGTTCTACCTTCTGACAAACCATGGGTGTAGGAACTTAAGTCGACTATTGAGTTTTTGCACCTTATTAAGGTCAGCTCACACATAGGTACAGAAGAATTTAATTATGAAATATTAAAATTATTAGTCAATAAATAACAGATGTTTCTGTGCCAGCCATTGGGATTTATTTCCGTACACAACAAAATTAATTCGTTGCATTTGCAATTAGCAGCTCTTTAGCCATGCACAGATAAAAACAAAGCAGCCTTAACTTTTTCAATAATAAACAAAAACTTTGAACAAACAACTATAAGAAAAGCTCAGGCTGTTTTGTTAGTTGCGGGTTTGAATATCTTAATGGCCAATTACGCCGATTCTGTGAGGCTTGCTTGAAATCACAGATGAGCGATGAATCGCATCGGTACTTATGCCACATTTCATCCGGGCACGAAAATATTGGGTTGTCCGAAAAGTTTCCGCCGATTTTTGATACCCCGGATTTATCAACCGTTGTACAAAAGATCAAGGATCCAACCTAATAAAGTTATATGTTTTCTGAAAGAGTAGATTCTCCTCTATATTCCAGTTGGGATTCTGTCATCATTTGTCGGAGTTTGTCTGTACAGGACTCGAATGAAAATGGAGAAATACTGCGCGCATTTTCGACATCTGAAGTATTTCTTCTACCGCATGGCCTAGAATGCGGCTCAAGCCGCATGAAAGATATGTGACGTTTGAGTAGACCATGCCTGAAAGGAACGTACAGTGCATGACTAGTTTGCGGAATCCAAACGGTGTGAATTTGCCTTCAAAGACCGGCAACCCTTAGGGAGACTATCATCAGTTTAAACGATCAACTCAAAATGTTAACCTAAGCAAATCGGCACATCACTGCTCGTGGAGTAGGACAAGGGTTTAGTGTTTCGAAATCAACTATCCATGGTCATCTGCAGACGCTTGGTTTTGTAAAGCGCCTTGATGTTCAGATATCTCGCGAAAGGAGCGATCGCAATGCGATGGACCGCGCCTCCATGCGCGACTCGTTGCCCGAACGAAATAAAAATGAACCGTTTCTGAAACGCATGAGCACGAGGGACGAAAATTGGATTGTGTACAGCAATGAGGAGCGCAAACGATCGTGTAGCCCCCTAGTGAGCCGTCACAAACCGCTGCAAAAGTCAAAATCCAGGTGCGGATGACTATGCCGAGTTGCTGATGGGATTTCAGGGGAATCACTTACCATGAGCTGTTGTCGCGCAATCCAAAGATGACTTAGGAAAGGTACTATAGATAGCTGAAAATATGGAGGCAGCGATGGTCCAAAAGCGACCCGAAGGAGGTAAGCAAACCAGCCCGTTTGGCCCTTCTGCTGGATGCATTTCCTTATTCTTCGATTCTGTTTAAGGGTCACATAATCCCACTCAGCGAAAGTACGTGGGGAGTCGCTTCTAAATCCCAGGCGGAAGTTCTTTATACGGTGTACATAGGGCTGCCGTGCAACTGTGACAGTATGGTGTGCTTTAACAGTTGATTCATATATTCGCCCAATGTCTTCCACATATTAACAGGGAAGGTCTTCCACTTGGGATCTAAAAGCGACTCCCCGAGTACATTCCCTAAGTGGGATTACGAGACCTTTAAACAGAACCGCAGAAGAAGGAAATGCATCCAGCAGAAGGCCAAACGGGCTAGTTTGCTTATCTCGACCCGAAGTGGCCAATTGTTAGGGTGTAATCTTCCAACAGGGTACCTCCAGACCACACGTATTTTTGGCCACTCGTCAAAAGTTGCTAAAGCTTAGGTGGAATGTCTCACCACACTCCCCATATAGTCCAGACATAGCACCATCAGAATACCACTTGTTTGGGTTTCTGCAAAATTTCTTGAATGGAAAACCGTTCAATTCGCTAGAGGACTGCAAAAAGCACCTGAGTGGGTTTTTCCATTTTAAGTCTGGAACCTCCAAGGAAGAGGGGAACTGGAACCTACAGAGAGATGACGAAGCCTTACTGAACAGAATGAAGGATATATTGTTCATTCAATGGATTTCTCCTTCTAGGAATTTTCATTCGAAGATGAATCAAAAATCAGCGGGAACTTTTCGGACAACCCAATAAAACGTTCAACCACTGACGTAGAAATCATTCATGCTCTAAATCCGATTCTTCGAATTTTCACAGCCTCCAGGCATCTGGGAGCAAGGTGGTCTCAACTAAGTGGGAAAACTCGATGAACCCAAGTTCGCACACCCACAAAACACAACACCATAAAAAATCAAACCAACATGGCAAAATTCTGGGACAAGAAACCCCTTGTAACAAAGCGTCGAGTCGCGTTCTCCTCGATAAGATTAATGGTTCACGGCCAATAAGGCTCTCTCATGCACATGAATCTTTGAAGTGGCAGCTGTATTGTAAATTCGGATAGTCACGACAATAGGATTTCTGATGACAGAAAGCACCACACACGTTGAGGATTACTCCCTGTCCCTAGGACTGCGGCAAAGAAAATCACGAAGAGGGTCCACATTCCAAAAACTCGATTCGACAGATTGAAAAAAATCTTCCTGGTATGATTTTGAACTTTCGACTCACCGAATCGAAAGATTAACTATTTTGGTCACAGAAGGACGTACTCTTTCGGCCGATTTGTTAATGACTAAATGAACCATCTGGAATCTCTCTTACTTGCTCTCACCTTGCAAGATAAAAAGAGTGAAAAAGGAGTTAGTGCGTCTTTCTGAGGAAAAAACTTCATCCTGTGAGCCACTTCGAGGGTGGATCTGTTGACACGAAACTTAAGCAGTTGCTCGCAACACCATAACCTGCCATCCATTGAAATAAAAATAAAAACGCTTGTCAGTGCACAAGCAGGTCTGATTGTAGAAATAAAAAACTCATAGTTCACAAAATGGCTTCGATCTAATTGAATTTGAAGAGCATCTTCAGTTAAATTGAAGCCATTTGGTCAATAGCCTCATAACTCACGCTCACTCAACTCATTTTATTGACAAAAAAACTGATTGCACTACCGTCAACCCCTCGAGGCAAGGAGGAACTCATTTTCTGAAGCCCTCAATTACTCTTATATAAACAAAACTTTTTAATGAACTTCTAGAGACCCTTTTCACAGCAACCCATTACTTCATAGCAATGGATACTTAGCAGGCTTGCTAGGCTAGCAAAGGATACTTAGCAGGCTTCGGCACGAAAGTTCTCCGACAAGAAAGTTTAGAGCGTCAAAAATTTTATGGAAGCAATGTGAACAGGATAGTAAGGGTGATTAACTTTTGGATTATTCCCAAGGCAATCAACAAATTAGTAAACAAGGGCTCGTACGAGGCTTTCGCAACTTTACTAACAATGATTTGACAACACCAAATTCGTACCATCATCTTTTAGTGCGCACGCCAAGAAAAAAAATGCGGATGCAGCAGCCGAAATTATCAGCAAACTATTCGCTGGAAGCACAGTTCACCGATCAACGGTCAATAACTGCTTGAAGCACTTCGCTGCAGGGAGATCCCTATGGCATTTTACCAACGCGGTTAGAAAAATGCCTCGAAAACCATCACTCAGGTTCCTGTAGAACGACAACGCACTGGAATTTCGCTTTAGAAATCCGTCAAAATCCAGGCCGGCTTCGCATGGTTCTGGGTTGTTCATCAATCGTACTCCCGAAACGTTGCCCTTTCGAAATACCATCTACTCCACCTTTCAAGCATCACTACACCTCTGGCGTGTATATGCCTGAAATTTGATTGTTTTTGGAAATTCTAAAATAAATTTATATTGAATTTCTTCCTGTCGAGGAGCTTCAGTGCGAAGCTAATAAATCGTGAGGATAATGCTGAGTGGCATTTGTTGCAACCACATTTCTCCTATCCACTAACCCAGTAGTGAAATTTCGTGGAGTGCTAATAGAAGAGAACAGGCTATTAGAGAAATGGCTAGAAACCAGAAAAGCTAATTCATCTGACAGAGCCTTGCAGAGTCTATTAGCATCATTTCTAACGCGCAATACCACTTTAAAAAGAGCTCGTCGATTTGGAATTGGAGGGACTTTGTAAAACCGTTGTTCCGTGGGAAAAATGCCAACAACGACCGCTTCCTGCTACATCAATAACCGTAGAAAAAAAGGTTAGAAACCCTAGAAAAGCCGACAGCGCCGTACTTTGCGCTTGCAGAACTGCGCTTTCATTGCTTCCCAACTGTTTCACTATTGAGAGATGAAAAACTAAAACAGGTAACGAAGACCGGAGGAAGATAAAAGTTAGATATCGTCACTAGTCGAAGCCATCCCTTTCTTATATGAAATGAAGTACTGTTTATTGGTTTTACTTTTCTGTAACGTCTGACCTTACCCATTCATTGACTTGTGACATAATCTAGCCATAAGTCCTCGATATTGCCTCACCTGATCCTTCTCATTAGCCACCACATACCGCTCAGCAGCCTCCTGTTCTCTCCCATTTACACCTCTCACCTGCGCATCAATCTAATTGAACCAAGCACAAAGCGCATAAGTCATCCAATTAATATCCGTGTCAGGCAAGGCTTCTACGAGAACCAAGCTACTCGGGTTCCGGGAAGAGGCTCAGTTTATCAAAACTGAGCTATTCCTGAGACCTAAACCGGAGATGGAAGAAAACTACGGGAGACTGAAATACGACAGGGCTGTTGATGCTACCAAGTTTGTTCTTCTCTGATTCAAACTCTTATTTCATTAAAGCCCAACGAATTTCACTTTCAAGTTTTACAACTCCGTTCCGAAGCGACGACTGCACCATAAAGTTCAAAAAAAGGGGTAAATGTAGGTAACTAGTGCTAAATCATGCACTTGTTTCCATCCACTTTGCATTTCAATCTTTTTTCTCTTGAACAAAATTCGCTGTTGTTTGTCACTCAAAGCAGCCCCGCATTCATTTCTTATTTGCTGCAATTAACCACCATTAAACCCCTTCAAGTCACAACCACCTCAAAGTCACCATTTAATGAAACGACGTCTCACTGGCTGTAATTTCCGTAAAGCATCCTCTGTGATCGATCCGTCAAGCTCTTTGAAAAATAGCTGAGAAAAAGTATAACTCGTCTAAAACATGCGACAACACATTATTTCAGATGGGACTTATATTAGGATCACTTAGAAGCGTAATCCAAGCAAGAGTATTGGAGTATTAGAGACTGCAATATCAACCGAGAACTGCTCGGAAAAGCAACTGCTACCCGAGCACAGCCAAAGGTTTCATGAATCTTATCTGTTCAATAATTGCTGAGGAAAAAGAACCCAGGACAACGCTCTGTTCTGCACCACTTTGGCAAACATTGTTCCGACACCTCCTTTAGGACTATTCATCAACGCCGTAAGGTTTGCGTTCCACTTTCCAATTAGCTGTCAGAAGTACGGCCTTGCCAACCTGAGGTGTCACTGAAGAAATAATAAATGACTATGGGGTAGGAGCTACGACCCTTGGGTGCAGCTGTGGTAAATCACAACAGGTAGACATAAATGAATAGGTGTGCCATAGCGGAGCATTACGACGAAGCTCTGGTGACGAATAGCACTCAACCAGCGCTGTTGGTCAGTGATATTTTCACTTGACAAACCAAACAATTTCTAGATTCCGATGTAAATTTTTACAACTAATACTACGTAATCTCCGATACACCCTATGCCTACTAGGACTTGGATGCACCTGAACTCTTCACTACGGTTCGTTCCTCTTGCAACAGGCCTCCAAGAAGGGGGCTTTCAGATTCAAGAACAGTGATCGTTCTTCACTGCACACCTGGCAGGTTTTCTCAAAACTCTTAAATCTACATCATATTACAAAGGCATAAAATGAAAGATACTTGTTTCTTCTTGAGCCCGAGCCTCAGTTGATATTCATGCCTAATATTCGAACTAAACAGTGGAGCTTCAAGTAAAACAGATATTTCCGTCATTGTCGATTTCAGCGACCACATATCAATATGTTCGCACTTTATCATATTCTACTCTAATCTGCTTGTTTCGTTCGAGCAAGAGTTCCCCAGGGTGCCATTGTTCTGAAAGTGGAAGGCCGCACGCTAGCTCCATCAAGTTTGTCGGCTCTAAAAAGTTGGCCATACATGCTGTGATGAGCACACCCAACGAATTTACGGGACCACAAAACCACTTCAACCATCCTTTCTCATTGGAAACGCGTCTTCAGAAAAATTATGGCATGTTGTGGGTAGGCAAGAGCTAGTACGATATTAAGTTCTCCTATTCAGTCCGCCGTTGATTTGCTTTTGAAAAGGTGACCAAGTGAAGGAGGGCTTGCATTTTGCTAGCATATTCAACAGCTTATTCAAAAGTTCGAAATTGAGTAATATCAAATGTTTCTACAACAAAATTGACTTTCGCAACTTAAAAAAGGACTTGTTCAAAGCAAACTACTAGGAGCTTTTTGCTGTGACAAATGAATCGTGTCCTGCCGCAGTTCGAATCGAGTTTTCAAAAACTGAAACAAGGTCAAATCACAGTCAACTGCAATTTTTAATGTTAGACTCGTTTCACATCCATACACTACACGGCAGGAGACAGCTCCAAAGCACCTCCGATGAAATATACGCTTCTCCGTCTTCCGGCTCCATAACAAAGTACATTCATTCACAACGGAGATGCGATCTGGTTAGAAACACACAAAATTGCGACAACCTCGTTTCCAAGAAAAACGGTGACGCAAAAGAATGGGTCTCCCTTGCTGAATGTCTATTCCATGCCAGAGCAAGAAAGATGAATCTCAAGCATCGGGCCAAATTTGGACCAGTCTTCTCTGCGGATACAAAGTTGGTAAGCAATTATTAGACGTGCGCATTAATTTCCGCCGTTTTTTCGCGTGCAAAAACACACTTATTACAAAATTAAAACCTAATATACATTAACCAATGTGTTGCCCATCGCTAGCTACAACTTTTTTGCCATCTTTCTGGTATCTTGTTGACTACGGGTCTAATAAAGTCTTCATCTTCTGAAGCAATCCTGTTATCCACCCATTTTCGCACTTCATCGGTATTCCGCAAGCGTGTATCTGCCAAACTGTCTTGCATGGACCGGAAAAGGTGGTATTCAGAAGGAGCAAGATCCGGAGAGTATGCGGGCTGAACAAGCTGATCCCATCCAACAACTGCAATTTTTTTGAGGACATTCTTCGCAGCATGGGGTCAGGCATGTTCGTGGTGGAACAGCACCTCATGATATTTCTGGGATTAACGGCCGCTTGGAGGTGAGAGCATCCTACAAACTGTCCAGTTGGTGTTCGTAGCGGTCAGCAGTAACAGTTCCGCTCAGGCCCAGCAGCTCATAGTACATAACACCCTTTTGATTCCACCACCAATTGCACATACTGCATTACTTTTTGACAATGAACATTCCGCTTTCGCTGCAAACTCTCTAGTGAAGAGGAACCATCTCAGCAGGTCCCTTCAGATGGAGCTTGTTCTCCATAAAAACATCCGGTGGGCTTCAATGTCAGTTTGCTTGAAATCAAACAGCAGAAGAAAGGCCTCCGGGAAAACGGGTAATCACGTTCCATGATCAATCAGTCTGAGAGCAACGGAATTTTGGAGAAAAACTGATCCGTCTGATCAAGCAGGTAGCCAGTACCCTACCTTACAAAATATGACAGGTTTCTCCGATAAACCTCTAACATGGTTCGCGCAACGACCCTTCCAAGTCGGCAGCGGAAATTAACACCTAATACAAGAGAATTAAAATAGTTCCTAACAGGCCCTCCTGAGAACGATTATCTGCATTCGTACTACTCAATGGGAGAGAACATCTTCTCTACTTTTATGGAAGCACAGAAAGTTTTTTGTCTTTCAAGTCAAGACAGTACGGCTTCCCGCAAATAGCGCCAGTTGTTATTTGACCACACCCCTCGCCCAGAAATCTACAAGGTCTTTCCAGCCACATTCGATCTCTATCTCCGACCGAAGGCTTGAAACCAATTGTACAACATTTGAGAAGAAAAGATCTGTTCAAGCATCCGCTACGTTCATCGCTTCGACAAAACAATTGAGAAAAACGCATTTTCAGACCTCGCGAATGTCGAAATGCTGAAAATGTCCTTCTTGAGCTGTATTGAAGGTTTAGGCGGCCAGTACTAGCGCTAATGAGATACGATAATCTAAAACCTACTAAGACAGTACTGCAGGAAGTGAGTCAATGTATACATCCAGCATCACAACTACACCATGAGATTGTAAAAGTGATGAAGGGCTCCTAGCGACTTACTGCTGCTGGACATCATGCTATCTATCAGGTTCTTCTCCGCTTAGCTACTCACTATAACTCTTCTCCGTATATTCTAATATAGAAAAAAGCAGAGCATCAAAATATGGGAGCTTTAGGAGGGAGCCGAGGTACTCGGAGCTTTTGAAGCCTAAATCGCCACTTTTTGAGAGATCCTGACCAACACATTGTGAAAGACTGTTGGTGTCAAAGAGGCGTACTTCAAGAAGTCGTTGTTGAGACAGAAATGAATACCAATGGATTAAAAGCTCCAACAAGGCCCTACATGCTGCGGATGTAAAGCGTGTAGAATGAAATTTACACTGGAATCAATTGTGAAGTTCGAAACTGTGAATTGGATAGTTTCCAGGGGAAAGCCATAAAAGGAAAGTAAAACAAGAAAGCAAAAGTAGCTGACGGTAAGGTGGTAGGAAGAACAACATATTCGAACATGAGTATTACTCACAGTCAGCGCTTGAGCATTGTCTTCGCTTTTTCTCAGTCATAGCCACAAACAAACTTTACGTATTATCCCAAACTTTGTAATATAAATGAAACAGAGAAGAAAGAACTCACCAATCCCATGGAAAAGTAATTGAAAAAGAAGTGAGGCTGCGGACTGAGCGTCTCCTTACATCCACCGCGATGAATCGACATCTTGTCCTCAGACTTGTAGAACACCTTCGATGGCGCCCCGAGTGCCGACAACACTCTCTGTAAACGTTTTTCATCACAAAGAAAGTCCAACCACTGAAGAATTTTGAATGGTCCAAAAGAATGTCACCGCAGCATCTACTGTGCAGCAGCAACCTCTAACATAGTCCATATGCTAGTATTTAATACAACACTATTCAAAGTACACGCTGCTAGATTTTATCAGGAAAAAGTTCCCAAAATAACTCAAGTAAATGATCAGTCTCCCTCGTTCCTCGTGAACAGGCGAACTGAACGACATAATCCGATGTGTTCGCCTGTTTTCCTCGGTTCTTCCAAATTAGGCTATGAACTCCAATGACCCAAGAGCTTTCAGGAAAAATAGCCCACTAACCCATTCCGTACCGTAGTATTTTTGCGCTGACAGGCGCGTGTGCCTATGCCCTTCGTCATAATCGACGCGGCGACGTGACTTACGACGTGCAGCACACGGCCACACATAGCGGCTTTCTGAGCGACTCGCAAAGTATGTGCTGTTCGAGTTTATTCAAATTCGGGGGTGATTTTGGACCAAAGCGCGAGCACGCAGAGACAAAAGGGCGTGCTGCAACATGTGCAACACGCAGTACGCGGGGCCAATCAGTTCAGCCGATACAGTACAACCTCTCAACGACAATTTGAACTTGCCTTCGAGCTGCCAATTAGAAATCCTTTCAACTTTTATGTTAGTTGTGATGACATCAAAAGTCGGCTAACACAGTGTTTGATGTCATCACTGTTGCAAGTTTTTTTTTTGGGTTCTAGTTCGAGAGGTTCGAAGTTGTGTTGAATTGTATTGTCTAATGGGCTACTCATTACCCATTTTTTCGAGGTTAAAGAGAAGGACGAGTGGCACAAGTTGGTTAGGCAACTCGATTCAATACCGGAAGGAGGAGAGCATAGAGTGAGCCGGTCAGTCTTACTGTGCAGTTCAGATACCAGCTTTGATGAATGTGGATAAACGAAGGGTATGCAAAATATTCTCATTCCGATGTCACATTAGTCCAAGCGAGTAAGCGGCAGTACCAAGGTGACGAAGAATGCTTTCAAAACACTCCCTTGAGTTTCACATTTGCCTGGGTGAGCAGAAAGTGGCAAAAAGACCGCAGCATCACCCGTAGGGCAGTTTGTTAGAAATTTGTGCTTCTAGTGGACAGCCCATGACGTTAACAACTTTTTTAGAAAAGCGTGAAAACAGTTCCATCGGAGGGAATTCTGCAGTCATCGATTGTCGACGAAACTATCCATTTTTAAAAAGAATGCTTACTGGGCTGCTAATAAGCCTGCTTGCTATGTATTTCATTACTCTGTCGTGACGCTTGTGATACATGCCCTAGGTTGATTCGTTTTGCAGAGGCAATGGAACGTGCATGGTTCGTGCGAAACTAGTAGCAATAAACAAGTAGCCACTGCTCAATGCCCTTTTCAATGGCTGACCATCATTCCTGGGAGAATACGGCAACTTGGACTACAGCTCCGTAGTGTAAGCTTCGACCACGCCTCCATTGCCTGTCGATTCGCTTTACAATCGAACTCAGGGTTTAGTAAAAGAGGGCGAAGGCAAGAAAAGCGATTAGACCTCTCACAACAAATATAGATAGGTACTGTGATTATGAATAACGTGACGATGAGGAGATTACGTGATAGATGAGTTGTCACATGGCTCACGAAGGGTGTGACAAGACCCTCCGTGAGCCATGTGACACCGCCTTCGCCCTCTTTTACGGAACGGAAAGAGTTTTTCACTCAATGGGCAATACCGTGAAAGATATGATTCCTTTCCTTGCACGGTTACAGCCAGAATCTATAGTTTGGATTATGACATGCACGAATGTCGTTGACAGAAAATGATAGCACGCGATAAAGGCTTATGACTGTATGCAGGCAAGATCCAACAATTGTTCGCGCATTCTATCCGATGTTATACTGTTCGCAATCATGAATGACGGCGATAATGGGCCGAAGAAATTGATGATGTACGTAAGTAAGAGATTCGAATGAAAAAAATTGGTTATAAAAGCCTCGGTAAGTAATGAAGGAATAGTAAGTGAATTCACGCAATCGTTCTTACGCTCGCATCATTGGAAAAGCAGCAACACATAAATGTTCGCATGTGGGTTGCCACCTTCATTCCAGCAGAGAATTTTTGTAAACCATGATGGTTTATGGAAAAAAAGTGGAGGCAAAACAGCAGCCTATAATATCCAATGACCACTGAAAAAGCGCGGAGTACTGCACGCATGCCGAACTATTAGCATCAATCGAAGTGGGGATTCCAGTTAGATATTCAACATCTGCCGGAAGTTATGTTTCAAATGAGTATTATAACGATAAATGATGTATTGATGTATTCTTACAGCTACGGAATCCCCAAATGATATTGTTCGCATCACCTTGACCAATTCGAGCTCGCCATTGATACGAGATGTAACATTGCCATCTGAATTGAGATAACAAGATTGTCATGAATGATATTGGTGTTGCCACCATAATATAAGACTGGAACCCACTCTGTGTTTGGAATAGAACATCCACACCAGTTATTTTTCCATTCTTCCTAGCACATGATACCAGAATGGTTCGATTCTGACCACAGTAAGCGGCAAGTGGCATTGTTACTTCCCTAAAACGCATCGAGTGTTGAAAGAGGTATATTTTAGAGGCTTTATTCCAGTACATGAAGAATCGATCGTTTCAAAAGAATATCAAGCTCTCCTATTTCGAAATATGGCACAAGAACTACGGCTAGATACTATAATACATTCACTGTGATATAGACGCTAGTTCCATGTTCGGTGTTATTCCTGACCTCAATTAACAATTAAGCTCTCGAAAATTCGAAGAAGCATATATGGTTTCGTTCAGACAATGAAATGAAGGATACTCTCACGAGCTCATATAAAAATTTAACGCTAATATCTGCAAAAAGGTCACGATTTCAGATTTTAGAGTCTTTTCGAAGAGAAACCTTCTTCTAAACACTTGAAGAGTCAAGACCAGATTTTTCACACGTAGTTCTGGGTCTGCAGTTATGCATGAAAGTTCAGAGATGTCAGCAAAAGTAGCTCTAATAGTAAGTACAAACTCTTTCATAATGGTTAGTTTTCTGAGTTTCATATTGTTTCAGTTCTAGACCAGTTTCATTCTGCTCAGAGGATTTGATTTCGAATGTGAATATTACCAAAAGCACGTTGAGCACAAAACTGGAAAACCGGCCCAAGTAGGTAAACACGTATATTTAGATGTAATAGAAGATACAGTGAAATCTTTAAAGAAGTCCCCGAAAAAAGTAGGAAGTTGTCGAACTGGAAACGAGGGAAGTACGATGACAAGCGATTTTAGTGGATCAAAAGTCTTAACCTGATAAACTACGGGAGAATTGTTTAAACTGGACACGCAAAAAATTTTTTCGATTGGGTGAAGATACTCATTACCGCGGAAACCAGATCTGCTCGGTAATGAAAACGACATTCAGATAAAGGTTGCCAGACGAAACTCAATATGGTATGCTTTCAGTGAGCAAAAGCAGCACACACCAATAGCGAAACAGCTTTCAGCAGCGTTCAAACTTATGCAATGTTTTTAAAAAATAAATAAATAAATCTCGTGCTGCTACCGCCTAATTTCTATGAATAACGGGAAGAGGGAAATAAAAATGAAAAAAAATGTCAAGTCAGCTATTGCCACGATTTTTCAATGCTCAGCAAAATGCTCGCTCTCCCTCCTCAGATTGCACACCATTGGTCATAACTACTCAATTGAGGCCCGAATTTCATTTCAAAAAGCGAGTCATCCCTTTGCTGTTAGTATTGAATATAAAACATTAATAAAATCGATGTAAAGATTACTCGTTTTTCCCAACGGCAGTTCCTTTGAAGATTGACATCTTTGTGAGCCGCGGTTGCGTTGCACTATCAAACTTTAGCGATCGTAGCGGACCAAAGCCAGGCTAGAGAACAAAGATGGATAACAGGGAAAAAAGTAAACACAACTGTAGTACGACACCAAAAGAACCGTATAAATGCTGAAATGTCTCAAAATTAGAAATCATTTGTAGGAAGAGTGAAGCTCATTGGAAATAGCCTAAATTTATACAAATGGAACCCACTTATCGGCTCTTTCAGTATCTACTTCTTCAAACGGGAAGAAGAATTTTTTGCCTTCACAGAAAATGGTAAAGTGTTGAGCCAAATGTTGCGTTACCATTAATATAACCCAGCTAATGCTTATCGGGTACATTGCTCAGATCAAATACATGTATAAGTTGCGATACTGAATGGAGCTGAATGTGTAGGTGTATCCCAGTATGCGAATGATCTATGATCACACAAGGTTGGCGATTTGTGGGCAAAACTCCAGTCTCGAACCCGTACTTGTCCTTTCCGGGGACCGTGTTCTTATCCCTTACACTACCGAGACCCTGTTTGCCCTCTAGAAGATCTATGATCACAAATTTCTTTCCCTATTTTAGACAAAAAAAACGCAACTAGAATTTAACACTCACGGTAACTTCGACGTTGGCACTTTCTGCAGTCGGGAAACAGAACGACAACCCTCTCCAACTTTTGACACAGATCTTCTGTTTATCGTCATATGCTAAAAGCTCGACAGCATCATGAAGAGATACATCTGTTTCTCATATAAAATACAATAAGAGAAAACTTTTCAGTCATTTAAAGATTCACGCAAAATCATTCGTTGCAAAAGACTATACGGTTGCGCGGATAACTATCAAATAAGAAGCATAGGGGCTAGCATAGCGATAATTACATGCGTACAGAACGCTTCGGAGTTCCATAACCTAACACTTTAGAAAACAATAATAGTAACATCATAACACTAATAGTAACAATACAAACCTCCAGGATGAGTGGAACCAAAAAATTCATCGACTTTGTCCATGCTAACTTCAGCACCAGGTTCCGAGAAAATCTTCTCCCTTAACTCGATGTAGTGATTGGAGCGCAACATCATAAAACAACAAAACAACAACGACAAAATAGTTACAACAATATTATATTATGAACATGTTGAGCAGGAGACAGAAAACACAAGCATATGAAACCGTGGAACTCACTTATACTTGAGGACAATTTGAGAAAGATTGTCGACCTCAATCAACTGCAAAATGAGGTTATGGGTAAATAGGTAATGATTCGACAAATGACAAGGTTCCCCATTAATTTCCTTCATTTGACAAAATGAGAGAGTAACACTCACCCGAAGGAGTTGGGTGACGGGATGAAATACTAACCGGATCCCATCATTACCCAAATATGCACAAATATCTCGCCCAAGAGGATCCTAAAGTGATTAAGCAGCTGATAGATAAATTTTTTGGAACCTAATAATAATCATTAATAAAGAATCAACTGCATTTGGCAGAAGAAATTCGAAAATGTTGTACCTTTCGTGAGTACATAAGCTCAACGTTGGTCAATATCCGTGCATTTTGTTGAATTAGAGTAAGCACCTATAAAACCCTGATGTACACTTAATGTAGTTAGTTACATTTGGATAGCGATAACACCGAAAAAAATGCAAGAGCAGGAAGGCAAAAAAGCACACCTGGTTCAAAGGGGTACCAAGGATAAATTCGATATTCTCGTTTTTTAGTCCTTCTTGGGGGAGTACCTGAAAGTAACTATGATTGAACAAAAAATAAATAAAGCAAGCTGATTGAAAGAGAATGCAAAATTTTTTCGTAGGAACCTGTGTGATTCTCTCCGTGCTCCATTTCCCAGCGATCATGTCAATGTAGTCAATTTAGCCGAAATTTTGCATACACGTGCATCGTGGATAATAAAGAATATAATTTGTGATCTATTTGAGGCGATCCAAGCGGAGGTTTAGTGGGAGGGACGGCGAACCCAAAAGCAGGAGATTTTGGTGCATCCTATGTAAACCATGGTCTTTGTTTAATCACCCCGCAAATTTGATGTCCATCACGTGGAGTGGGTCATAAAATGGAAGGCTTCTAAGCTTAGTTTATTCTAACACAACCAACTAGCACATCCTACGACCTCCAATGCGCCAAGACTTACATGCTCTCTCACTGATTCTGGGACGAGAGCAAAACAAAACTATTATTATTCCTGGGTCATTTGTTCGCCTGAGTCTTGCGATAAGTTACAAGCAGAGTAAGTCATAGGGTAGGACCAAGATAGTGGCCACGTACATACGAACAATCTCCCAAACTCCCCCACTCCTTTGGTGCATGTTTAGTTCGTACACCTATCAGCTATTTTAGCGTCGGGACGCATTTACTCAAGAACATGTGAGTCAAGTCCAAACCCCAAAATATGAAAGAATTTTCACAATGGCAATGATAGAAGCATGACTCCCCAAACTGCTGATTAAACAAAATTCGATAAATGCTTCAATAGAGGCCAAACCATATCGTTCTCAACCCGCTATTCTCTGTCAATTTGCACAGCGCAAAGGGAAATGGACGTTGCCATGTAAATAAGGAAATCTCTAGCTAAAAGGAGGGAGGAGGTAGTGCAGTGGGAGGTGGCGCACTATCACACACGTATGGTCCAGTTTTCGAAACCCGGGTGGATTTTCGCCTTGGCCAACTGAACCTTCCATTTCTTTGGGGTGGTTTAATTGATGCCAGGCTCGTCAAGACAGTCCAAGGTATTGTATAAGCCACGCACATCTTCAAAATTTCGCTACTATTCTGAATTAAAGGTAATTCGAGGACGCATCCCAAATACAGATTAATGCAAAAGACTTAACAAAGTTCATGAATCAACAAAAATACTAAAATGTTACCTCAAATGTTAATGGATCTTGTCTGGGGGTCATGGACATGCTCGCTGGACGGGACGAAGCAGATTTCATGTGTTCCTGGAATCCTTGTCATGAGTTTTCATTCTTGTAAAAAAAATCGAGTTTGGAGAAGAGTCTGTGTCAGGTAGTCAGTTTAAATGAGAAAATGACCAAGAAAAGAAACGCTGAAGAATCCACCGAAGAAATATTCAATAGTGAAGCCTGGAAAACATATGACTGGCATCTGAGCGCAGTGTTAGAGTTGGAGCACATTAACTCAAATAACGAAAAGGTCAAACTTTAACGTACGTAAAACGGAAGTGATTTAGACAGTAATCTGAGCCTTAACTACCCAACTCGAATTCACTTGAGAGATCACGTCATCTGGTTGACATTTGCAATCGATCTTCTCATAGCTGATGCAATCTGTTTGGACAATTTTGCTTGATTATTGAGAAATATATGGAACTACGTAATCTACAGGTCCTGCCCGTGGCATCTTGCCAACTTTCGCTGATACTCGCTGTGGGATCTTTGCTTACACAATCCCACGGCCGTAACACTTCCTTAATTTTAGCGTAAGTGTTGCGCGCCGTAGCAGCCTGGGTGTGTTGACTTACGGGAATCCTAGATGCCCGCGGCAAATTGCGCGGCGGAGTTCGTAACGATTTGAACGGTTTTAGCGTCCATCATTAGTTCGTGTGCGTGAAACAGGAGACGAGGGGGAGAACGATTTATTGCTCACTACCATCCTTTTTATATCTCTAATAATCAGTTTACTATTAACCTCACTTCTTCATTCTTCCCTTCCTCACGTTACCACACAGCGTACCTTATGCTGTGAGGAGGTTCAACCTTCTGTCACCTCCTCCTCACCAACTGTTTTTCTTACACCAACAGTATTTCAACATTTTTATTATTTATATCAAACATTACCCCTCACTGAGGGTCATCTCTCATGGCCTCACGGCCCGGATCTTTGCTTCGCGATCGTCGCCGCTTTGACCGACTGCGGCTTCTTGCTTGTCTTCTTGGTGATCGACTATGGTTCCTCGAACGTCTTCTTGACGGGGGGCTGCGGCTTCTTACTTCTCTTCTTGAGGATCGGCTGTAACTTCTTTGCGGAGGTCCCGCTGTATGCCCTTCACCGCCGCCCACAGCGCCCTGCCACGGCGCTGCGGACGACGCCTCGGCTTCTTCGCCGCCGCCACTTGTGGTCCCGACGGGGCCCACACCACCGGCACCACCGCGGGTGCCGAGGGCGGCCCCGACGCCGCCACTCCATTGCTTCCGGTCGGGAATACGAAAGTTGGGGGGGGGGCTCGCCTGCGGGCTCAAGCCGCCCGCCCCCCCCCCCCCCCCACGAGGATAGGTAGTTGGGCTGGCGAAAACATAATTGAGGTGCATACTCCTTCCGCCCTCTTTTATAGGTCCCTGCAAGCTATCACTGTTTTTGTTTACATTCTGCAGCCCTATCCTCCTTATCGTACCAATCTTCCTACGCTTCCCATCCTCTCTATAATCCCTCATTCTAGCGGCTTCCTGCCGCTTACGTTTGGATCGTCGCAATCCCTGCTCTTCGGTACGTTCCTCCTTCCTCTTAGGGACCCTACTTTCCATCCTTCTCAGCAAATCCTCATCTGCCATCTCCCACGGAAACACCCTTCCCATTAAATTGTACTTGGTTCCAAATCCTCGCTGGAAAGATTCCTTGCCATTGATGGGTCTTTCCAGCCCTTGCATTGCTGACTCCAATGTCGCTTGAAGTGCGAGTAACTCCTCGTGCTTTGCGATTCCTGAAAAGTATTTCTCTGGTTTGTTTGTCCTCTCCAAAGCGATTCAGTTTGGGAAAATAGCGTTTACCTTTCACTTGGCTCAAATCCATCATATGCTGGTCATTTGGGCACATCGAATCGCTTTTAGTCTTCAAGTCTGCCACCTTTTGTTTGAGCTGAAAAACATCTGTGTTCAACATTTCACACGAACCCGCTAATAAACTACCGTCACTCTCCATGGAAGTTGTGAACTCCCTCAAGTCTTCTGCGGTCGTCACTCCCTTTTCTCGCAAAATTCAGCACGGATCTTCCCGCATTTTCTTCTTGATCAGCACTGAGGGTTTGTATGTGGGAGCATGCCTCTTGAATCAGCTCATTTATGTCCGATTCAATCGGTTCTCTGTATTTCCCTGACGTTCTTTGTTCATCTAAACCTTTAGCTAAACGCTCTGGTATGCTCTTCAAAGCCTTTGTTATCGTATATATTTCATTTTCAAAACTTACCGAAGTTGTCTTCACTTTTTTCGGTTCTCCTGCCTTGGACGACTTCTCGCCTTCTGCTGCCTTCTGCAAAACAGAAGTCTAGTTTTCTCTACTTTTTTTGCCCCTTTTATCAGCGATCAACGTCCCTCCGTGGACTCTTTGGTTCCTTCGTGAGCCGTGTCGATACAAGAACCAATCGATAATCCTTGTCTTTGAGCTTATAGAGCCGCTGGCTCGGCCCCAATGTGGTGGATGTACCGGATCCGTTCTCAGACCAACAATAGCACAATACAGTGCGTCAAGAGTAACAACAGTTTATGATAAAAGGCGAACACAGAACACGTGAACGCTGGTAAAAAAATCGGTTCCTTCGTGACGGCGGGGGCTCCTGTCGTGCCGAGGGGGGGGGGAGTGATGAGAGGACGGCCACTCGAGGGCCTCCCAAAGAGTCGACTGACTTGCCCTGCCGTTTTCTAGGCCACCCGGCTCGATGAGTTGGAGATTACATGCAACCTCTTGATCGGACACTTGCTCTTTTCATCAGAGGCCTTTCAACATATCCAGACGCATCAAACTGCCAATTCCGAGGCCCAAAAAGACTAGGATAGCCAGTTGATTATTTTGACGCGGCGAAGACGTTCTATTTCATCAACTGTTGTCTTTTTTGTCCATGGTATACATACTGATACGTTATATCGATATAGCTACTTTACAGGCATCGTGTCAAATGGGCTCCTTTTCATAGAGTGAGGAAATCTCAAGACAACGCTCTACATGAAACACTTTGCGGGTCCTTTGCAGGAGTTGCGCCAAATTTCGCACGTGAGAACCTAACTTCAAAGGAGGTCTTGGAGGCTGCAGAGGCTTTTTAAAGGGTTGGAAAGAATGCGCCTCATCTGAAAGAATGTCTCTAAGAAGTGGATATCTTCGTGGTACAGGCTAAGATAGAAAAATCGCAGCTGAAGCCGAAACAAAGTTTACCGTCATCTAGGGCGAGGCCAAACCCATTCAGAACTTGTAATAAGGAACAAACCCGAGAAAGGTGAAGGAGGGAACAACTTCTCGCCTGTTGTCGTGCAATATAAATGTTGTGGAGGTCAGGGACATGTTTCAAACGGCAAACATCATTTTGCGCGGTTTGCTCCCGGTCTGGACACATGGCTAGGGCATGTAGAACAAGAATAACGAATACGAAGAAAGTTTCCCGCCGGGTCAACCGGGGTGCGGATCCCAGCACCTCCGACCTTGATGAGGTAGACAGTAGTGAGAATAGCATTGATAGGATAACACATAAGGTGCGTCAGGGTCGCGAAGAAGAGCTGGATAAGTTGAGCTACCCGGCCGAGGTCAAGAAAACAGCTCAAGATCGGTTCGCAAGACGATCCGTAGAGCTGCGATGATCGGGAGACCCGCTTGTGTGTCAAAACCGGATTTGGCAACATGGAGGCGAATAGGGAAGCCTCCACTGTCGCGAGCAACCATTGAGGCTACGGTTTACAATAATAGCCCCATTCATTTCTGAGCGAATGCGCTGTTTCGGTCGAGTTCAAAGGCAGACAGGCCAAAATGGACCAAATGGTGTTAGAAGGGGCTACCCGTACATTGTGCGGAAAAGTTATAACTAGAGCGCTAGAAATTGATTGCGGACCGCATTACCCAAGCATATATCGAATATAGCAAAATCCCGGGAAAATGTTGAATGTCTGCTTGTGAAAATGCTAGTAGAAAACAAATCCTTGTTCATGCCCGGTTTAGGGAAGTGCACAACAACACAGGCGACACCTAAGTTCAAAACAGTGCTCCAAACAAATTTTTTTCAGGGCACGACCGGTACCCTTAGCACTCCGACTAAAAGACAAAATAAAAGAATTAGTAAATAATGGCCACTAACCCAAGTGGACCATTCAGAGTGGGCTACTCCGTTAGTGGTCGTTCCTAAGCCTGGAGGTAATATCAGGATATGCGGAAATTACAAAATAACAATTAATCCTCAATTAGATATAAACCAATATGCGCTGCAGAAACCAGAAGATTTGTTCCACACGTTGAATGGAGAAAAGTTTTCAAATATGGACCTTTTGGAGGTGTACATGCAGATCGAGCTGGATAGTGAATCCAGGAAGTATCCTACAGTAAATACCCAGAAAGGGTTGTTTGAGTACAACAGGATAGCTTCTGGAATAGTATCCGCTCCAGCGATTTTCCAAAAAATAATGGAAACTACATTGGCTAGAATTGAGGTGGTCGTAATCTTTTTAGACCATATCACGGTGATTCTGAATGGAAGTCGAGTGCGGGGGCGCATCCCTCAGACGGGATTGATTAACGCCAAGAACTTTATCCTTTATCCTTTATCACGGTGACGAGACCGAGTAATACGACTCTTCTCGGGAGGCTCGAACAGGTATTACAGAGATTAAAATCAGCAGTCAACATGTGGAACAAATCTGCTGGTTTCTGCAGCGCATATTGGTTTATATCTAATTGAGGATTAATCAGCAGGGTTTCGCCTCGAAAGAAACGATTGCGAATTCTAAAAGATCAAGATAAAATTTCAGGGCGATCTTGTAGATGCCCAAGTGATATGTACGTCCATCACCGCGGAAGTAGAGGCAATTGTAATGATGTGCCGGTAGTATTAGCGACAGATGCGTCCGATTATGGACTAGGAGCAGTAATATATCACAAATGTGGAGACGGTACCGAGAAAGTTATCGCTTATGCCTCTCGTTCGTAGACGGACGAAGAGAAAAATTATGCGAAATAGAAAAAGAAGCTCTAGTCGTTGTACGGCGTTGAAAAATGTAATCAATTTTTACACGGCAGGATGTTGACGCTGTCCATGGTCTTTGTTAAGGATGTTCGGTCCAAAAAATGGACTACCCACGATGGCAGCCAGAACACTGCATCATTGGGCCTCGCGGCCATTGATGGCCTACTTATTTGGTATTCATACAGGAAAACTTCAGAATTCGGAAATGCGGATGGATTGCAGCGATTGAATGACCCCCGAGAAGTAGCAAGCGCAGAAATGATGATTAGCGTGTTGCAAGCGAAAGCGTTGGATCGAGAAATTTTTATCGACTTGCCTCTGTCAGAAGAAGTAGCGAAAGCGACTGCAGAAGACTGTGAGCTTGATCACATCTTATTTATATAATTATAAAAAGGCTGCCTAAGGTGGAAAAAGATTTAAGGTGTTTGCAAGTAGAAGTTCCGCGATACCGATTATAATGGGTGTCTGATGTGGGAGAGTAGGGTGATAGTACCTACTAGAGTTCCGGAAAACGGTGCTGAGAATGCTGCACAGCAGCCATTATGGTAGGAATCGTATGGTAAGTCTGTCCCGCGGAAGGTTCGGTATCCGGGAATAGATAGAGAAATAGCTCAAGAGTGGCTCGGACTTGTGAAACGTGTGCGGTATTTGGCAACGACCAGACAAAATAGTTGCTACATTTATGGAAAGAGCCAGCCAAACCATAGCAAAGATTCCCCATAGATTTTTGTCAAACCCAAGAAGGAGAAAAATGTCTGGTGATAGTTGATGCTAAGTCCAAGTGGCCAGAAGTAGTGCGTATGGGACTGACTACGGCAGAGCATACGATAGGGAAACTGAGAATGATTTTTGCCTATCACGGGTTGCCGGAGCAAATGGTATCGGATAATGGACCACCCTTTCATTGAGGCGATTCATAAAATTCTGTCAAGAAAGGAATATAGAACTAACGCTAACATGACCATACCATCCCAGCTTGAATGGAGAGGCGGGGAGATTCGTTCAGACATTCCAAAAGGGATGGTACAAAGGGTTGCGCGATGGAAAAAAGCCAGCAGATGCATTAGCAGGACTACTTTTTGAATAGAGTAGTGTAGAGTATAGAGTTAACCCGCACCCAGCCACCAGGAAATCGCCTGGGAATTACTGATGGGGAGAGAGTTGAGGGCCTCGTTGGATGTTCATAAAACAAGGAGAAAGGCACTGTGCAACACTAGCTACAGAGGGCGAAAGAAGGCTGATTATGATCGAAGAAGTGAAGTAGAAAGAAACTTTGTTGTGGGGCAACGGGTATATACGCGCAACTACCGAAAAGGAGGCATATGGATACCCGGAATTATAATATAACGCGGGTAGTGGGTGAGCGAGTATATGAGGTTCACTTTGGAACAGGAAGCCGGAAGGCACATGCTGATCAATCAAAGAGAGAGTAACGCCGGAGGAGGATTATTCCTTGGGAGGACATCTGTGCAAGACTTACCGCAGAAAAGGTCTAGTCGAACATGTAAACTCACGTCTCGGATGAGGAGTTACGTGGAAGATCGGAGAAAACCTGTGAGGACAAAAGGTAGCGTGAATGTGGCTGATGTGGCAAACCACGTAAGTGGTAGAACGATTATAAAAAGCGGGAAGCATGGAGATCATTCATTTATGTGGACATACGTATTCGCCAGTGGACCGCCGCCCCTGCCCAGCCTCCGAGTGGACCGCCGCCTCCTGCACAGCTCCCGAGTGGACCGCCGTAACCAGTCCAGCACTCGCCAGTCACAATGACGCCGTCTGGCACCGTTGCCAAGTGCACAAATTCTAACTCAGAGGACGAGTCCTGCCTGGACAAAACGTTGCACCCGCGATGGATATCGAGGGTGCGAGAAGGTTGACCTCGACGTATCTGTGGACGAGGTGATCGACGCCCACGCAGAGGACGCCGCGCAGAGCTAAGGAGGGAACTAAACGAACTTCGCTTATTGTGTGCCCAATTGATGGCCCGTCTGGAGGAAGGACCTCCGCGCCCTGTGGAAGAGGAGAGCTCAACAGTGATTGAATCGGTATTGAATTATAATAAGATGAAGAGTTAAAGGAAAATAATAATAAATGTGTTTGTTGGAAAATGTGAGAACAGGAAAATTGCTTGGCTGGAGCACAGGGCACTGATAAGGGGACATAAGCAAGTGATTCCGTCTCTTGAAAGGAGATGTAGGGGTAAACGATTTCTTAGGTAGATTGCTATCTTAGAAAGTAGCTACGAAATGGATGGATAAAAAGATGAGGAAGAAATCGCAATCAACCACTATATAAACCCCACGGACAATAATAAGTACTTCTATCCAAGTGTTCGTCACATCTCCAGTATCAACGAGATGAAAATCCCCAGCATTTTCGTCATCATTCTTTGAATGATGATATCTCCAGTCTGAATTGACGTGAAGGGACTATACTTCAGCAAGTCCAAGTGGATGTTGTTTCTTCTTCTATCAATCATGTGGTGACAATGAGCCAAGTTGGAGTCAATGGGAGCCCAAAGAACAATCTGACAATGTACACTCCTGATTTTAACAAAAAATGATACAAGGATGTGGTAAATGATAACTTTAAAAATCGTTAGAAACAACTTTTGAATGAAATTTCCTCTCTCAAAAAAGGTTTTCTTCTCTGAAGGCCATTATGACACATAATTGCTGTGAGAGTGATTCGCCTGATAAGAAATCTATTTCTATATCATCTGATTCTGTACCACTTGTTCCATGCTCTCCCGTAGACTACGAGAGCGAAGATCGGTTATCATTGCTGTTGCAGCGGAAACACTGGATTCTAGTCTACTGATGAGGTTACAGGGTTACATGATATTCATTGTGTTAGTAAGATCTTAGATTTTCTAGGTATCGAATGCTCACCTCTTTGTATTATATTTCAGAATTGGTGTTGCCAGTGAGAGATCACCTCGCTTATTGAAAGTAGTTTTGCCTACGAAGGAATTTCAAGCTCAATTACTCACCTTCAATTGTTGCGGAGAGCTCCACGTTTGAGATTCTTCCATATCAAAGTAGTATTTATTAGGGCATCTCTTCCTAAAGTCCTAAAGAAAAGCGCTTGAGCATCGTCAAGCTCGGATTCGATCCTCTCCTCAGTTAGTTTACTATTGCAGTTCACTCGTTCAAACCGCAACGAAACTACATCAAATCCCTCTTCTCAAATGCAACCTTGTTCTACGCTCAATCTTCAAACTGGCGGCTCCTTATAGAGCACTTAAAAGATGGTATTTCCTGTCTCTTCGCAAGTATGAGGTCCCTTTCAGAAAACTCTAGCCATGTCGACCCTGAATATGCTTGAAAATACAGAATTGAACTTTCTAACAACATAAGCTGAACTGAAGAATAATGGGAAAACCTAAAAGTCATTGCAGAATTTTGCATCAAATGACACAACATTTGAACCGCAAATCGAAGTCAGCACAGATGATTCTACCATCTCAACTGTTGCGGGAAATCCAAAAGCGACAGAAACAGGAGACATATTTCTCCTTACAGGATCGATCAAAGTTATGAATCCATTAAGAAAGAAACTGCGAGAGTTAATACCTGCGAAACTGCAGGTATTAACTGATACTGGAGGCGACCGTTCCTTCATAAACTTTAAACTTGCACAAAAACTCCAACTTCTACGACAAAGTTCAACAAGAATGAGACTCAACACATTTGGAACGACAAAGCAAAGAGACATCACGCGCTAAACCACATTCATGAAATATGGGATGAAGAAAGTGTACAAACACACTCCGATTGTACATACACGACACAATTACTTCAAATATCACCCACTCCGCTCTAAAGAAAGGAGACATCACCTTTATCAAAAGGAAGCACATTCGCTTATGCTCACCAATGAAAAAAAGCAACATACAGGCACAGATCATAATTGGGTGCAACTAATTGTGGAATTTCATAAAATTCGGATCGCCACACTTCACCCTTCTCTCCGGATTGCTGCTCACCCCAACAACATTTGGGTACATGGTCTCAGGAAGAAAATGGTCGCAGAAAAGCACAAACACTGAAGAAAATCCTGCTCTTGTACACACTTGCAAAACAAGTGATCCAAAGGATTACTGGCAATAGTACTGGAACTCCGAGTCCTGCGAAAAAGAGAAGAGGAGGAGCTTTCTAGAATCGAGAAAGAAGAAAAAGCAAACACAAAAGTCCTCCAGTTCTGAAGGAATTCAATGATACCATCCAGAAACGTGATGATGGATATGATGTGAAAATTCCCATCAAGGAACAGTATTCTGAATTACTAAACAATAGGGCACTCATGGAAACGACTAAAAAATTCAGCTCTACGCGAATAACATCGACGAAATGTGACAAATCAAAGAGGAAGCGCGAAGCAACCAATAGAAGGGGAAATGCTCTAATCGCAGAAATCTAACAGAAGCGCAATAATCCGAGGATAGAAAGAATGTCAAGCCTAATACGTAACAGCGATATGAAGCTAGGGAAGCCGAAGTCTACTGCGGAAGCAATATAAATTCGAAGGCCTGGAAGGCTATATTCGAAGGCCCGTGAATCTTCTGATCTCGCTTGAAATTTGTTTCGATCACGATAAAAAAAACACCAAGGAAGGGCGTCAAAGTGAAGAACAACATCAAGTAGAAGAACGTGAGACAGAACAATCGAAAGGTACAAGATATAATTCACGCCCACGAAAAGAAGCTGGAAGAAGAGTGATCTATGGTGAAAATGGGACTAAAGTTGTAATTTTCTTGTGCCTCCCCTGAGAGCTCTCTGTACAAAACATTACCGTTGTTTGCAGAGAGTTCCGCAGAAATGGAGGTTGTGATATAGTGATTGTGATACAGTATAAAAGACACGCTGAAGGGTGTTTCTTCTCATTCTTGTTCTTCTTCACCCCCTCGATCAACTCTCTCTACATTCTTTGCCGGAATTACACGTCGTCCAGCCAATGAAATGTGAAGCAACTTCGGAGTACGACGGAAGCATCAAGAAGCAGTATCTAACAAACGCGTGGCAGGCAAAACAGACACACACAATATCTATACATCTGGACCACCCTTACCACCACAGTTGTTTTATAGCGAATCCACCTCCAATGTGCGATCCTCAGATTCTGCAGAAAATCCATTCGATTAAGGATGAAAAGGAGCGATTGGCTGATCGTAACACGCGTGTGAGGGGGACCGTCAGTCAGTTGGTGCGGAATCATCAAGCAAAGAACTTTTCAGTAACCATGTTTGTGAAGGTGGCGAACGACATTACACCGATCGCACTCGGGAAGCTGTGCCAATTCCTCGTTTGCGGCTTCCAACTTATTATTTTATTAGAAGTCCATCGTTAACTAGTGAGGATTGTTGTCAACCGTCGTACCACCAGAATGGAAGCGAGCGCATAAACAGCTAACTGGGAGGGAGGTCCTCTTCGAATGCAGTGTTGCTGATGGGGTCAGCCGAACGAGCACCTGGAGCCGCGGGGCCATTCTCAAGTACGATTGCTTGGAGCTGACCTCTCGATGATTACCAAATAGTTCACGAGAGAACCGCTTAGGGACCCATTCGAATATTAATGATGGTAATTCTGAGATTGTTCTGCAAGGTGGGCCAAGATTGTGATAACAGCGCTGCTACTGCTCTTACAATTTTTTTCGAGTTTTTGACATTTCATTCAGTTTCTTGCATTACGGGAAGTGGACTACAGTTTTTCCTTTCTAACGGCAGTAAATGTTTGACACATTTCAGGAACAATGCAAGCGTCACAACATCGTAGATCAATCATCACTTTTTACCTCTGCAAGCACTTTTGGCATGGGACATCTCTAGACGACACTGCAACGAGGCAGCCGGTGCACACAAGCAACAGACGCTTCAGAGAGTCGAGATTAGGGATGGTCGCATCCGAGAGCAATGTTAACTCAACAGGCGAACTTACGCGTTGCAGCGTAGTTAATTCTGTGCGCAGGATGGTTGAAAGAATAGAAAGAAAATCATTGCGCAGAGTCGTGAAAAAATCCTCTACACAACGGAGCTTTCATATGATCAAAAAGTCATTTTTCGAGTGAGCACGCTGAAGAAAAGAAAAAGGATGGCTCTCATCAGCTGCTACGCCTCTTTCAATAAAATCGTCATAGGATCATTTCACCTGCATGTTTTCCAAGATAATTACGGTGGAAGAATTGTTCAACGAGCAAAACGACAAGACCGTACAAAGACGGAAGAAAGAAAAACAGCGCAGAGCTCACTCTCTTTAACTGACAGTCTTTCAGGATGTCATCGTCGAGGTGAAACTCCGCTAACTGCTCGGTCTTGCCGTGCGCAGTAGGACAATTCAAGGTACAGTTTTATTTCTAAAGGCACGGTTCACGATAAAAGAGGTTACTGAGTTCTTTCCATATCAACACTCAGCGGCCCTCATGGGTGGTAGATTGGACCATCTCGCTCCCACAATCTCGACGCCAAGGGCATAGTGGAAGCCCCGTTGCTGCCGAATTGGCTTTCCCGCCCCTCGATCGATGTCACGTCAGACGAAATGTAGGGGCGGCACAGAGTGCATGTATTCGCGTCAGGATCCACCCTTCAGCACGAAATCAGCTGATCGCCCAAGGATTAGGCGATATTTCTTTTTGTTCGTCGTTTTCATTTTTTCGTTATTATCGCACTATCTGGAGTAGGTTATCATTTCCCTCAAAAATCGGATACCCTAAATTTATCGTGAACGGTGCCTTTAAGTTGAAATGCAAAAGTGTTGTTGCACAGCAGTGCATAGTTGGCGGGGGAAGCGAGAATTCCGCCTACTTCGCGGAAATTAAGTCTCGTGGAAGTAGAGATCGTACATGATTACCATGATGGAAACGGTTCAGAGGGGGTACTCGGAAGAGATTTTAGTTGTAGTAACTGTGTAAAGAGCTGAAAGAGACCGAGCCAAGATTTGTCTAAAACTGCCTTCCACTGTCGCTATGAATGATGACAAACTGTTTGTACTTCCGACATGGGAGTTCCTTGAGACCTCGAGATAACGAAGCCTCCACAACGCCGTTGAAACTCGCCCGCTATGAGTGTTGCATTCAATAGTTACAATCTCTGGGCCCTTACAGCGATATACAGCGATGTATCTAGGCCGTTTACCGATCTGACAGTTCCACCTTTACAGAAGGCCACAGACCAATCAGAAGGGCATTTTTTAAGACCCCATTTTTATCGTGAACTGTGACTTTAAGCGATTCAAAACGGAAATATCATAACAACCATGTTCTTAATCTCAGATCAGGAATTCACACAAAATTGGTCAGATGGAGCTTCTCATTCCCTACCATTCGATAAGTGACCGCTATGGAGTCCTGAACCAAATCCCATGCATATCTCAGTGTTATCAACCTTGGAAATAGTAGCGTGCACTAAACCACACAAGAGTTTGGATAGCCGTGCGTTATTTAATACTGCAAGAAGCCTGGAATCAGTTTCACGCATTCTAGCTGCGTGCCACTGTTGAGACATTGGCCCGTATGCACAACTCCCGGGGTAGGGGAGGGGGAGGAAGTGTTTGCGAAGGGCGCGAACGTTCAAATGGTAGGTTTTGGGTCAAGATAGTGACAATGGAGCGATGTTTTTTCCTATAAACAGATGGAGAATCGACAGCCCTCGATAATCATATGATGTTTTTGTCTCTGCGACCTTACCTTAGCGAGAGCTCAGAGAAGCCCGACCCCATTGGCTCCCCGGGGGAGGAATCTACCCCTAAAATAGAGCTGGGGCGCCGATGGTCATGTAGACCGCAACTCTGCTATTCACTACATTATTCGACTGAGCGCTTATTCCTCTGACTTCTGCTGCCGAATTCGTCAAGTATTGCTCTGATTTTATTCTACTGCTGCAACCAACTACAAATTTATTTATATTGCTGAATTCATTGCTATTAAGCAGTCGAATCTTCAGATAAGCAGGTTTTCTTTCTAGATTTACACCAGTTATCGTGAGCATGTTGCATCGCGATCCCTGGTGTGATTTGAGAAGGAAACTGGAATTATTTCTGTGAGCAACTAATGAGTAGTTTTTCGCCTGATTTGTATATCATTACATATCCTATTGCATTTTATTCGTTGTTACCCTGCTATTCCCGTCGTGGGAGTGGAGTGGCGCCATGGCGCTTGTTATGCGTGATATTAATTTATTTATGTTCCGCTTTTGTTCATAGCTCTCAATTTTTATCCTAAATGAATGCTGTCATGTATTGCAGTTGTAAATCGTGCACCTTCTGCTCGCTTTGCTCTTAATTTTTTAACGAGCTGCCTGCCTTGGGAAGCGGTTTACGAACCTTCGCGCAGAAGGGCCACTTCCCGCCTAGGTGCGAAAACTTGTTGTCTATTGTGTTGCCCACATCTTCCATGAGCGCATAAAAAATTAAGTGTTGAAGGTGTAATATGGTAGCAATAGTAAGAAAGCCCGGCGCTTAGAGCAAAAAAGTTTTCGAACAAGAATCATGTGTATACCCACGTGTAAAGGTTGAAATTGATGCTGCAACGGACTGAAATGCTTCGATGCGGCGGCTTGGAGAGAAGTTTATCTACCAAATCTACATCAGTGCTAGTGACGAGGAATAAATTTTAGGAGGGATTAAGCCGAGGGTTGCGGTGCTGGGGATGGGTGCATAAAGGAAGGTTGCGTAATTTGCAGGATTCTCGAGGTATGAGCATCCCGAGCCTAGGATGGCGCAGAAATGTAAAGGTTGAAGAGTGGGAAGATGTGGCACGTATCGAGTAAGTAATCCTGAATGGATTGGTATATGGTTCTTGCGGCCTCTTTGATGACGCTGCTTTTAGCCCCAAATCTTTGAAAACCCTGTAAAAGATGAGAATAGCCAAACTCCAAGCCGAGTGTTATTTAATGACTAACATCTAGAAACCACAATATCAACTGCTTATCTGGTGTGCAAATTTTATTCATTCGAAGCTTTTTTTCTAGGCGCTTCACTGTCTTTTTTGTCCCCTTCATTTGTTTTTTTCACACACTTAATTACCTGAAACCTGAGGGCAGCGCGGTGATATTTAATTTGCGCATCTAACTAAGGTCACTTTGTACTTGGGTGCGCGATAACTGGATGCTCGATTAAAAGTTTCCACAACCCTCCAAGTGCATTTAGTGGAATATTGTAACATCTGCTACTTCCTTCAGCCTTCGTAGGATGTAGCTCCCTCCACTTTGTTAAAAAGCTTTCCTGAGGCAAAAATCTACACTCTTCCCAAATTCAGGTTCAATTAATCGAAAAACACGAACTTCGGATACCATTCTAACACTGGCCAAACGGTAGTGTAGGCGCGAAATACTGCGCTCCAGCGTCACTTATCTGACCCACGGCGAAAACAAACACTTCCCTCCCCTCCCCTACGGTTACAGGACCGTTGTCAACCGCGTGTGTAGTGACTCAGCGTTTTTGTCGTTTTCTCTGCGTCTCCATTAACAGGCATCTCACCGCGAAGAGGATAGAGGGCAGACGAGAGAGCTCGTCATTCCTCGATGCCTCCTATTACCAGTGATACATTAGGATACCTACCGAACAGTCGGGTTAAGATTGAATCAGTGGTGTTGCAAATCTTCAAGCGATATTGTTGTTTTCAGCCTTCAAGCGATATTTCAGGCTGATTCCCATGAAAACAAAGTAGCAAAAAGTTTGCAAGCTTGGATTTTCTTTAAGGCCACATAGATCTTTCTCGGTGTGGATGTCCTGTGCAGGTGTTTTATTGATATTTGGACGAAGATCAATCCTTTAGTTTTCTCAGAGCATCTGAACTGGTCAACGAGCAACAATCCTCACCGATGTGCTACACATTACAACACATCCTTCATTTTTCCGTAACTTCTATCTGTTTGTCTGTTGAAAGTATGAGGTTTTCTTAGTTGAAATAAGTATATCTTTCTGAAAATTCTTCGACTCTCGGAACCAGTCGAAAGTCTACTCTTGACGAGGGAGCGCTCTGAAGGAGAGTACGGACAACGAGCGGACACGCCCTCTTCCCGCTGGTGAACACGACATGCAGAGACTGCTTCGCCGTCTGATTCTCTCAGCGAGAGAAATTCTGGTTGACAACAGCCCTGTAACCCTCCCCTACCCCGGGAGTTGTGCATACGGGCCATTACCTCGCCGTCATCGGACATGAGTGGAAGTTGTGCTGTTCTTCTTGGAAAAAGACGTACTGCACAGGAGTAAATGAACCACAACTTATGTACAAATGATCAATTTTTATATACACTAGATCGCGACAATCTCACTCAGATCGCATCCCTCGGAGCTATCTTTCAAAAGTATTTTCCAAGCTCGGCCCGTGTTGCGGTGATAGACAATACCAGTCCCCACTAAGTTATTGGCGTAACTTCAGCTGAGGTAATCACAACACTGATGAGTACTTTCCTTGGCCGGTGTATTTTCATAGTACGTTCGGGCTTAAAACGTGCATGAAAGGTTACTGTTTCTGTACCTGCCGACACACATTAGGAATAGCCGAACATTACGAAGAATGAGAAGGAAAAAACAACTAAAAGAAGAAAAAGCCAAAAAAAAAACTGTAACGTAGCAGCGATGCCTTAGTCAGCTTATACTCAGAACCTGATTGATAATCACTTTCCCGTACACCATCGTCATCGTTACCCGAGCAACATATGGAAAGAATAGCTATTTTTATAGGGTTCGAAAGCCACCTCGTTTCACGGGCAAATCGACATTTCATCCGAGCAAAACACAAGTGACCACCATGTCAACTAGTACAGAAAATCAGGAACCAATCATCTAATCGAAAGTGCTTACATAGAAAAATAAAATGAATAAACCAATATGAAAACCGAAACGCCAAAAAACATGAAATTGGATACAGCTATAGTACCGTGTTTATAAAACGGGGTGCCTCACTTATTTTAATTACAAATCAAAACGAAAAATGAATGAAAACGAAAACAAAATCGCATAAATCCACAACGTTTAGTGAACATGAATTGTATATTCTCACAGCCCGTACGCATTGGCAAATTGCTCGAAACCACCTTTCTCAACTGGTGGACCATTGTTCGCCTGCTAAAAGCAATCAATCCTAGAAGTTCAAATAAATGTAAACGCCTTGATTCTTGTATATAAAACTACGTACCTGGGGTGCTTGTTGATATTGCAAGTTGTAGGCTAGAGGATGGATTTTGAACCCATATAGTCTGAAAATAGGTATGTTCGGCTGAGATAAATTAATTAACAGACGGAGCAGTGTGCAAAAAAGATTACTAAGAGATCAACATAAATGAAGTGCTCCAACTAGTGGCTACTGGGGTTTACCACTGAAAATAGCAACTACTGAACCATTCCCAATCCGAGTCTGTCTCCACCAGTCTCAATCTACGTTAGCTGGTGCGATCGCGATCACACATTTCACAAGTTGTGCAGCAATCGCATGAGAACGAGGTGATGGGGTGGAAGCATGTGAGCGAGGAGATGGGGTGTTGGAATAATCTTTACAAAAGAACATTACAATTTATGTTATAGCATGCAATGCAGCATACTGCACTCAAAGGTGGGCTTCAAATCCAATTGATAAATTCAGGCCAAACACGACATCCACTCTGACAAAAGAGACAAGAAATGCTCCGACATTCTCCGACAAAGATATTCAACCAAGACTTGCCCAGATGTGCATTATACAGCTACCTATGACAATTTTTGGGTTCACATCGTGACAGTGGCAGCGGCTCTCGCCGAAGCCGGTTTGAATGAAGGCATGCCTTCGGCATCTTTCATAGTCCACGACCGGTCGCGCGACTGGTCGCGACCCACCAGCGACCGGTCGCGCGACCGATCGCGCGACTGGTCGCCAGTCGCTAGCGACTGGTCGCTCGACTGGTCACTTGATTGATCGCGCCACTGGTCGCTCGATCGGTCGAGGAGGCCGCGCTAGTTATGGGTGCCGCCGTGGACGGTCCCGCGCGATCAGTCAAGTGACCAGTCGAACGACCAGTCGCTAGCGACTGGCGACCAGTCGCGCGATCGGTCGCGCGACCGGTCGCTGGTGGGTCGCGATCAGTCGCGCGACCGGTCGTGGACTATGAAAGATGCCTTCGATGTTCTTGAAACAGTTGTGAACAGTTGCGCACCCGCAAGAACAACAGAGGATATAATATAAGACATACTCGGTCATAAGCTATGTATAACTGCCTTTCACCAACTATATATCGTTTAATCAGCTTCTTCCTCAAGGTCAGAGATGCTTTTACCTCAGCAAGAGATTCTACACGATTATATCATAAAATCTGAAGTGTGTTACGTCAGCCATTCGATCATAAACATACAACTCCTCATGGTATTAGCAGGATCCTATGGTATTTCACGGGGTACAAGATGACATATGTCGTTGACTTGATTAATATGGTTTGATTGTCGTTAGTGGTTTGTCGCAGTGTCGTAGTCATACTAGGTGCCGAGCCTAGCACCAGTCTACGACGTCGCTAATTAGCTCGCACTCGATGACTCATGCTGCGGGATGACTTTCTGAGATGATCATGCCTTTTTTCTCTTTGCTCATTGCAGATTTTGTTGCGTTTTTTTTCAAATTTCTATCAAGTCCCGTATAGATGGCCGGTCTTCTGTGTTTGTAATATGCTTATTCATTACCAATTGGGCTATGCATACTTATGCATGCATTCTATGTCCACACCGCTCATAGGCTTAGAACTTCTGCAGGTACTCATCAGGTGATATCGAATTTCCGCACAAACAGACAGACGGACAGACAGACGCGAGCGCTTTATATATAAAAAGGATTCTACCACTTAATTTTTTATGCCTCTTATTTCAGCATTTTGTTGTGGGAATTTTCCCATTTTATTAGGTCGTGAAGAAAGTTCTTGCGTTTTTTGACGCCCATTTTTCAAATGTTACGCGATGTTATTTGCTTCTAGATTTTTTGCAAGTTTTATACCATTCTGAAGCGCATTTCTTGCTCTATCCAAATATATAATCGGTTTTGCCCTGGAGTGACTCTTGGGGTTTTTTAGAAGGTCGAAATCAGGATGGACAAACGACAGATCCGCACGATTTTTCTTTTCCAATTCAAATTGGTCAGAAGTGCGACGGAAGCGGACCGGGATATCAACGATGACTTAGATCTAGGTACGACGAATTAACGCACAGCACAGTGGTGGTTTAAAAAATTCCGTACCGGCGATGAGAGCCTGGAAGATGATGAGCGTAGTGGGCGGCCATCGGCCGTTGACAACGGTCAAATGAGAGCGTCAGTGGAAGAGAATCCACGTACAACGCTGAAGGATATTGGCTCGAGATTGACTGTTTCCAGTAGGACGGTTGGCACCCACATGCAGGAGATCGGGAAGTCGAAGAAGCTCGATAAGTGGGTGCCGCATGAGTTGACTCAGCACCAGAAAGACTGCCGCTACGAGCTCGCCTCCGCCTTGCTTCTGCGCAACAGGAACGATCCATTTCTAGGACGTATTGTGACGTGTGATGAGAAAAGGATTCTTTACGACAATCGGCGACGATCAGGCCAGTGGCTGTACAAGGATCAAGCCCCACGACATTTTTCCAACCCCAAGCAGCACGGAAAGAAGGTCATGGTGGTGGTTTGGTGGTCTGCAGCCGAGCTGATCCGCCACAGCTTCATGAATCCGGATGAAACCGTAACAGCCGAGAAGTACTGTCAAGAAATTGTCGAAATGCATCGAAAACTCCTGCTCGTGAGTTCGGCAGTGGTGAATAGGAAGGGGCCAATTCTACTCCACGACAACGCTCGACCCCACGTCGCACAACTTAGCCTGAGAAAATTGATGGAGCTAGGCTATGAAACTCTCCCGCATCCACCATATTCCTCAGACCTTGCTCCCACAGAATACCATTTCTTTAAGCATCTCGATGGCTTTCTCAAGGAGAAATGCCTCAATACCCAACATGATGCTGCCGCGGCATTCGATGATTTCATCGCCTCTAGATCTCCAGACTTCTACGCGAGTGGGGTGAACTAACTTGTCTCTCTTTAGCAAAAGTGTGTCGATAGTAATGGCTGTTATTTCGATCGATGAAGTTTTGTTTAAGCCGAGATATGTACATTTGAAGTTTGAGGCGCAAAAAACGCAAGAACTTTCTTTACGACCTAATATTTTTTCTACTTTTCCTGTTCCATTAATTCTACTTTATTTTTCCTCCTTAAAATTTTAGCTAGTACTAACGTGTTGCGATTCCGAAATAAGGAGTAAGAATAGTAAGAATGGAAAAATTCACGCATAACACATAGTACTAGCTTAAATAAAACACAGATAAAAAAAGAAATAAAAAATAGAATAGAAAAAATAAAAAAATAGACGATTCCCAAAACGAAATGCTGAGATAAGAGGGATAAAAGAATTGAATGGCAAAATAATAGGCTCGAACATGACCCATACAGATGACCAGTATTGATACGGGACGTGATAAAATTTAAAAATCACAACCCCACCATGAATCATCGAATGCGATACTCGAGTTGGCGGGGGGCAAATGGGAAGAGCTTACAACCTCTTCTCCTGATCATCATACTTTCAAGGTAGACGACTGCTCGTGAAATACATAGCATCCAAGATTATAAACGAGCAAATCTTCTCCAGTCGTCGTCCAATGGGTTGGTAAAAGCTGTCGGCGTGACTCTGTGATGGTAGAGATGGAGGATGAGAGATAGCCGATGTGTTGCTAGACGGGAACATCGATGGGCGCAAAGGAATCTAACCTCGCCTTACAATACCGCTCCGCACACGTGCTTTAGGAGATGATAGGTTAGCCGTCCACTTGTGTTAGATTAGCTCAGGCTTAAGTTTCTTCAAAATCACTGCTTTCAACTGTCATGAAGAGGGATAGCGTGACAAAGGTATTCAGATTGTAGATCATGAAAATCTATCCACATAAGCGAAAGAAAGGAATCGATGATTGTTATAAAAGTGACATCAGTTTTGTATTGAATTGTCAATAGTCGCAGCAAATGGGAATGTTAAAACAAAATAATCGTGAAGCAAAAAATCAAGCATTGAGCGTTCTGTACCTGGGTATAAATTGAGTAGCCGGTTTACGAGGACGAAGTTCGGGATGAACAAAGAACAGCATGTGGGGAAAACCAGTCCCGAAGTAACTTCCATCCGTGTGTAAATGACGGGATGACCGCGGAATGAACCTGTAGAACCTGGATTTCTTCACAAAGAAGTGTCTTTGTAGAGACAGAGTGTTTGGGGGTACCCACAATGAGCGATATTGCTCCCTTCATTGCGTTTAACCCATTGACGACCATGCAGTCCACATGTGGACTGCAGTCATATATTCTATTTATCGCCTCCTTTTAACGAATCTTTCTTATCAAATCATAAGATCAGGTCTAAATTAAACTATGTACTGTGTGGTCCAAAGAAATCTTCTAATTTTGCAATTAGCAGATAATAAGAATAAGCATAGACATCATACATACTTATATTTTAGCCTTTGGTTTTCAGGGTATATCTACCTTCCGCACTAATTTAGACAGTTTTACACCACACCGGTGTTTTTTTCGAAGAAACATGTGGCCCTTCTATGATTTCTTTTTATGAAAAGAATTAGTGATTGAGGAACTTCTCCTCATCACTATTTAACACTAGCTGACTAAAATTGAAGTGCCACCTACCATTATCAATAGTCATATCCTAAATTTGCGAACTCAGAAAAATTAAACAACTTCCAGTTCAAAATTAAAGAAATTGGCCGTACGGGGACCATGCAGTCCACATGTGGACTGCAGTGATGGTCGTCAATGGGTTAATAAGAAACGTATAAGCTGTTTTATAAACAAATCTCGAAACGTACACATCACAACATCGTGGGCAGTACAGCTTCACCATTGCTTCACCAGGAACGTCAGACAATCCTGCAGCACACACTTGCAGTTCATAATCTTTTTTAACGAAACCTTTGTAATAAGTCTGTTGAGTGTGCAATCGAGCAACAAAGTGCTACTATGAGTAATGAACAATAGCTCAGGACTGTGAAAGGAGTGACTGTCATCCTTAGATGACCCTATCAGCGAAGAGTCAAGCTATTATAGAAATATCAAAGAAGCTTCGTTAATGGCACCAACAATCAATGGCTGGATTCGTTTTTGAGCCCACAACAACATTGTTGTAAGAGGATTAAAATGACTCAAGAGTTAAGCGTAAAGAATTATTCAAAAGTTTTTAAGAAGAGATTACTGAATACAAAAATAAGAATAGACGGACATTACTTTGAAATTATCCCACGGCTAAATTATTATAAAAACCATGTATTTGCTTTGAAGAGCATCGCTCACCCCATACTACTGAACAATGACTGTAGTTTATAAAATGTGGTGAAAACTTACCAATAGGGAGCATAGCTTGATTCTCACAGTACACTCGGGGGCAGACGCCAAAGTCATGATCACGCCATTTTTCCACCATCTAGGGAAAACAATATGAATAAGAGATGTAGTGCGCGTCAAGGCAGCCTTCATAGCCCGCTAAACAATGATCCGTGGGCCATGAGCGGCCGGGTTACTGTGTCGTGAGGACCACGCATACAGCGATTCTTGAGAAATGAGTTTATCGGTCGAAATCAACCACCTGTACTCTGTGATATGCCCCTTACTCATCCATTGCCTGTATGTAACAAGATAGTTGGTCATTCAGTCACCTGGAGCTAATCAGAGGCACTTCTCTTCATCTCGCAAAAATAGCTGTAGTGAGCCAGTGAACAGGCCGGAAAGCAGCGATATCGTTGATCCCGTCCTATTAAACTACCCGTTCCCCAAAATCCCACTTAACGTCATGCCGATCGCCCATCGTCCAAGAAAGATTGTTTTGCTACATCGCGGATTCTGAGGGCTGCAATTTCGGAAGCATGTCCACAATAAGTTTCTAGGTATGAGTGGTAGTAAAGCAAACTAAGTGTAATTTTAATCTGAAGTTGATACCTGCCCGATTCCCCTGTTGGTCAAAATGTATCTGGCGTGAATCAACCCGTATAGCATCTCCGCTGCTTGTTCAACTAGATCAGTGTTGGTTGGATTGTCATCCATGTCATCCTCTTAAAAAATAAGGTTACCAAGGCAAAACGGAAATGAACACGATGAAACTCTTACCAGGTTCCAAGTCTAATATCATATCCAGTGCCTGACGATATTTGGGCACCTGCTCATTGAGACCAGTAAGGTTGAAGCGATCTTGTATATACTCCTCATCAACCTAACGAGTAATAATTCAGCGAAAGTAATGCAGAAAACCGAAACTAAATGTTTTTCGAACAAAATATGACGGATCACCTCGCAGAAGAATTCATTCCCTCTCAGGCCACAAAACCATGTGATCCACGACACCTGCAAATAAGAGAAACAATCACAGGAGCAGTTCACACAACAATTGAATGTATTTTTTCAAATCTAATCCTGTTAGCACGCATGATTTTTTTAGGCAGTATTCCATGTCTTCTGTGTTATGCAAAAACAGTTCTTATTAGCTACGAGGACAGCTTCATATTGGGTAAAAACTATAGCTAGTCATAAATTCACAAGTTATCAGAAAGAACCATAGCCGCTCTTTATAACAAACATTCTGCATTAACTTTCTACAAATCGTGCCATCAAAACAAATTTGCCAAATCAAAAAAGCCCCTTTTTATTACTTTTTCGTTTCGCCTTTCGACGTCTTACATAAAACCAGCTCCTAAGACCAATCAATATTGGTTTGAAAACTTTGCAGCAGCACTTTTGACCTAGATAACATCGCCGCTTAAGTCGACGTTTCCGTTTGAAATGAATTTTTCAAAACGCTTTTGAAAAAATGCAATCGGAATTTTAAGAAAATATGTAAAAAGATAAAGCAACTTTCATTTCCAAGTATTCTAATCTTTTGACAACAGTCACCCCAATCCAGTTTTCAAAAAAAGAAGGGTCAGAAGGTTGATTCTTTCAATTCAGTCCAACTTGCCTGTCTCCCATGCCTGCTCGGAATTCATGATATCGACTTTACTCTTCAATAAAAACAGAAAAATTTTTGACAAAAAAAATGAATGAACGCACTTCTTCAGAGCTGCTCATTGTTTCCGAAACTGATACGTGTGACGGCGCACTCTGTTCAGTAGCGGAAGCAGAAGCAGATCCAGCCTAAAAAAAATCGGAGGTACCCAACACACAAACGAACGGTTGATATGGCTAATAATTTCCACGACTGCAGCAAACGCGAAATTCCATAAACACAGCATGGATGGTGTATGAGAAAGGTTACTACAAGGGTTCGCCAGTATGGCACACAAGTCTCGAATCGAAGAAGAATGGAAGAGTGCCATTCACTGAATAGGTCATTATATGTTACAAAGCCACTGTTCATAACTAATAACGAAAACTTCGAGTACCAAAACAAAAAACGATAAACTCTACCCTAATTTTACATTTCGCTTTGCTTTCCGTATTTACACCAGCCCGCAATTCTCACATGGTGTGCTTCTATTAAAACACGCATTGCACCCTAGGACTAACCATTTCAACTCCTTTTACATTATTACGGACATACCAGCTTCTTCGTTCTGAAACTGGAAGCGAGAGATTCAATAGAACAAAATGTGACACAAAAAAGTCTGGAATACGGGCAAGCGGAGCGAGGGCTCATGTAATCATCAGGGAACGCGGCGAAAAAAAAGGATGAAAATTTCTGGGTCACTGAACTACAAGGACAGCGACTTGCCCACCGACCTAGGCCATACTAAGTGTATAGCTGCCATGAGTTCAGACCTCGACTTTTGAGCAATCCTTTTGAACTTAATTCGCCAAGTGTGTCTCGTGACGCTTTCTGTTTGATAAAAAACTGATCATCCTCATTACCTTAAACCCAGAACGTTCAAACCACGAAATAAGACAAAAAGCAGGATGGGAACAGCGATGGTGAGTGGCAGGAATGATAACAACTGATAGGGCAGGCGGCAAGAGTCACTGGCTCATTTCTCGTGTTAGCAGAAAAACTTTGGCGCTTTGACAGATGATGTGGGTTCGAAGGCATCGTAGTTGGTTGGTGACGGAAGTTGGTAAAACTGCTAAACGCATCCAATGGCCGTTGAAATGCAAAAATCACTAAATCACTTTATCTCTCCATCCTGACAGTTGGACCTTGCTACTTCAATGGGATAGAGGCTGTGATTGGATCGCATATAAAGGACTACACAAGCTAATAGCAGCCAATGAAGGCCGATAGGAGATCTCAGAAGGTAAAGGCGTCGGTTACTATCCCCTTCCACCTTGCATAGCGGAATTATGGAAGTTGATGAGAAGAACTGAAAACAATTGATCATTGTTGTTGAAGAGGAATAGAAGACAAGAATCATTAGTAGTTACTGTCTTCGTATTAACAGTTGAACATTATCAACTTAGTGAGTGATGTGGGACTTAACTAGATCGAAGGTAGCGAATGACGGAAAGTAACAGTTGATAAAGCCTGCTTAGCAACCTTGGAGGGCAAAAGCCATTCATTCTTCACGATATTCATGATGGTGACTTGGCACTTCATCAAGTTTGATACCATAAGACGGGATAGTAAAGTAGTGATAAAAAGGATAATAGCAGTGATCCGATCTGAAGTCAGTAAGCTTATATAAGCGCAGCATAATTTTTGCCCACCCTGTATTCGCGACAAGACGGGCTATCCTCCTCTTGTCCTGAGCAGTCAAAATACGTGGACGGCCGGGAATAGGTTGTGAGCGATAGCTTCCAGGGTCTTGAATGAATCTAGCAATGCATGAAAAAGAGCGGCTCAGTCGCCGTTTCGAAATGATGTGCACACTCAAAATTTTGCATTTCAAACGTAACTTAAGAACCTACCGTAATGGAATCATTCTCAAACGATTCCTCGTAGTCGATAACCTTTACAGAAATTTAGCGGGCCTTATTGATTTTTGACCTCGCTTATAATTTTGTTTTTTGCTAAGTGTGCACATACTTTTGAAACAAAGGAAAATTTCTTCTTTAATAAAAAATTATGTTAGCAGCTACGATGTTTTCTCAGAGAAAGTGTTCGAAGGTTATATACACAAGTTATTCAAAGGTAAAGATCATAGGTTACAGAAAACAATGGTATCCCCAAAAAAAACAAAATGTTGGGTGTGCACATACTTTTGAAACACACTGTATTTGAAGCTTCGGCTGGTCAATCACACCGGTTAGTATAGAGAAGCATACCGTTGCGTAGGTAGACAAGGTAATGGGCGGATTTAAACCCGTAATAGATTAGTGTTAAGAGCAAGGGTAATCGTTAGATTTCATAAGGGTAAGCATCACTAGCGAATTGGCTTAAACAGCAGTGCCTTGTTTACGCCAAGCTCCCTTCCTTTAGATCACGTGTCAGTTTTGAGGTGCTCGTGTGGTTCTGGTCAGTGGCCGCATTCATACTAGGTGCCGTAGACGGCATCGAGTGCCGTAGACGGTCGTCTCGGTGCCGTGTACGGCACCCAGTGCCGTAGACGGTCGTCTCGGTGCCGTGTGCGGCACTGAGTGCCGTAGACGGCACCGAGACGACCGTCTACGGCACTCGATGCCGTCTACGGCACCAGTCGTACGAAACCAATCGATGGACAGCTCCCATTGATGACTCATCCTACGGGATGACTGTTTGAGATAACTGTGCTCCTTTTTCTCTTCGCTCGTAGCAGATTTTGTTGTGATTTTCATTTTGTATCACGTCCCGTGCTTATTACCGATCTTCCGTGCGCGTAATGGTCGCTTGAGCTCATTATTTTTTCACTTATTTTTCTTACCCCTCTTATTTCAATAATTTGTTGTGGGAATTTTTCTATTTCATTTTTTCTATAGAATTTTTTACTTCTATTTTTTTCTGCTTTATATTCTAGCTAGTTCTGACATCATTTGATTCCGAAATAATGATTTTGTAAGTGTGAATAGTATACTATAGAATAGTAAGAATGAAAAAAGGCACGCATAACACACCAGTACTAACTAGATTATAGAGCAGGAAAAAAATAGAAATAAAAAATTCGAATAGAAAAATTAGAAAAAATGAAATAGAAAAAGTTCCCACAACAAATTATTGAAATAAGAGGGGTAAGAAAAATAAGTGAAAAAATAATGAGCTCAAGCGACCATTACGCGCACGGAAGATCGGTAATAAGCACGGGACGTGATACAAAATGAAAATCACAACAAAATCTGCTACGAGCGAAGAGAAAAGGAGCACAGTTATCTCAAACAAGTCATCCCGTAGGATGAGTCATCAATGGGAGCTGTCCATCGATTGGTTTTCGTACGACTGGTGCCGTAGACGGCATCGAGTGCCGTAGACGGTCGTCTCGGTGCCGTCTACGGCACTCAGTGCCGCACACGGCACCGAGACGACCGTCTACGGCACTGGGTGCCGTACACGGCACCGAGACGACCGTCTACGGCACTCGATGCCGTCTACGGCACCTAGTATGAATGCGGCCATTGGTTTCGTACGACTGGTGCCGTAGACGGCATTGAGTGCCGTAGACGGTCGTCTCGGTGCCGTCTACGGCACTCAGTGCCGCACACGGCACCGAGACGACCGTCTACGGCACTGGGTGCCGTACACGGCAACCGAGACGACCGTCTACGGCACTCGATGCCGTCTACGGCACCTAGTATGAATGCGGCCAGTGGCCGCATTCATACTAGGTGCGGTAGACGGCGGACTAGGGCGGTAGACGGCGGACTAGGGCGGTAGACGGCGGTCTCAGCGCCGTCTACCGCCCTCGACCGCCGTCTACCGCCCTAGTCCGCCGTCTACCGCCCTAGTCCGCCGTCTACCGCACCACTCGGCTGCCGTCCACGGCAGCAGTCTTACGAAACCAATCGATGACAGGTCCCGTTGATGACTCATCCTACGGGATGACTGTTCGAGATAATTGTGCTCCTTTTTCTCTTCGCTCGTAGCAGATTTTTGTTGTGATTTTCATTTTGTATCACGTCCCGTATAGATGACCGGTCTTCCGTGCGCGAGATGTTCGCAAGGACTCATTATTTTTCCATTTGTTTTTTTATCCCTCTTATCTCAGCATTTTGTTGTGAAAATTTTTATATTTCATTTTTTCTAATTTTTCTATTCGAATTTTTTATTTCTATTTTTTCCTGCTCTATATTCTAGTTAGTACTGGTGTGTTATGCGTGCCTTTTTTCATTCTTACTATTCTAATGTATACTATTCACACTTACAAAATCATTATTTCGGAACCAAATCATGTCAGTACTAGCTAGAATATAAAGCAGAAAAAAATAGAAGTAAAAAATTTTATAGAAAAAATAAAATAGAAAAATTCCCACAACAAATTATTGAAATAAGAGGGGTAAGAAAAATAAGTGAAAAAATAATGAGCTCAAGCGACCATTACGCGCACGCAACATCGGTAGTAAGCACGGGACGTGATACAAAATGAAAATCACAACAAAATCTGCTACGAGCGAAGAGAAAAAGGAGCACAATTATCTCGAACAGTCATCCCGTAGGATGAGTCATCAACGGGACCTGTCATCGATTGGTTTCGTAAGACTGCTGCCGTGGACGGCAGCCGAGTGGTGCGGTAGACGGCGGACTAGGGCGGTAGACGGCGGACTAGGGCGGTAGACGGCGGTCGAGGGCGGTAGACGGCGCCGAGACCGCCGTCTACCGCCCTAGTCCGCCGTCTACCGCACCTAGTATGAATGCGGCCAGTTTCTTTCGGGAATTTTGAGTACAAAACTGTATAATTTATAACGGAAATGGAATAACGCCGATCTATTTCGTTTCTTTTATTTTGCTTACTACGAATTTAGCAATATTTTGCACTCTTATCACCGCAGCTATGGCAAATGATATGTGATCAAGAGCAAAGCCTCTCTGTATAGAAATATTCTCTTCCGAACTATCATAAAGGTTAGGTTAGTCAAAAGAAATACCCAAATTCTGAACATGAGCATAAATAATTATCTTATCTATTTCGAAAGAATCTCTAACGAGTCTCATTCGATTCAGCCGCCTAACTTACAGGGTGCCTGCTTTTAAGCAATCATATGACGAAGGCATTTATAACTGGGAACGAATAGGCTTTTTTGATGCGACACTATTCCAAACTATGATCACGAAAAAATCACGATCGCACACATCCCTGATGCATGTTGGGCGGTATAAATAGAAGCACAGGTAAAGAAAGGAATCATAAAACAGTAGGGAACTTACTGAAGAATGCGGTAGTTTCTCTCCACCGAGCAGAGGCCGTGGCGACGGTACTAGTAAGTAGACCGCGAACAACAGGTCCTGAAGCATTTAGAAAGAAGGTTCCAGCTCTTGCAGCAACTACAGCACCGTACACGAAATGGAGTTGATAATGACTTCATGCATAGTAAGAGGTTGAACAGGTAAGATTGTCATTTTAATGCCACATAGTTCCACACCACAACTAACATGTACATATTACATTATAGTGTATAATGATGCAAAAAATGAGTAGAATTGCAGAATCGAGGGAGCCGAACAACTTCTGACACTTCTAGAAGCAACGTCTACTTCACAATGCCGTTCCACTGGCAACGATACATCTAGACTTATGATGGAATCATTTTAATAACAGATAAACAATCAACATGGACCGAATGAGGAAGAAAATCCAAATTAGAGCACAAAAAGAACCCAATAAAAATGCTAATGAAAAGTGTGTAAGCCTCGTGACGCGATTGCGGCCATCCCACCGTGATAATTAAAAATCGAGCACGAAATCGTCCACTCTCCATAACACTACGCGTTAAGAGGCGCAAATTTTCGTGCTCAGCTTAGATATTTCGCTCAACTTATTGTTAAATCTGTTTGAGTGACTGTCCGAAGGAAAAGAGAGAAGGAGCGGTCGTTCGCAGGAGTGAAACGAATAGTATAGTTCGAATGACGCAAACATAAAATCATTGTGTTTTATACTATGTTTGCCTTAGCAGCCTAATAAGCATAGCATAATATAACTCTGCAAAAGAAGGACAGGAATAATACTGCTGACTGATTTTTACAAAGAGCGCAAGTATAGCAGCACGGGTGGCGGTTTTTGTCCTCGACGTCCCACAGCAAGCGACAGCAGTTTCCCGGCGATTACCGTAATCATCCACTAGAAATCCAAATTTTCCCTTCACAGCACGTGATCGTTTGAGCACGGAACACCCTTCGGTTATTGTACCCCATACTCGCTGGGGACGGAGAACGTCCATTGCGCGCGTCCGTGGGAAGTAGGGCACCCCGTCTACATCGCGCGCGACGCACCTCACTGAGGCCTAGAGATGACATTACAGTACCACCAAGTCTCAGTGGAGCGAATGATTTGCATTTGTACTTGTTATCTTCCCTTTGAGCTGACTGTTGTGGACCAGGTGCGAATCGTATGCCCCACTGACAACTGCGACGTCTGTCAAGTATCGCGGGCTGACCCGCCGCATGCGACGTCTGCGGCGTGACCTAGTTTCGACGGACGCGCGCAACGAAGCGCATCCGCTGGGGATGGGACTTACGTGCGTCCGAGGATGCGCGCTGCAAAGTGCGCGACGAAGTTCGTGGCGATTCGAACGATTCTGCCGCCTATTATTCTCCGCTTTCTTCACTACCGATGAATTATTCCCAACCTATACTTCCGCTTTTTGGATTAAATAGGGTGCCCTCAAAATTATCGTGAGCGGTGAACTGGTAACTGGTATCAACGAAGACGATCACTAAGCTGGATTCGAGGTGAGTTCCCTTGTTCCTAGTTAGTAATGACCGGGTTCTCCATTTCAGTATTTGCATTTTTCTTTCTTTCTAAACAGGTGTGTACACAGCCCTGCCCAGGTCAGTGCCTCTTTTCCTTTTTCTGTTCGACCGCGCGCGCAAACGAATGGAACTTAAGTCTTGGGTCCTACCTCCACTCTCTTTCTTCTCGTGTCCCTCATTTAATCCTGTACCGCTTCCCAGAAAGGTTTTCACGCCGCCTCGATCTTAACGAACCTTTGCCGTTCCCAACGCGAAATGAATGCCACAACAGCTTATCGGCGCCGATCGGAATTCGACGTTGATGCTCTGACGCCGACGTCGAGTCTCACTTTTAAAACATAGGATTATGATACCAAACCACTCCAATTATTGTAGTGTTTCAGTGAATGTGCAGCTTATCGCGCGGGAACCCGGGCAGCGTTGAAAAGGGACCATCCTACGCTTTTCCCCCAAGGGAACCCATTTTGTAATTTTGTTGTCTACGTCAATAAAACTGAACGGTATCAAACAGAGGTCTTCATCCAAGCAAGTCATCATGATAATGTCACTCACAAGCCGTACCGCTAAGTCTTCTGCTCTCTGTGACTCTAACGCAGATCTCGACACAGCTCTGGCTTTACCCACCTTTTAGGAACTCCAGGATGACATATCCTTATGCGGTCGCGACCCTACGTCGTCTGGCGTCTGGTAAGTATGAAACGGTTCCCGAGCGACCGCCGCACTGTTGTCCTCATAGGGCATTCACGCAGCGGTTGAATAAGTCTTTTATCGCGGTAGGGAAACGATTGCACAACCTTCCACTAAAAACCCATGTTTCAATAAGATTCCCAGGGTTCGCGCACCACCCCCTTCTTAAGACATAACGAGGACGGGGCTCGGTTTTAACAGAGGCGCCGTTTTGCGCAGTTAAGAAGACATTATGTGTATGCGCTCCATACCGCTCTTCGAGGTGCAGCAAGCCGATTTTCTGGTGGGTCACATGGAGGGGGTAGCACGTGAAAAATTAGAGGAGCTCGAGCTGCAACTGCTCCGTTTTTCTTCCATGCCGACAAGTTTATCTTGGTTACTCCGGCGCCGTCACAATGCAGTGTCCTTGGGATGCTCTTCGCTGTTGAAGGCTGCGGAACTATATAGTCAAGCAACTACGTCTATGCAGCCTTTTAAGGAAATCACAAGGCGGTTCGGCTCACGCATATTGTCTGTTCGTTCCCGTAAGCACAGGCGGAAAGAGAGAATCTCCTAATTGCCGAAACTCGTGTCACCGCTCAGGTATGGAGGCTTAGTCAGCAGCGCCGTACGGTCGACGATCGTCTGGCCATATTCACGAAACACAACATCAACACTAGCTAAGTACGTCGACGAACTACTTGCAGTCGCCAATGCGGCGCTGGCATCTCAAGGGTCATTTATTTATAAAAAGTTATTAACGAGATAACCGCCTTCGTAGCAAATACAGATGCATTTCCTGGTCTCAGCAGTGCTTACAAAACGCAATACTCTGACGTGGCCAGATTAACAAGCAAGGAAAGACGCGTGCCAACAACTATGGTACGCGTCTGCGTTCGCCTCACACGATAACGGACTGCACCGAGTCGAAGCCACGGCTAGTGAAAATCCATTTTCGCCTCTCAGATCAGTATTTCCCCGCTTCGCGATTTCATTTTGGACTCCTTATGCGAAAGTAGAACACGTGACCCACAACCCATTCCCGGGTGGCCATCGCCTCAGTAAGTCTGTGTTAACAGAGTACCGTCGTATATAACGCTTAGTGGAATGCGGAATTCTGACGCTAAAGAGCAAGCTGTACGCACTTGCAATTTCCATGTATTATATGTTGACTACCGCTTCGCTGATGAGTTTTTTTGAATCCGGAGGACCCTTCTACGAGCTCCCTCGTGTTGCCCGTACCATCGCAGCTGATGAAGTTACGCTAAGTCAGAAGTTCTAGTTACGTTAGCTCGTTATCGTCGCGATGGTCATTCGTTTCTCTCAAGCCCGGCATTTTAAATATTATACATTGTAGACACCAACCATCTCCAAACAGATCAGCGATGTCCTAGAACCACATTAGCTGTGCGACTGGAAGTTAGAGGAGCAATTTGCTGTTCAGTAGATTATTCCGCTATCTACGTCGCATGCGCTACCTTTCCAGCACACCATGACCTCAATCATCCTCCAAACATGCTAGTACACCCTTAACAACGGCATACCTGCGTAGCGGCGTAGCACTACTGGCATCTTTTTACCCGTCGACTTTTCCGGTTTTCTTCCTTCCAGTTTCATTTCTCCTCAGTACCCTCAAGGCGTACTTCCTATTCGCTGTCACACTATAACGAGGAAGAAGCCCAGCGTTGTCAAAACGTACCCGGGACCTGTTGTCGCAAAACGTGCCCTCCTCCAACCACTGGCGTGTTCACATTCTACAAAGAACAATCACTCGGTTTATACTGAAAAGCTTCACTATTAGTATCGCTTGGTACTTTGTTCTGTTCTCTGAAATGCTAAGGGAATTTTCCCAGCTTGAGTTTCACGTACACTGTAATCGGTTTACATTCCACAATGCGTTATCCGTATATTATCACGCATGATGTTTTGAGAAGCTCGCTGTCAGCCGCATGTAAGCATGGCGGTGAATTCATAGATGATTGCTCCAATCTTTTTTCTCATCCTTTTTCTAAATCCCACGATACATGTATACTCATTTATAGGCTCTTTTATGCCACAAGGCACAAGAGTAATCTGTTCTTCGTTTATGTCATACCTATTTTCGGAAAAATTAAAGTAGAACTCTTTTCGTAATCTGATCATTCCCTTCGAAGATATGGTATTTGTCAGTTTTATTATCGTCCTAGTGGATTGTCGGATTTAGTATGATAAAGGTTTGATAACACAAGTTTGAGGTCGAAGTGTATTGAAGTCCCGTGTAGCAGACATTATAGCAGCGACTATATTATATATACTTCGACTTCACGGCTACACGGCTACACCCGCCGTCAAGAAGTTGCGCTTCATACTGTACACTTTGTGCCCGCAGAGTAATGGATTTGATCATTACACTCACCACCCAAACTCACCTGGGTACCTCTCTGGTTGGGTCTCAACGACATTAAGAGGTTGAACGTAGCTCTGGCCCGCTGCAAGCATGGCCATTTCATTCGTGGCCATCTTCACTCTCTTAAAATGCTTCTTCATTGAAGCAGGATCCTTTAGTGGGCCTGCCGCTACAATCTTGCGAGTTGGCGGACATTTCTGCATAAAAGGTGAGCGATGCCTTACATTTTTTCGTCGTTACTCAATTGGTTTTTGTAAGCAAGCAACTCTTTTTCCAAGCACAGACTTCCTTATGAAAGTGGAGGTGTAACGGTTGAGCATAGTTCATGGAGGTCAGAGATGAAGAAGGGTGATTTATGTTACAGTGTGAAGCTAATGCTGCAATTTTCAGATAACGGAGATAAGAGTCGAATGAAAGACTGTGGAGCTAGAATGGAAGCGTTCTTCAAACAGTGGGCTCCGACCTTGTCCGGCCAACATCGGGCTCAGCGATCAAACCGTGTTCAATCCGCCGTCTACAGTTCTGCATGATATTCTCTGTAGTATTCAACACGTTCTGTAGTTGTCTAATAAAAATAAATCTGATTCTGCTAGTTGTGTATCCTTGTCTCCAAAACTGTACTGTAAACATAGTTAGCATCCAAGTGCATATAGCTCTTTTTCGTATACTGTTCGATTACACCGTTCACATTGGTCGTTTAGTAGTTTCTGCTCTCGTTTTCCATGTAAAGCTACTGCTTCTTTCAGCGGACATGTGGTTTGAGGGACACTCAAACCACATGCCCGTAAATCTCGCGCATTTGTCTGCACTCTCTCAGTGAGGCAGTGTATTATTGGCCAAATTCCATTCATTCCAATTTTTCACATGAAATCACCATTTCACTTTTACCCAATGCTATTCCCCTCCTTACGAGAAGAAAGTAAAAGGAAACGCCTTGTTGCCAGGAATATCATTGTTGGCATTTTCCAGAGTAGTGGGCTGAGTCAAACGACCCAGAATGTTCTCGAGGGCGGCGTAGAAGTCTTGGCGAAATCATATTGTTCTACCAGAACCTCTCTTCACGTTGGCAATGCTTCCTTGTGAAATGGCGAAGTCCCGGTCATCGAAAAGGGGTAGCTTCAAAAGCATCCTCATATAATGTGTAGGGTATCGAGTCCTTTGAATCGATGACCGCTGTGATTGCTTCTCTGAATAACCTCGCAAGTTTGGACGTTTGTTGATGATTGTCTGTGCTTCCTTCCCTATCAACTCAAGAGCCGTCGGAAAGCTACTTGCGAAATATCTGCTTACCAATATGATGAAGATGTTCAACGAGCCGGGTCCAATCCCCTCCTATGTTGTTAGTGAAAGGATCTTCCCAAAGGTTCGCAATTGAAGTGAAGAGACCTCACTTGGTAAAAGTATTAGAACTTCGTTTCTCATCTTCAAACTTCACAGCTCTCCCTCCACACACTGAAAAAGCGAATCTAGCATGAGGAATCACAGCTCTCCCTCCACACACTGAAAAAGCGGATATGGATATGGAAAAAGCCATGGATAGTGGGTCCAGGGGTCGATATAATAAACTGAAACAGCTCTTCACCCTGCTCATTCATGGAGTGGAGTTCCTTGAAACCGATGACCGATGGCTCTGCTGCATCATGTTTCAAGGAGTAGTTCTTCTCTAGTTTTGGAATTGACGCGCATCGGGCGGTGCCTTCTCGTCTCGATCAATCCGCAGACGTCGCACTTGATCTTCCCAGTTTGCATCATCAGATCTTATCGAAGGCTCCCTCAGTCTCAGAGAAATGAGGACTGTTTTTGGCATATGAATATGCACTGTAGCTTGCAAGGCTCTAACACGTGGGGTCCCACTCTTAGCTGTGTGGACATGCAGACGTGCCGTTAAAGTTACATACATTAATTTTTTTATATATAAATGTAACAAGGATAAGGAAAGCTCCAAGCAGAATTCCATCGAACAGTTGAAAAACGTTGGTGAGAGCTTTCGGGCTGTACAAGCCGACATCTGATGGTGAAGGCGAAAGCATGTAGCAGGGCAACAAGTTGCCTCTCTTCTGATAGGCAGATATTCCCCCATGCGAGTCCTTGTCCTTACTCCAGAACGCAGTGATTTAGACGTAATATAATGGAGCTTACTGTGTGCAACTTTACGCGTGAAGAATGAATTCAACCGCTACCTAGGACTGACGGATAAGGGAGACTCAAACAAGGGGGCCGCCATCCCTCCAGTTCCTCGACAACTACCTAACCGCAGGTTTTAACGCGAAGCGGCAAGCTGGTCAATATAAAGCCTCGCATAACTGCAAATTACCGGAACTTTGTTTTGGAACACATGATTGAATACTGAAAAATTTGCAAAACGCGTGTATAACCCGCGAGAAACACAAGGTTCAACGACTCAGCAGAAACGGAAGTCCATTAGTGAATCGAGTTGCTCCCTGGGCAACGGCAACTTTGGTCCGCGATTTGCTTCAATATCCGCCACACAGGGTCGCCTTACTTAGCCTCGTCGCTGAACAGCTCGAGATCCCTCAGTGAGAGGTAACCTTCAGTAAAGGAAATCCGTAGATTATACAAGGTAGACTACATTATTTCCTCCCTAGTAATACGAAACGTTTGGTAATAGATTTCTGAAAAAAGCCAGTACCCCTACTTCTTAAATCAATCATCACCTTGCACGAAGTACCTCTGGCACGAAACATCTCCAGACGACTCATTTTAATGGGGCAGCTAGTATATTCAAGATTCGATGCCCCAAAGAGTTGGGAGCAGCTCTTTGTAACCTTCACAAGGAATGTTGAGAAAACAGGGCCAAGGTGTGCGTAGCAGTGAAGCTCACTCGGCGCGCGAAATGGCTGAAGGAATATGTAGATATCTCATGGAATTTCCCACAGAAAATTGGAAAAGATCACCTGTACACTCGCTCAACTTGTTTTTGCGGTCATAACCGCTAAGGCGTGAACACCGCGAATCTTTCTAATCCAAGAAGCTGAAGTCAAGATACAGGCCTATTTGGTCTTGATATGCGTAAAAAGACTTTGGTGACTCGAACCGGACATATTGTAAAGATAGAGCTCCTCACTACGATCAAAAATCGCTCAGTTTTTTCCTAGGCCCTCCTGACCCCATTTTCATGAATTTCGGCCAATGTTAACTGTGCCCCCAAATCTCATCGAAGACCAACACCTTCCGGGTACCCCACGTGTTAGAGCCTGGCAAGCTGCAGTGAATATTCATATGCCAAAAGTAATAAGAATAATGGGCCTCATTCCCCTGAAGCTGATGAGCCCTCGATAAGATCTGATGATGCAAGCCAGGAAGATCAGAACGATGTCATCGGACTGAACAGGCGAAAGGGCACTGCCCGTGGCACGTCACCTTTGAAACTGGAGAAGAACTGTTCTTGGAACACTATGCTGCAGAGGAGTCGGCGGTGTAGCTGTCCTCATCAACACGCATGAACATCTAGCATTCGTACGAAAGCTTGACAACCCGAATCGGACGGTTGCGATTGCGAATATTTGTTTCAACCCCAGCTCTAACAATCGTCGTTGTTTACGCGCCAAAATCGAGCAACGACGAAAATAGCTGGAAGCGTTCTATATATATCTGGGGGAACACTACAGAAAACACCATTTTTTCGTCAAGGTGATCGTCGGCGATTTCAACACCAAGGTTGGCCCCAGAAAAATGGCCGAAGGGCTCCACATCGGGACTCACGAAATGGAATGGAACGAGCAGGGTGAAAAGCCGTCCCAAGTTTGTTATGTCGACGTACGCTATAGTCTCTTGAAGCTTCCTTTAACTACTTTGATCTAACGAGTTAATATCACCATCATTCCTTCAGCTCTTATTTCATTATGTAGAAGTCGTGGACGAGATTTTTTTTAACCTTTACAGCCTTAGTGACCGAACATTTCATAAAATTCGGAAGTACACTGGTGTGCAAAACTTAGGGGCGAGATAATGGATAATGTAGCATAAAACATTGAGGAGTGGGTGGAAATAAATGAAAGTGTGGCGTTATATTGCCAGACCTATGACGGTTATGTACAGGAAGCTGGACTTTCCTACGTGGAGAATTAGTTCAAATAAAGCGAGAAATATGGCTGCCCACACAAATCGAGCCAGATGAAATTTTTTTGTCAATCAGCCATCGTAGCATCGTAGCTAAATACTGTGGTGATGTCCTTCCATACATCATGTCCCGCAGACATCGTCTGGATGACTTGGCACGAAGAAGGGTCATCGGGAAACATGAAAAAGGTCGAACCATGCAGAGTGTAGCTCAGGAGACTATTATCGCTCACATCGTTGTTTCACGTGCACGGAGAGCATTCCGAACGTCTGATACCGCTGCACGAAGGAGAGGAGGTGGTCGAACAAGATCAATTACACTAAGGTATGACCGCTACTTTGTGCAGCAGGCAAGAAGATATCCACGCTAATCAGCGCTGTGATTGCAATGTCATTTAACAGGATTTCAAGTCAAGTCATCTCACGCACCACAGTGGCAAGACGACTGCACGGTGGCGGTCTATTCGCCAGACGACCGCTACGTTGTGTTCCTTTGACCCTCGTGCATCGGCGAGGCTGTTTAGGGTAGTGCCGGGAGCATAGCGAACGGGCCGATAAGAAATGGAGTCGTGTGCTCTTTACGGATGAGAGCAGATTCGATTTGAGTAGTGATTCTGAACTCACCCTTATATGGCGAGAGGTAGAAACACGCAACTCCCCCAGAAACAGTCGAAGGTGATCGTTCTGGTGGTCGAGATGTATTGGTATGGGGAGGCATTATGCTGCATAGCCGTACTGACCTCCAGATTCTTGATCGCGGATCGTACTCCTTCCTCATGTGCGTCTTTTCAAGGGATTCGTTTTTATGGATGACAGTGCGTGACCGTACCGGACAGCAGATGTAGAGGAGCTCTTGGTATAAGAGCATATTCGGCGAATGGAATGGCCTGCCCGTTCCTCCGACCTGAATTCCATGGTGCACGTGTGGGATGCACTGGGTAGACGCGTTGCCGCACCTCCAAATGCTCCAGTGACCATCCAACAATTGTCACTGTGCTGATTGAGGAGTGGAATGCCTTACCACAAGAACTCATCACCAACCTCGTGGAAAGCATGGACATGCTGCAGAGCATTTATTGCCATTCTTGATGATCACGCTCCCTGATAAGAACCGCGTCGCTTTATTTGAACTACTAGGATAAATTATGCGGAACTATGTGTAATCGGTACCTTTGAATAAAAATGTCTTATCTACGCGTATTATTTCAATTTCCTGTCAGTTGCTTCCTGTGCAATATCGTAATGGACCTCTATTGGTATGGTACAAATTTCATCGAGCTCTGTCGCGTGGCAAAGGTACAGTAATCGAAAGTTGCTTTCTCTCTAGGTTTTGCACTCCAGTGTATTTCGACAGCGTGCTCAACTATCAAAAATGTTATGAAAGCGACTGTTACCCAGTTGTTGATCGACTTATTACTAGTGTTGTGTCCTTTAGTAATTGTATGAAGTTTTAATCTGTGCTTTTGAAACAAGGGTGGGCTACGAATGCGACAGCTCGCCGAGCTTCTTTATTGCAGCTCTAACAAGTTTTGCACGATAGCCTTTGTTCCTTTGAAGGATACACGACTTGCTTATCTGCAGAAGCCTTTGAAGTATCACCTACATGGACTACTGTTCCGAAGCTGCTATGGGTTACTACATAAAACCTAACAATAAATTGTTCACCTAGAAGATAAATTGAACTAAAAGTTTTTCGACTGCACTTACCAGTTGTTGCTTGAATGACTGGTTTTTTTCATCTTGTTCAATGAATTGGAGCTGTGTTCGTTCAGAAGATTTCATGTTATTTGAAGTACGAGACCTAATCTTTTGAAAGAGTCTTGAAAGGTCATGAAGCTAGCCATGAACCCAGGTATGAGAGTGTCAGATCAATCATCAAAAGTCTTCGAGAGTTGCACGAGATATGAAGCTTACAGCACTAGCCGGAACTAGCAGAGCTGATAGCGAGTATTATCATTTCAAGCTCCATAATGAATTCATTATAGCTAAGGCTGTGTACCCTCATACCTTTTATTAAATAAGTATATACAACTCCTCGTGGGGAAATTGGAGAAATGTTTAGATTCCAATTATGATTAGCGATGCGCCATGTGTTCGACATACACAGGGCTTCATTGCATTTGTGTTTGGACCAAGGCAAACTTCCAGAATAAGCGTGCCAATGTGCTAATCTGGTATCCCTGTCCGTAAAAGTATCATTCAAAGTGTGCCTGGTTTTCAAGGGATGGTGTTTTAAAATATGTAGACCTCCTAGCTCTTCTTTTCCAGTCTTTGAACAACACGGCCTGCACATAAGTTGTCGCGGAATGCGCCTTTAACGCCGTAAACATCGTAAATCACCACAGAGTCGCAGAAGTGATAGGGACGTACCTTCCTTTATCATGGGGACAGTGACGATGGAAGCCTGGAAGGACCGTCCGCGTGGTGTTGACCCGCCCGTTGGCGGTGAATACGTGCCCAGCCATGTCATCTGGTACTTTCCGTTTCTGTTGAATGAAGCTCGGAGCCAGCTGGAAGCAGCTCATTGCCTCACTCCCATTGATCCAAGTCAACGAAAGGTGAGTTTACCGTTTTTCTGCATCTTTTCTATTTCAGGAAACCATTAGTTGGCATGTCTCTGGAAAGATAAATAACATTTTTGCCGTTTCCACGAGCTGCCGACTTCCTAGCAGTGCCTTTTCTAAAGAGTAAAAAACTATTTCTATAAATGTGTACCGGGTGTTGTCGAATCATCTATTCCCATACTTAATTTCCAGTATGTTGTAATCATCGTAAATTTGCCAAGAAAGGCGTGTCCGTAATCGAGGATCCGACATGAATAGTTTCATTACGTTCTTCTATTCGAACTATTACGCAGGCACCTACGTAATCCTGTCCCCTCGGAGGCTGAGCCGGATAGTTTCTGAAGACGTCCTCGTCGTGCGTCGGTGGCGATGACGATGGCGTGCTGTCGATGCCACGTCAGCACATACCTTAAAACGATGCCTTCGGTTCCATGGGGTCGCGGATCGAAGTGTGTTGACGCAACGGCATCGTCGTGCCACGACGTGACATCGCCCTCTCCTCTCTACTGCATCCTCTCGTTGTCATCGATTTCTCACCATTGAACTTAGCGTCCAGCCGCTCAGCCATCTATCTACCACTCATCACCTGCCTTGTGCTAATAAAACACCATGCCCACTCTTGTTTCTCCTCAGGCACCTTCGAACCGATCTCAATGTGTTTACAATGCAACGCTTCCTGAGTTTGAATTCCTCCGCAAACGAGGGCGCAGTCCGGTCAGAGTGGGAGACATTCTGTGTAGAGTTTTTGGAGTTGTTCACAACACCTACCTTTCCTTATCGGGAATATATAGACGGGTGCATATGGGTCTGGAGTTCCGGTTCCAACCTAATTGAGCATTGAGATCAAGCTCGGGCTTCTAAAGCTAGATGAAAGCAGTATAAGAAAAGGACACATTTTGAGATCTCTTTCTCATTCGTCTATCCTTCTGTTCCTTGCGCTCTCAGCAAAAATCTTGTCCCATGGCTTTTTCCCTTCCAACTGGGAATCGTCTTCAATAACTACCTTTTTTCACGTTTCAGTATCTATCAAGCCACATACGTACCGAGAAACAGGATGAAACGGACCATTCCCCCTCAGTAAGCAAGTTCATGCCCTTTCCCGATTGGGAAACCGTGCGGAGGAGTTGCAAGAAAAGTCTCCCATTTACCCTTGTTTTTCGTCATTTTCCTTATCATCAGAACCGTGTGTCTATTTCACGATAACGCTTCAGAGTATGCGGACACTGAATACGTATATCTCCGATACCGTATCGAGAATCTCTTCAAGGGAGGCGATGATTAAGGCTAATGTGGATGAGCCCTTTGAAGTATTGCTATGCAACCTCTTGACCATAACTCATTTACTGATTCACAAAGTAGAGTAACTCAGTACAAATATTGTTGCCCAGGTCCAGGGAATTGCCATGACAATTAGCGGAGAGCGGGGTGACACGTCAATATGGACGGAGGGCAGCTGATGACGTGAGCTTGGCGAGAGGTAGAGGGCAACGGGGAGGTGGCCAGGTGACGCGGCGCGGCGCCATCCGGCCAGAGAGTGGCGCCAGCTGGCTCCAGACAGGGGAGACAGTATAATGAACGTTGTTCCACCGGGAGAGTGCTACATGAGCATCTCGTGCCGTTCCAGACGCAGACAACGAGTGGCACCAGAGAGCGTCCGTGGCCCCAGAGACACCAGACCCTCTGTCCCGCCGTGTTTGCGCCGCCGTCGCACCCGGGTCGCGGCGCGCCCTACCATCATCACGCCGTCGTTATATCGATGTGATGACGACGTCCCGAGGAGTTCCATCCCCGTTCTCTCATCCAGTCGCACCCACCACTACCCTCATCATGCTATTACTACGAGCCTACTCGTGTGGTCTATCATCGATATAACCTTTGTACGGTCATATCCTCGCTCAACTCATTACTTACTCTACCATCAGTTGAATAGTCTACCATTTGGTTGCATATGGTTCCTGCGTATAGCGACTTTGCTTTTTTTGGAATATAGAGGGCTACATCCGTAGTTCATAACCATAACCATGGAGAGTTAGTGTTCTCTGCGGGATGTTTTTATGACAACGAAGCTGACCCTAAGGAACTACCAACAAACAGTTCGCCTAAACAATTTTATGAAGATTATTTCTCGAGTTGCCTACAGCTGAAAATGTCTGTCTTCCTCTAGATCCTCAGTTCTTCCTGCCACCATTCTGCCGTCATTGAGCGTTTCCTTCTCAAAAAGATTCATTGGCGAGATTGACCAGACCTCGCCTTTGTTGTGCCTCGGGCTTCTATGTATGCTACCGTCTATGTATAGCCTCTTATGTCAGCACTTTGTTTAATTATCGACTATGTATCTATCGACTATCGCCATTTTACAATCAACTCGTTTACTGCTGTAAGATACAGTACGTCCCATCATATCTTATTCTGGATCGAGGCTGAAAAACAGTACCGGAAAGGCTTTCAGCTGTTTTGCATTCCCCTCCCCCCTCCTCGGGCGTACCTTATTCACGAAGTCCATCTCATTCCCATTCATAGAAACTATATTTCGCAGGATTTCTTCGCTCTTGCTTCGGAATCCTAAAATTTCAGTTTCTTTTTCAGGTGATGACCGAAGACAAGCCATTGTGCACCAGCGACCCCAGTCCAACAGTAGCTCTGCCAACCTCAAAGGATGAAACAATCAGTGATAAAACTATACCACGAATGAGTGAAGATCATACTGTAGTGATCTGTGAGGAGGTCCTGAAACGACGAGAAATTTTGCTGGATATGTGCAATACACGTGAGACGGAAATCAATAGAAAGAGGTACGGTGATTCATTTGATTTCCTTCTCGATCACTATTCAAACTTCTCATTCTGAGTACAGATCCTGCAAAGGATCAACTGCCACAGTACCCTTATGGTTGTTGTTTTTGTTCTGTGTTGTTTGTGAAAACAATGCAATGTTACTCAAATAGCTTGTAGTTCAAGTCATACCAATCAATAACTACCAGTCAGTCAGAAACATTACTGATAGCTTTCTTGATGGGATCACACTCCAGTAGTTCAACAAAGCCGTTGTGTCCAGGTCCTCCTGCTTCTAGGGAAGAAGGGAAGAATCGGAAAAAAAGGAAAAAAGGATAAAAATGGGCGGAGTAAAAATGTGGGATACAAGTGTAGGTGAAGCTGAAGCTATCAGTGGTGTTAAAAATGCATCTGCTTGACTGCTTATTTGCAGTTGACGAATTTGAGGTGACCATATACTTATGAAACGCGCTGTAGTGAAAGAGTGAAGGGCAGTTTAGGACCTGTCGCCATATTTCATCTACGAAGAGAAAGTGATGAAAACATGAGATCGTGTGCTGTCTACGAGGAAAGGGGAAGTAGCTTCTCTGTGAAAAAACACAGATCCATGATTCATTCGCCTAGCCCATAATATATTCACATGATCGCGTTAACATTGAATCACTGGGAAGAGCAAGTGGGAACAGTTTGCGACGGTTTTATATGAATTACGTTTTGCGAACTGTCCGGGAGGGTGTTGACGTATGGCAACCAAGTTTAAAGTGAGGAGTTTTTACATTATTTTAATCGATTGAACGAGAATCTAAGAGTAAGAGACAGCTGGTTGTACTTCTGTGAACACCTGTAGCTGTTCCCTAATGTTTCGAGTTGACTGACGTCGTGTCAAAAGGCACCCCATGGGGTTGGTAAAGGCATGCCCCTGAATGCATTCATTGATACCTGATCTAATTCGTCTAACACTGGGACTTCTATGACTAACAAGAAGTAAGAAGAAGTAACATCAACCTTGCAACCGGCCGAATATCGTAGACCTGGGCACTTTAGAACTTCCTTAAATGAACAGACGTGTCTGCTATACATCTTATCCACGGGGTAGCATTACAGACCAAGGACCAGTAGGGAATGATGGCGACCTGTGAAAAATCAAAATTTTGCCAAAATTGCCTTGAAAGTTGCACGATTTCACTGGTAAAATATTGCTCAACGTATCTATTCCTTGCGATCCGGTAATAGTCGTTGATTACGTAACTATTTTGAACACTTTCCTTTCTCCTGCCTATTTTATCGCCTATAACATAACAAACATTCTCGTCTTCTCGCTTGTGGTCCACTTGTTTTTATTATCTTTTAGCTCCTACGTTGCTTATCCTTACCCTTTTGTGCCTCCTTCCTCTAAAGTGGAGACACTGCAGTTGGCTGCAAATGGAGCATCGAATTCCTGTGGTCCGGACTCTGCCTACTCATGCTATCCTTCTTTACCACCACAATCAATTAAATTGCTCACACAGATAGGAGGAAACTGATGTATAAACAGCTTGTACAGAGTAACACGCTCATAAAATCTCGGTTCTGATAAAAACGGAATGCATGGCGCACGCCAAGGGCAATACAACAATTCATTCCTTGTACTTCCACTTCCATCCTATGCTTTCACCTTCTTTCACCATGCAATCCTGCCCATGTTCGGATTCCTGCGATTCTCGACGCGCCCTTGACACTTTTTCCTTCCCTCGGCCTTTCGCTAGTCGTCCTCACAACGAAGCTTCCTCCGATTCATTCGCTTTCAATCTCAAGCGGTATTTTGCCCAATTTTATAGACTTATATCAAATGTATCTAACTACGGCATATTCATCGCGGTGAAGAGCTTGGAGGTATCAACATGGAGCTATCATGCATCCGATTTATGATTGCTTCTAAAGAACTATTTGGTCTCATCTCAGAAGCGAACTGTGAGGGCCGACCTATTCAAAGCCGTGGCCCTAATTTTGCGGAAAGTTGCTTTTCCAAATATGTACAACTGGCAGAGCTGCTCTGATTGATGAAGGTCCAATATGTGCGCGTGCAATCAACCTGGCTTTTTTACTTTCTTTTAGCTTTTTTCATCTTCCAATCATGCCGTAGATCTCATTTTTCTGCTGGTCTTCGTTCTTATTCATGCTAATCGAGATCGCGCCTGCCTTCCTTCTGATTGAGCGATTATACATAAAACTTTGATTTTCCCTTCCATGTCTCTCCCTGCGAGTAACTCATTTCATTGGCTCCTTGTTTCTTTCAATTCTGCTTTTCAAGTATCTACCTTTCGCTTATAGCGCTTTCTATTCGGCATTCGCTAGCTTTTTCCTTAGGGCTTCCGTTCGATCACAACCCGGCAAGTGTTCCTCCACACCGATTGTCCCTTACGTAACGTTGGATGTCACTTTTTTGCAGCATTAAATATTCATTGCTGGCAGCACTCTACAGACCGGACTCGATCTATCCCTTCTCAACTGTTGTCGGCTATGAATAACAGCTTGTCGTAGAAATATTCCGCCATTCTCATGAAGAGTTCTGATTTTTTTCGCACTCAATACATTCAGTCATTTTACAAATACATACCATTATCGCTCACTACAAGTTTCCGTTTGCCTAGTTATTTGTAAGTCTCACTTTTGGCGAACCTTTGAGATTTTGAAGCAAAAAACTCGAAAAAGCAGTTTTCGTGTTGGTTTCGGTCAGCTCACTTCCTAACCTTGATGGAGCGGCAGAAATAGTGGTAGTCAGTTGTCATTTAATTTGGTGAATGCGGTGCGTGGGCCAGCACACACCATCTCAAGGTACAGCTAGTAGATGTTCCTTAAAAAGCCTCCCTCAACGCAGCCCCTGAACTATCGACCCATTAGTATTACGTCGATTTTCGCTCGCCTTTTTGAGAAGGTTTTGAAGAAGAGGATTGAGTCCCATCTGCAGGATTATTCCATCATCTCTCCCAACCAGCACGGTTTCCAAAGAGGAAGGTCCACTGTAACCGCTATGCTATCTTCCTTAAACGACCTCACCTCGTACCTAGATAGCGGGGCACGTGCTGATGTAGTCTACCTGGATTTTTCCAAGGCGTTTGATAGAGTTTCCCATGCGAAACTACTGGACAAACTTAAGATGGTGGGCATACACCCACGGATTATTTCTTGGATTGAAGCGTTTCTATCTGATCGTTCGTTTATGGTGCGACTCAATTCTACTTGGTCCAGACCTAGACGTGTGCTCAGCGGTGTCCCTCAGGGAGGAGTTCTTTCCCCGACCTTTTTTAACATTTATACGTATGAGTTGCCAAGTCTTATATCGTCCTGCGGGGCAAAGTGTGTAGCGTTCGCTGATGATGTTAAGATCTACATGCCAATCACCACCAATGAAGACTGCACCTCCCTGCAACATGCTATCGATGCTGTCTCTTCCTGGTCCAAAGCATGGGGACTACCTCTCTCTATTGAGAAAACGAAGGTGATACACCTCAGTTCTAGAAAATGTTCCAGGGATGATTACTATGAGTACCGTATTGACGGTAATGGTATTGGAACCGTTGATGGTGTTGTTGATTTAGGATTTATGGTCAAACCGGATCTCTCCTTTGATAGTCATTGTGAGATGATTGCCGGTAAAGGGCTCAATGCCGTTCATAGACTATTCAGAGCTCTGACTACTAGGAATCCCTCTGTACTGCTTCAAGCCTTCAAGGCCTATGTAAGGCCTCTGGTGGAGTATGGCACTGTTGTGTTTAGCCCACACAAACGCAAAATTATCGACAAAATTGAAAAAGTTCAAAACAGTTTCACGAGGAAACTGATGATCAGGGTGGTTGGATTTATGTACGACAGCATTCCTCTGCTGCAGAACGTAATGCCAATTTCGGCCTTCGTTCACTTTGCTGGCGTAGGAAAAAGTTCGATCTCCTAACCTACCACAAGGTTCTCACGGGATCTCACTGCCTTCACCCTAGTACCTTTCACACCATCAGAGCTTCCACTACCAGAAATGGTCCTTTCAAACTGGTTCTTTCCAAATCTCGACTGAATTGCCGTTCGCATTTCTTCGTTAATCGCGTTCACCCTCTCTATTTCGCCCTTAGCAAAAAGAAAAGCATACCTATCAGTCTTTCGAGTTTCAAAAAATATCTCAATGAGCATCTAGAGCCATGATGACTTTCTCGTTTCTTGCAGTTTTATTTTTATTAACATCAACCTCCTCTACGCTTTTTTTTTCTTACTACCTCTTACATAAGTGTGGTTACTGTGTGCTTTTGGTCCTGGAGATTGTGTTTTTCTTTTTTTTTTTTTCTTTGCTAACTGATCATGTCACATGACTCACGTCATGTAATAAATAAATATATATATATATATATATGTTCTTCTTGCCACGTAAAGCCCAGCTCCGCCATCCAAATTGGCGCAGAGGGCTTCGGATTTGGGGTTACACGTTCACTGCATCTACTCGGCTGGGGCTTTCTCATGTGGTTCACAATAAGGCGAAGTACATGTTGTCAATCTTCATTAGGAGCTGCTCTCACCCACTTTGACTAGTTGAGGAGATTGTAGTTTTTCGCTCAAGTGAACGTCGCCGTTCCTGGATTTCCGGAAGCAAACTTTTGCTGTAGCAGACATCGCATCAACTCGGAAAAGTTTTTTTGTATCCGTAAAGCAGAAGCCCTTGGACCTACTCGAAGTCAAGAACAACTTCTAAAGCCATGATAACATTGGCATGCAAGACAACCTTGCTATAATGAGGCCATTACCTATCCTCTATTTAACCTTTGCGGAGAAGCTCAGAATGATTTTCAAGATTTTCGCGTCATGGAGAAGTGATTGTCGGGGACACTCCTGAAGACCTTTCATTAGGCCATTGCTAATCTGAACTTGAATCGCCCTCAATAGGTTACGATTTCTATTAGGGACAATACTTTGAGTCATTCGTAATGCGGTGTCTATTCGTACATTTTGGTATTTGATATTATTATATAATATTACCCCATATCTATTAAGAAAGGTTTTGGACTGTTTAAGAACTTAGCTTTTTAGTTGATGACTATAAGTGGGTGAAAAAGCTTACCCAGCGTTTCAAAATGCTTTTTTCATGACTTTAGGAGTTTACCTTTAATACTGGATTGAGCGTAACCATAGTTACTATACAGTAGAATTTAGTATCTTTTTTTCCGTATGGCTGACAGGGGATGAGCTGAAGCTGTTGATGACGGAGGTCCTTATCGACTGTCACATTAGCTCCGAGAAAGACCCCAGCGCACAATTTTGAAGTATGCCTTCAGTCGAAAGTGGCTCTTTGACATCGAAAATCCTGTACTGTGGGAAATAGAACTCGTAAGCTTCAGCGAAAAGGTATTGCATAAATAGTAAGAGTCAATCAGTGGGTCCGGGAACTTCTCCCCTAACACGGCGCCGCACACGCCGCACCCGCCGCCTATCGCAGGATTGCGATGGAAGATTGGAGCGCGCAATTGGTGAGGTAGAGAGTCCTTTAAATATTTGAATTGGCTGGCCGCTCTTTTCAATTCCAATGCGGTCTTGATCTTCGTTTATATAGGAGGAGTCATTTTAATTAATCAAGTCTAATAAACATGAAAACTAAAAAGAAACAGAAGAAAAAACGATAAAATCCAATGAAAAAGCAAGCCAGTCAAGGAAATATATCGCGTCCTATCGATTGGTGGGAGGCGGGGTGAGTACGGTAATTGCAGTGGCATGTGCCGCATGCTGCAAGGGAGAATGCCGCGATAGGGGAGAAGTTCCGTTACCCGTCAATCAGTAATTGGGCACTCTGGAGAAGAGTAGAGAGAAAGCTAAAGGCTCCTTTCATAGTCCACGATTTGGCGAGCGACCGATCGCGCGGCCGACTGGTCGCGCGACTAGTCGCCGGTCGCTCACGCGATAGGTCCGCGACCTATCGCTCGCCAAATCGTGGACTATGAAAGCAACCAGTGAAAATGGAGTTCCCTCTCGGTTCTTCCCAACTGCAGCGGTATTGAAAGAAACGGAGTGGCCTGTGCATGGATATCGTTCGCTACAGAAAATTACTTCGAGATTAACTGATCTAGCGGTGTACTATGAGTTTAGGGATAGTTCCGCTTCTATCGCCTGGCTGATCCTAAGCATATCCTTGCGACAGTAGAAATTCAATAATTGTTCCTCATGACAAAGATGGCATAACACCTGTTCTGCTGTAGTTATGCCCGCCATTCATCGAACATTGTTTCAGAGCTGAGGCATGGGATGAGGTCCATTTGGCGACGATGAATCGTTGTCAACGGAATCTGCGACTGGAACAGATCAAACGCGTGTGGAGGCATCAGAAGAACCGCGTTCGACACATCCTCAATCTAGAAAAGTAGGTGAATTTTTTTATGGAAAGCCTAGGCCATTCAATATGGCAAATAGGCAACTGATTCATTCCAGTATTACTTCATTGCTATTTCAGACTTGCGTCAGACGCAGAAGTAACTCTTGAAGATGTAATCGCTGCTCGAAAAGGCTTTATGACCGATTACGAGATCGCTATAGCTCGTGCTTATCTCGATGTGCCACCACGAAGCCATTCGCCTGGAAATCGTCGTTTAGATGAGCTCGATCTGTCGCTGAGGAAAAGAGCAGCAACGTCTCCAAGTATCCGTATTGATGACTCGGTTACTAGTGTGAGTTTAGTTCAATAGTACTGTCGGCAAAGGTTGGACGGACCGATTATTGAGTATTCTGTATGATTATAATTCCAGATGGATCAGCAAGAAAGCTCGTTTACTGATCTATCTCGCGTTCTGCAAATATCTTTTTCATTGCTTAGCCTCAAAACAAAAATATCTTATCGTGAGAGGTCACTCAACTTATCTTCACAGAAACGGATCACCTTCTATCACTATGTGTCATCTCCTTTATTTGATTACCACCACTAATCTTTTCGGCTTTCTTCCTGACTTCTTTCACTTCCGTTCATTTCTGTCAGCCTATTTTATCTCTGTTCCTCTGCTTTCTCTATCTTTTCTGTGTTCCTAATTCCATTGTGCTCACAGGATATCAGCTGTTCTTCAATGTAATGCAGAGGGTCTTCATTCGACAGAATTCAAAGCTAAGTTTGGGAATCCACTTATATATAGGCTTGCCATTCAG